>JAOBAM010000024.1:20695597-20706229 GCA_025212355.1 Notarius kessleri
TCAGTGAGAGGTTCAAAAGCCACCTTTCTCGACGTCTTTTTGTGAAATCCTGTGTTCGTTCACCCTTTATTAGTTCACGGGGAACCCTGAAGAAACTTAGCAGTTTCACGGTTTGATCAATTCGAACAACCTAAAACAACTCAAGTGTAAGGCATTTTTCATGCAAGCAATGCTCCTTTCTTCGTACAAACGCTTTGTCGACTGAGCTTTGGGAGACCACCAGCTAAAATTTTGAATAACTGATGAGGTGGATGTGACGTCGCATGAAACCCAGCAATTGCTCCTATGGAGTTCCTAGTATAGTTTGCTTCTGGACTTAGAAGAACTAGCAGTGTACTTCGCATGATCTCTCCCAATACACGTAATCCAGATGTTCATGATGAGCAGCAATGTAGAGCACAACACAATCAAAATCAAATAAGTACCTTTTACATCCTTATAATATAAACATTGATTATTAAAGGAAAAACAGACTTACAGGAATCACCATAATATTCCTTTCAAGGAATATCTTCTCAGCTTCAGCGGTGGTGGGGCCGTTGGCTCCTTCAGCAATAATCTAGAACCACAAAATCAGCCGCCACTTTATTTATCCATGTTACACTATCCATACAGTTCATTTGCTCAAAAACACTGGAGCCTTCCAATTAATTCCAAACACTTCAACGATGTGTATTAGCAAAAATGGGGATATAAAAATATTTATCCTGGTCACCACACAACACTAAACTAACAGCACAGCCGCAGTGCCTTGAATTCTGACCTTAGCCTTGATCTTGCTGGCATTTTTCTTGGTAAATTGCTTTTCACTAGCAGCAGGAATCAAAATGTCACATTCAGCCTCCAAGATGTTGCCTTCGTAGGGCGTGGCCTTGGGAAAGCCGACAACTGTGCCATTTGCCTAAAGACAGACAGGAAAACGTTCATATCAGAAAGAAGATACAATAACACTCACATTGCTGAACGTATACAGGACATCTGTACATTAGAGGACTGGATGCACCTTGAGATGCATCGGCATGCTGTGGCAGTAAACCAAAAGAAAGGAAAACTGCAAAAGCGCCTACAGCAACATGGCTGAAAACTGCTCTCAACACCTCATTGTCCAAGTTTGTGATCTCAAGAAACGACAAAGCTGATTCAGTTCAGACTCACCAGTTTGTACTCTTCCAGCTCCTTGGGGTCAATGCCATTAGGGTTCCAGATGCTTCCGTCCCACTCCGCTACTCCAATACACTTCGCCCCGTAGCGGTGCAGGTAACGCATGGTGTGCAAGCCCACATTACCAAAGCCCTAAAGCAGAAACACAAACATACACCAGACTTTTGCATAACACATTAACAAACAAATATATTAATCATTACAAGCCCAGTCCATAAATGTTCCTGTTTCTCTGCTCTAATATAATGGCTTTTGTTCATTAAAGGAATGGTAGGTCATTTTTTTTAGGAGCATTTTTGTTACATTTCTTAAAATTCTCTTTATATTCCGACAACAATAAATAAACCCCTCCTTGAATCGCTGCCTTAACGTGGTGGAGGGGTGGAGGGGTTTGAGTGCCTCAGTGATTCTAGGAGCTATGTTGTCAGGGTCATTTGCCCCGGTAGGGTCTCCCAAGGCAAACAGGTCCTAGATGACAGGTTAGACAAAGAGCAGTTTGAAGGACCCTTATGACAGAAAAAGCAAGGATCCGAGTGCCCTCGTCTGGACCAGGGATACCAGGGCCCCACCCTGGAGCCAGGCCTAGGGGAGGGACTCGTCATTGAGCGCCTGGTAGCCGGGCCTATGTCCGTGGGGCCCGGCCGGGCCCAGCCCGAATGAGCAACACTGAACCACTCTTGAGGACCCACCACCCGCAGGAGGTGCCGTAAGGATCCGGTGCATTGTGGATTGGGTGGCAGCCAAAGGCGGAGGCCCTTGCGTACTGATCCCCGGCTGACAAAACTGGCTTTTGGGACATAGAACGTCACCTCTCTGGTGGGGAAGGAGCCTGAGCTTGTGCATGAGGTTGAGAGGTACTGACCAGATATAGTTGGGCTCACCTCAACACACAGCTTGGGCTCTGGAACCAATTTCCTGGAGGGGGGTTGGACTCTCTTCCATGCTGGAGTTACCAAGGGTGAGCGGCGCTGGGCAGGGGTGGGGCTATTGGTAGCCCCCCAGTTTGGTGTGCCAACATCAGAGTTCTCCCCAGTAAATGAGAGGGTCGTTTCCCTGCACCTTCGGGTCGGGGAACGGTCTCCGACTGTCATTTGCACTTATGCGCCAAATGGTAGTTCAGAGTACCCGGCCTTCTTGGAGTCCTTGAGTGGGGTACTAGACAGTGTACCACAAGAGGACTCCATTGTTTTACTGGGGGACTTCAACGATCACGTGGGCAATGACGGTGAGACCTGGAGGGGTGTGATTGGAAGGAACGGCCCGCCCAATCTGAACCTGAGCGGTGTTCTGTTGTTGGACTTCTGTGCCATGCATGGTCTGGCCATAATGAACACCATGTTTGAGCATAAGGGTGTCCATGAGTGCATGTGGCACAAGGACACCCTAGACCGTAGATCAATAATTGCTTTTGTAGTCGTTTCATCTGATCTGCCTGTCTTGGACACTTGGGTGAAGAGAGGAGCAGAGCTGTCAACTGATCACTACCTGGTGGCGAGCTGGATCAGATGGTGGGGGAGGAGACCGGGCAGGCCCAAACAAGTAGTGAGGGTATGTGGGGAATGTCTGGCGGAGGCTCCCATCTGTCAGATCTTCAATTGTCACATCCGGCAGAGCTTCAACTGCATACTGGGGGAGGATGGGAACATTGAGTCTGAGTGGACCATGTTCCGCACCTCCATTGCTGAGGTACTAACCATGCAGGGTGCCCAAACTTTCTTGCTTTGGGCCCTTTTCCTTTTTTGTCATTTTGAAAATGTAAAAGATGAAAATAAAAAAGTGTTTTTGCTTAAAATATAAAGGGAATGAGTCATCTTTAACTTTATGCCTTTTGGAGATCATTTCATCTTCAACTCGTTTAACTGTTCACAGTAACAGCAATTTTGACCAGGGGTGCCCAAACTTTTGCATACCACTGTATATATCTGTATACTTTTGCACCTTGTATATATCTGCAATCTTGTTATTAAACTGAACACTTCTGCACATATATCTGCCTCCCTCGCGTCCCTGACAGTCCTAGGTAAAGTCCATATTTACATTTTCAGCATGAACATTCAGGTTCAGTGCACACAAATAATTCTTAATGCATAATGTGTTTAATACTGGACATTCAAACAAGAAGTGAAATTCATCACCTTGATCACGTTAAATTTTCTTTCAAGTGTTGCTATATTGTCGTGTCACACTGTTTCAATAACATTTATGTATTCACAAAAGGTTCCTCTGCAGCATGTTTTATGGTTGGGTTTCTCTCCAGTATGTTTTTTCTCATGATGTTAGACAGATTGTTAAATCTCCCTGGGCAAAATCATCCAGTAGTGTGTATGTGTAGATGGCATCATCATCATCGTACTTGATGTTATACCACTGGGGGAAGCCTGGCACTTGAGAAATGACTCTGCCTGAAAATCCAGTGTGCTGTCCTTCCACATCTTGGGTGACTTTCTTGCCAACCAACAGTGGTACATCATCAGCATCACCTGGAGCATTGGGCTCAGCGTTGAAGGCATGGCGGACCAGAACCTTCAGATTGGCTGCCAGCTTTTCTGCAGTGTGTACCTTCCCCCCATTGCTGAAGGCATACAGGGATTTGTCAGGGGCATGCTGCTGCAGTACTTGCTGTCTGAACCTCAGCTGAACCTTCAGAGCTGATATCTTCTTTTTCTTTCTGGACAGACTCTCTAGAGCACTGTCTATTCCCTCCTCAGACTGCCAGAGACCATAGTGGATGATATCATCAGTGAGCTCCTCCTTAGCCCTCAGAACTGCTGCCTTCCTTCTCCCCTCTGCTTCAAACTTCTCTCGCTGCTGCTCCTGCCTCTTTTGATTCACCATCTGGCATCAATCAGCATACTGTTGTTTTGTGAATTGTAGGGGCTGACTTCATAGTGGCTTTAATTAGTGCAGTCTTCTCATCTTGAGTCTTGGAGGCAAACCAGTCCACTGTCTTGTTGAGAGCAAACATAATGTAAGACTCGGTGCCCAGAGTGCTGATGTGGGGTTTATATCGCAGAAGGTTGTCTAGGTAAGCAAACACACTCTCTGAGAATTTGTTGTGCTTGGCAACACTGGCAAACTGTTTCCTGGCTTCTGGAGTGTCAACTGTATGCTTCCCACCTGGAAGATGGTCCGCAAACTGCTCCTCTATCACCTTGGCCAAAGGTGGGAAAATGACACAGAGTTGGCTGGGAACAAATTCATCATAGACTGGGGAAGGTTCAACCAGGGCCTTCAGTTAACAGTCATCCTTCATTAGGTCAGGGATGAGAGAGAAGTCACCAGTCATATAGTCACCCACACAACCAGGAGCTGCAGTCAGGAAGCTGTGCAGTTGGGTCTAGTGGTAGTTCATGTCTAAGATATGAACCTTTGGATCTTCCAGAAAATGCTAGAGAGGACTTGTCACCAACTTGTTCAACAACCCAAGAGTCTTGAGTCCAGCAATGAAGGAAGGGACTGACAGATCTGCCAGGACTGCCCGGAGCAACTTGTTCTTTCCTGGAGAGTGCTGAAAGAAGTCGACCATCTACTCATGAAGGAAGTAAGTGTATTCCGCTTCAACTCCATCCATAGAAGATGGAGTTGAACCTGTTGCCCTGGAAGGTCTTGAGTGGCATGGACTTGATGTTATTGTCCTTGAGAAAGTCATGGCAGAAGTTGTTGAATTCAAAATACTTCCCAGACTGCTCATCCCCTCCCTGAGTGAAGGCCTTTGCTGTGGAGTGAAGTAGACAGAGTGTGCCAGGTTCCCCCGGTTTGACAATGCAGTCTGCACTGGAGGGGAGAAGGTTGTCAGCTTTCTCACACTCCCCAATTGCAGCAGCTGAAACTTCAGCATACTGACTTAGGGAGTGGAGACCACAGAAAAAGGTGTGTAGCTTGGATGTGGCAGTTTTGGCCTCTTCGCTCAGGTCATCATATTTAGAAAGTATGGTGGGAAGGACTTCTTCTCGATAGGATTCCAGCACCTCCACAAATTTGGCCTCTGTGGCTGCTCTGTCTGACATGGTAGAGTGAATCTTGATGAGAATTTCTTTCCCAGCTTGACTAGATGACACACAATCATCTAAGTCTGCCAGGATATCTTTAAAGGTGGTAAGGCTGTCTTCTGCTGACTTGGTCAGGATGTCCTGCAGCCCCAGAACCCATAACCAGCCATCTGAACCAGACAGATGATAGCCCATGTATCTCTGCCCAAATTTGGAGGTCTCGTCACTATACAGGGTGGTGTTAGCTTGGTCAGGCAGTTCTTCAGCAAGCTGCATCTGGGATAGTGCCAGGCATTCCACATTCCAGTTGCTGACAGTTGCCCTCACTGGTAACCTATTGCATGTCAGGCCAGCAAACTCCAGAACAGCACTGATAGTGGATGGCATATGGGTAGATGACACATGAAGGCTGAGAAGCTTGTAGAGAAGCTCCCTAAACTCTGGAGTGAAGGCTGCACTCCTGGTGTCAAAAGTATGCAAGACCTTTGATGCAGCTATGGACTCTTTCAGATCTTTCACTTCTTCTCTCAGTTGAACATTAACTTCATATAGGCTTTTGTAGCTGTCAAGCTCCTGGATCAGGTTCTCAATGTCACTGGCCAAAGCAAATTCTTCATCAATCAGGAGGTCTTCATCCTTAGACTCCTTGTCCTCCAAAGCAGCTCCCAGATGTCTCGCCTTACAGACATGATACCGCTCTCTGTCGGTCGCATTCCGAAGAGCCCTTGACTTCTCTTTTAGTTTCATCTGCAGGTCCTCAAGCTTCCTTCTCAGTTCTGTTTTCTCTTTAGTCAGTGTGTTGTATTTTTCATTCAAGCTATCAGTCTTTCTTTGCAGCTCTTCACAGACCTCCATGAGGACTGCAGCATCTAGGCCTTCACTTGGAGCTGTAGAATGTCAGGGAGACCTCAGAGAGACTAAATGGCTAGTTGCTGTACTCTTGAATGGCATCTTCTACTCCTGGTTTCCTGATGTTTTTGCGCAGGTGAGAAAACTGTCTTCACTCCTTTGATGGCACTAGCAAGACTCTGTGGGCTTTTCTTGGCATTCTCTTCACTCCACAATTCCATCAACCATGAAGTGGTATCAACAAGCCCAACATCTCTCAGCTTGATGTGCACCTCTCCATTTGTAAGTACTGGCTGGCTGTACTGAATCATTCAAACACAACTAAAGATCATTAAGGATAATAACATAATCTATATAGATTCCCAGTTAAACAAATCTCTCATCAACACCACATTCTAATCAAATAAACTCAATCTAGTCAGGTTCTATGGAAATAATATAGCAATATTAGTAGTAGATACAATTTATTTATTTAGTTACTGAGTTATTTGTGTGCATTTCTAGTCCATGATGTGAGTTAAATGCCCAAGGACCACATGAATAACTGACAAATCTCATGGATGACTGGTGGAGTGGATATGAGTGTCACGCTTCCAGGCTCACCCTCTGTCTGCCTCAACTCTCAGGATTCCATTTCCCATCATCCCCCTCACACACCAGTTACTACCACATGCACTCCATCATACAATCCGGAACTCCTTCGTAGGAGTGGTTCACCTGCGTTCTAATCACAATCACCTGTACCCTTTTGTTTTGTTTGTATTTATACCCCTTTGTCTGTCTTGTCTTTTGCACAGTATTGTCTTCACTTCTCGTAAGCCTACTGAGCGTTATTATCTCGATTGTTTCTCTGTGTATGACCCTTTTTGCCTTCCGTTTTTTTCCCTTTTTGTCTAGCCCTTGTGTTTTTATTGCTCGTCTCTCTTGATTCCCGGTTTCTCAATTATTTCCTGTTTTTCTGACTATGATTTGCCTAGCCTTTGTGTTCTGATTGCCCATATATTTCGACTCCCAGTTTTTCGACTATTGCCTGGTTTTTGACCATGGCTTGCCTAGCTCCTGTTACTGTTTTGGATTTCTCGGTTTTGATCTAGCCTGGCTTTTGTACATTGATTTCGGATTGTCCTTCTTTCATTAAAACCTTGTTTTTATTTTACATCCACGAGCGTCTGGTTTGTCGCAGCTGTGTTACAGAATACTGTGTCAACATGCAGACGGTGGATTACACGGAGCTACAGGTAGCGATTAGCAGCCAAGGTCAGATGCTTGGGCAACATCATCAGCTTTTTGACTCCGTGACTCAGTCCATCTATACTCTCATGCAACAGCAAGGTGAGCAGCAGAAACAACTACCCCAAATTGTTGGAAGCATGAGGGAAATCACCACACAACTTCAACTACTCAGATGCTCCGGCTTTGCCATGATTTCCAACCAAGCTGTTCCCTCCATGGCTGTTACCATTTCGTTTGTTGTCAGTAAACCAGATAAGTTTAATGGCACACCTAATCACTGTAAAGGGTTTTTGCTCCAGTGTTCTATATTTTTTGCTAATTCCCCTCTGAGCTTAGACAAGGCTCGTCTTTTGTGATATCTCGTCTTATGGGCAAGGCACTAGATTGGGCTACTGCAGTTTGGCCCACAGTCCAATCCAATACTTCTGATCATTTTGTTAGAGAATTTAAAGCAGTTTTCGATCACACCAATGAGGGCCGCTCTCAAGGGGAATTACTCACCTGACTGTCATGGTAATCGCTCAGTTTCCAATTATGCTTTGGAATTTCCCACTTTCGTGGCTGGGAGTGGTTGGAATGGTGTGGTGGGAGACTGACTGCTATTGATGGGGACCCCGTTGGGGAGGGACTGGTTAACTGGGTCATGAAACCCATCAGTATGACTGTCAGTGCTTTACATTCTGAAGAGATCCATTTTTTTTGTATTAAATTCGTCTGAGTATGCGATCATTTTAGGTTTGCCCTGGCTTAGAAAACATAAACCAGTCATATCTTGGTCTGATAAAGAAATACTCTCTTGGTCTAGTTACTGTTATGACACCTGTCTAGCATTCCCCACAGTTATGGTATTGTCAACTACTATAGGAAGCCCCAATGTTAATGTTGTAGTCTCCGTTCCCCCCAAATACAGTGACCTGGTAGAAGTGTTTAACAAGAAGAGTGCTACCAAACCAAAGTGCTGCCAAACCAAAGTGCTCACAGTACCAAAGTGCTACTTCCTCCTCACAGAGAATATGGCTGTTCTACTGAGTTGATTGATGATGCTATTCCACCTAAATCTAGAATTTATCCACTCACTCAAGCAGAGGAGAAAGCGATGGAGGAGTACATTCAGGAAGCTTTAGAACAGGGTTTCATCCATCCTTCTACATCTCCTGCAGCTGCAGGGTTCTTTTTTGTTAATAAGAAGGAAGGGGGGCTTAGGCCCTGCATTGATTATCATGGCCTTAATCAAATCACCAAACCCTATTCTTACCCTTTGCCTTTGGTCCCCATAGCGCTAGAACAACTTTGTGGAGCATCCATTTTCACAAAACTTGACTTAAGAAGCGCATATAATTTAGTTCGCATGAAGGAAGGTGATGAGTGGAAAACCGCATTCCTTATCACTCGAGGACACTACGAGTACTTAGTAATGCCCTTCGGGTTGTGTAATGCTCCGTCTGTCTTCCAAGCATTCATAAACGATGTTCTAAGGGATATGCTTGGTCATTATGTTATTGCCTACATTGACGATATCCTGATTTATTCCCCCAATCTTGAAACTCACGTTCGACATATTTGTTCTGTCTTTACGCATCTGCTTGACAATCAGTTATATGTCAAAGGAGAGAAATATGAATTTCATCTCCCTTCTACTTCGTTCCTTGGTTACGGCATCAGTCCGGAGGATGTTGTTATGGATGACCGGAAGGTAGAGGCTGTAGCTGACTGGCCCATCCCCACTTCCATGAAGGAACTCCAGCGATTTCTTGGGTTCACTAACTTCGATCGCCAATTTATTCGTAATTTCAGTAGCATAGCAGCCCCTCTTACCACCTTATTGAAGGGAAACACCAGAAAACTATCATGGAATCCCCGGGCACAGGAAGTGTTTGAAACCCTCAAGGTAGCTTTCACCTCAGCCCCTGTTCTGAAACATCCCGATCCCACACAGCCTTTCATAGAAGTGGACACCTCTGAGGTAGGCACTGGAGCTGGGTTGTCCCAGCGCATAGGTGATCCCTGTAAATTACATCTGATAGCCTTCTACTCCCATAAATTAAACCCTGCTGAACACAATTATGGTATAGGAGATGGAGAATTGCCAGCCATGAAGCTAGCTTTTGAGGAATGGCACCATTGGCTAGAGGGAGCTACACATCCATTCCTAGTTTTAACAGATCACAAAAACCTTGAATATTTACAATCAGCTAAACGGCTCAACCCCTGTCAGGCCCGGTGGTCCTTATTTTTCTCACAATTTAACTTTTCCATTAATTATCATCCCGGTTTCCATAATACTAAAGCAGACGTCCTTTCATGTATATATCCCAGTCCCGAGTCCTCTACTGAGGTTGTCAGTGTACTACCCCCTATTAAATGGGAGATAGACGAGGAAATAGATCAGGAATTATCTATCACTCCTGCCCCTGAATCTTGCCCCGTGGGAAGGAAGTATGTGCCTATTCAATGCAGGGACAAATTAATTACGTGGGCCCACTCCTCTTTAACTTCTGGCCACCCGGGGGAGACACGTACTCACCAGTTATTGTCTGGCAGATATTGGTGGGAGGACATGCTGTCAGATATCCATAGGTTTGTCTCCTCGTGTACCACCTGTTCCAAATGCAAAACATCCAAAACTCTCCCCGCCGGTAAACTCATGCCCTTGCCTGTCCCTTCTCATCCATGGTCACATGCAGCAGTAGACTTTGTTACTGATTTGCCCCCCTCGCAGACCTACATGGTCATTCTGACCATAGTTGATAGGTTTTCACAAGGAGTTAGATTTATCCCCTTTGTTAGCCTACCTACAGCCTTTCAGACAGCTGAAGCCCTTTTCAACTATGTGTTCTGTATATTTGGTCTTCCTGAGGATATAGTATCAGATCAAGGGCCTCAGTTCACCTCTCATGTGTGGTCAGCATTCTTTGAGAGACTGGGAGTTCACTGTCGCCTCACAGCAAGAAGGTCCTGGGTTCTCAGCGGCCGGCGAAGGCCTTTCTGTGTGGAGTTTGCATGTTCTCCCCATGTCTGCGTGGGTTTCCTCCAGGTGCTCCGGTTTCCCTCACAGTCCAAAGACATGCAGTTAGGTTAACGTGGGGCAGCCTTGGGCTGAAGTGCCCTTGAACAAGGTACCTAACTCCTGACTGCTCCCTGGGTGCTGTAGTGTGGCTGCCTACTGCTCTGGGTGTGTGCGTGTGTTCACGCCTTCAGATTGGTTGAATGCAGAGGATGAATCTGACTGTGCTTGAAGTGTCTCATCTCATCTCATTACCTCTAGCCGCTTTATCCTGTTCTACAGGGTGCAGGCAAGCTGGAGCCTATCCCAGCTGACAACGGGCGAAAGGCGGGGTACACCCTGGACAAGTCGCCAAGTCATCACAGGGCTGACACATAGACACAGACAACCATTCAC
>JAOBAM010000024.1:21228787-21241426 GCA_025212355.1 Notarius kessleri
CAATTTGGAATAAGGCTGTAACGCAATAAAATGTGGAAAAAGTGAAGCGCTGTGAATACTTTCCGGATGCACTGTAAGTTTATTACTAATATTATAATGGTGGTGACGTATTGGACATGTATAACGGAATAATCAACCATTGTCACATCCGTCCACCAATTTTTATAATTTCTTTCAATGTCCTTTATAGTTCAGTTGAAGATTTTCAAATAATTAGTCAAATACAGTGCCTGTTCATGAAAAACGTCAACAGTATTCTCAAACTACCGATTACATGTATTATGCAAATAGAATATTGAATTTGCTTTCTGCCAGCTTCTAGTGATGGTGTTATTGTAGGTAAAAATTCAATAGAAATTAATACCTGAAGGAATTGTATGTTAATGGTAAATTATAAATGATATATCTAGTATCATTGATCATTTCCATGCATGAAAGTGCAAACGTGGGGTACTTTTACTATCTGATGGTTTAGTCAATTAATCTGTCACGTCCGTCCACCAATTTTAGGCCAATTAAAATATCTGTGTAAGGAAAAATGTCAGTCATTGATAATTAGTAGAACACTAGTATACTATTTCTTATTATCTCTAATAGATATTTTTGTTACAGAATGTGACTAAAGTCTAAATTATGGGAAAAATAGAGCAGAAACGACGTAAAGCGGCTGAAAAGAAAGCAAGGTGGAGAATGAAAATAAAAACTGCCAACAATGAACAATATCAAAGTATTAAAAGAAAAGACAGAGCAAGGAAGCAAAAAGAACGTCAAAAGCAACTTACGAAATCACAGTTGGAGCAACGGAGAGAAAAAGACAGAATGCGGCAATAAAAGCATAGAAACAACTAACTTAATGAATGTAAAAAAAATCTTCAAATCAATGTAGATGGCTCCCTTAAATATAGTTTCTTGTTATTATCCAATGATATCATATAGCACAGAGTTCAATTTCATTCTAACTCTCCCTCACAGGAACAGCTTCTTTATGTTTATAACTACCGAAATCTGATAGCCCAGCGTCTTTTAAGCTTCAACTGAGGTAATAATAATAATAATAATAACAACAACAATAGACAGTCTGTAACTAAACTGCTGAAGTGTTTAGCCCAGCACAGCATCAGCAGTGTTAGCCATGAAGCTAACAAGCGGTGATATGCTGTATTTGCGATTAGTGTATCTGACAAATGTGTTTGAACTATGTGTAGTTATCGACTTAACGTATTATCTATGGAATAATTTACTTTAGAACTTTAATAAGAATTTTAATTTAATAAAGTTACACCGTATACTGAAATCCTGCCTGCTGCTCTAGGATTGGGTAAAGTACTTTTAGCCAATCCGAGCGCAGGAGGAAGGACACTATCCAATCATATCGCTGGAAGTCACATAAAAATAGCCAATCACAGAAGAGGACTCGGAATACGACTGGTATGAAAAATTAAAAACCCGGAACCTTGGCAACGGCGTCGGTTATTCAGAACAACTGTAGTTAGAGTCTTAGAGGAATAATCACGTGTGTTTTTGTTTTTTTCTAGGGTCAGATGGATAGAGCAGCAGATGTGCTGAGTGGTGTGGAGTCGTTATCCTCCTCCTCTCCTCCTGTCTCTCTCTCCTCTTGTCTGTCTCTCCCGCCTGTCTCCTGCTCCTCCTCTCCTCTCTCGTCCTCTCGTAAGGTCACCGCTCGTCTCTATTCCTCCCTCCAGCACAGCCGAGAGCAGGAGGTCAAAGCTCACCAGCCTGACACTCATCACACTCTCACTGCAAGGTAAAGACTGCATATCATTCAGAATTAATAATATTTACAATTTATCATAGAATATGCTAGTGCCATCAGGGAAGGAAAAAAAAAACCTATTGATGGGATAACTTAATCATTCAGATAGTCAGCTCAGTGTTCCAGCCAGTTTATTTTACCAGGGTGCCCCGCCCTCCAGAACTTGTGCCCTGCCCTCAAATACCAACGCCATGCCCAAATTTATATGCACCTTGCTCATAAAAGCACCCTTGACATATGTTCTGCCACAGAAACAAAGTGTGCCTTGATGAGCACTAATGAATGATACCGACTTCCAGTCACACATCACAGCACACTATTAGCGTAGGTCATAGTCATGCTCTGTTGACCATTTTGTCTTATTAGTGGAGCGAAGCTCAATACTGAAGAGAATATGGAAAGTATCGACCTGATTTTTGATGGCTTTTGCGACCACAGGGAACCCAGTCGTAAGTGCAAGGCAGCGTATCTCAAACACTTGACCACTGGAGAACGAAATTTGTATCTTTAGTTACTTTTTTTTTTTTTTTAAATCCAGTGCTTATTTTCAATTTACTTTTTAAAAAATATATACATGGGATTATTTACAAACACATTTTACAGAAAGTATTCAGGACGGTTTCATATAAAACTAGCTAAAACAATTTTATTGGTGCACTAGTTGTGAGACAGTTGACAGTTTGTCATGTAAGGGTGGTGGACAGATGTAAGTGCAGGAAGAGTTTTATTGAAAGCACGCTAGCAAACAGATCCAAACTGGAGACAAAGGCAGAGTTGAAAAACAGGCAGTGGTTGAGTCACACAGGCTATCAGAAGTAATACAATACTCACAGTCCAAAAACACAAACAGGGTCAAAACTAGAAAAGTGATCAAAAATACAAGGCTTGGTAACGTCAGAGTGTATACTTCGCAAATTCTGTCTTACTGAGAGTCCCTATATGTATGTGTGGTGATTGAGCTCTAATCAGGAACAGGTGCATGGCGATTAGTCCTAATGGCGCTGCATGCTCCAAGCGCCAAAGTGCATGGACATGAAAGATGTAACCAGACAACTGTTTGACATATCAAGTTCACTATTCTATCGTAACTATATAGTAATGATGTAAAGTGAAATCACTGGTTCACTGCTGTCTGCCAGACACCCAGCAGAGTCACACCATAATAAATGTCGTGGTGGTGTTTCTGGCACATGGCATGCGGTGTCAAAGAAAGGAATAAATATGTATTCTTAACTGCAGTGTGTATCTCCTTATTGGGATCATGGTTATAAGACAATACAGCAATTTACTGACGCAAAATACACAACACTACACAATTCGATGGTTCATTCGATGGTTTTATTATTATTATTATTCAGGTTGATTTTGTGCCTTTGCAAATATTTTGCTCATACACATATTGAGAGCATTCGTTTTAGGCAGTGCATAAACATATATACGCTAGTGCGTCTCAAGCAATTAGAATATCATGAAAAAGTTCAATATTTTCCATCAGTTATTTAAGAAGGTGAGAATATAATATATTCTAGACTCATTACACACAAACTGAAATGTTTCAAGCATTGTTGTTTTTATTTAAGTTTTTATAATTTAAGATCCTAGAGAATGAGAAAATGCCAAATGAATGGAGAAAAAGTGTGCTAGTCCCAATATACAAGAATAAGGGAGATGTACAGAGCTGCAGTAATTACAGAGGAATACAATTGATGAGCCACACCATGAAGCTATGGGAAAGGGTATTGAAGGTGAGAGTGAGAAGAGTGATAGCAATCTGTGAACAGCAGTATGGGTTTATGCCAAGGAAGAGCACGTCGGATGCAATTTTTGCTTTAAGAATGTTAATGGAGAAGTACAGGGAAGGCCAGAGAAAGCTACATTGTGTGTTTGTAGACCTGGAGAAGGCATACAATAGAGTGCTGAGAGATGAGTTATGGTATTGTAAGAAAGTGTGGAGTGAATGAGAAGTATATTAGAGTGGTGCAAGACATGCACCACTTTTTTAGTATTCTGAAACAGATGTTACCCATAAAAAAATCTTCTTGGTTATCAATTTAGTCCATAAATTTTAATTATGTCGTCAAACACCAAAGCCACTGCCCTTAAAACTGTTGCTGGAGCTGCTAGTGCACTTGCTGTGCTAAGCTAAGCTATGCTAAGATAGTCGACAAAGAAAAAAGTGGAAGTAAATGAAGACGAAGCTATACAATTTCGCATTTTTGAAGAAAGATGTTGATTAGCAAAAAAAAAACTGGCTGAGGAGTTGGTAGAGATTAAAAATTCCCTCAACTTTGTCTGAGGAGATCAGCAATGTGGTGAAGCAACAAAAAACCCTCACAGGCCTAATGGAGGAGATCCAGGAGTTGAAAGCTACAATGAAGCAAAAGTACCAGAAAATCGTGTTGCTGGAACAAAGGGTGGAGGATTTGGAGCAGTATTCCAAAGCAGATCTTGTAATCACTGGACTGGAGACAAAACATCGAAGCTATGCCAGGGTTGCTGGCTCAGCTGGTGACCAACAAGGTGAGGATGCACCACCTGAAGAGCTGCACACTTTAGAGCAACAAGTGGTTTGATTTTTGACTCATAAAAACATTTATTTGGAAAGTCAACAAATTTTAGCCTGTCACACACTTCCACGTAGGGACAAGAAAACTAAGACCACAATTGTTGTAAAGTTTGTAAATAGGAAGCACAAGGTGGAAGTGTTGAAACAGGCAAAAAACTGAAAGGTACTTGGGTGTATGTAAATGAACATTTGACGAAGAAACATGCAGAAATAGCTTGGAACGGTCATATCCTCAGAAAGCAAAGCAAAATCTAGGCAACTTGGACAAGAAATGGAAAGGTGTATATATGGTTAAATGGACCACTAGAGCATGCTATGGCGGTTGTGGTAAGAAATCTGAGAGACTTGGATAAATACAAGTGACAATGAACTGACTCAGTGAAATTCTCAGTTAATATATTTTGTTCTTAGTTCATCTCATCATCCCTAGCTGCTTTATCCTGTTCTACTGGGTCACAGGCAAGCTGGAGCCTATCCCAGCTGACTACGGGCAAAAGGCGGGGTACACCCTGGACAAGTTACCAGGTCATCACAGGGCTGACACATAGACACAAACAACCATTCACACTCACATTCACACCTATGGTCAATTTAGAGCCAATCACAAGTTATGACACACTTTATTCAACTGATTCACACCTGATTTTGTGTGTGTGTGTGTGTGTGTGTGTGTGTGTGTGTGTGTTAAACAGATGGGCCACTGAACCTGACTATAACAGCTGACATCAAGGGAACCATTGTTTTAATGTGCAATGCAAAGTCTCAGCCACCAAGTGTTTACCACTGGCTCTTTAACAACACTGTCATTAAAGAGGAGGCCAAGTTAGTTTTACCTCTAAAGACTTCTCTGGGTAACAACTACACTTGTGTGGCCATAAACCCCCTGACCAATGACACATTGTCTGCTTCCTATCATGTTTCAGGTGAGCAGAGTATTTCTGCAAGCTGATTTTTACAGTTTAGAGAAAGTCTGAATGAAAATAAAAGACTTTGAACATGCCTTATATTGTATGATCATAATTTATTGGTAGCAAATTTGAAATTGCCTAGTGATTACTTCACCATCCTTGTTATGTTTCTCCTTCACAGAACATAATGCAGCAGTCCCTCTTCAGAAGAGCGTGTTGCTGAATTCCTTGTGTGCTCTTGTTCTTACTATATTAATGTTGATGAAGTCCTTCTGAGCTGCTAATTGATGCTTGCTAACTGACATACAAATCGACTGCATTGTGCATTCTCCTCTCCCTGAGGTGTGGCATCTTAATTTTATTTTCCACGTTCCCTCTCAGAGGAACAGATTAATGCCAGATATTTAAAATCAGCCCTAATGCATTGCAATATTAAGAATATTGAACTTTGAATTCTTAGATAAGTTATACATTCTCTATGGATATACAATGATCTCTGAGGTGTGGTGGTTGTTTTGTTAGAGGCTTAAATGACGGAAAGACAGATGAATTAGAGCTGTTTTCCAGAAAATTCTCAGTGACTCCATATACCAAAACAACATGCAGAGATCTGGGTGACAACAGGACAAGTCTTGGCATATTCTTTTCTTTTTTTCTTTTCCAAAACCAATCAACCATCAAAATGTCCTTCTTGTACCTCTATCCGTAGTGCACATTGTCAAGACAGAAAAAATGATCACTGCTTACACAACTTCTCATTTTCCATCAGTGTTGTGTTTATTTAAAAATGTGTACTCTCTGCAATCCTTGCACAAATTAAAGCTATACTTTCCCCTTACTTTTGTAGATAAATAATTAAACCACTGCCATGTTCTTTTTCAACCCTTTCTGTCATATACTCTTTGTACTAATACTTTATTTATTGTTACTTTTTAACTTTTACATGAATCATGCACACTTTCATTCAAACTACTTTTACATTATTACTTAATTGAGCTTATACATCATAGACAATACACAGAGACTGAATGATACTGATTTATACTTTTTAATGAGACTGGATTACATTGTGATAAAGTATAGCAAAATATCATCAGAAGGCACTTTGTGAAAACTGTACCTGTATTCTACACACAGTCTGTATACTTGTACTTCTGCATAATATAGTGCATTAAATAAATGATTTATGGTATCGTCTGCATCTTCATTTTATAAATGTTAAGCTTTGGAATAGAGCAAAGACTTGAAGAGCTTAATAAAAAGTAATACTTTATGGAGCAGAAAATGCTGAACATTGATGCAAGCCTTGCAAAGGAGCTAGAATGTGTGTAAATGATTAAATTGGGATACTGATGTATTTGCGTTCCTCCTTGTTTTTCACAGTTTTGAGATCCTTGCATTTTTTGTATGTCCGAATGCGTTTCTTTAAGCACAGGGCCTTTTTATCTTGACCGAGTCCATCTGAGAAAAGATGAAGAACATCAGTAATGATGGCAGGAAAAAAGAGCAAGAGGGAAAGTTTCAAAGATAGAAATACATAAGTATCATCACAAAGCTGTGTGTGTGTGTGTGAGAGAGAGAGAGAGAATGACTTACTACTAGTAAAAATATTTTGCATTTTGCATGGACACCCTCGCTGTGGCTTACTTTTCCCTAAAGACACAAGAGAATAGTGAGCTCAGTTTGTACAGAATTACTGCATTGGGGCAATACTGTAATCCATAAAATAAGCTTTTAAGGCAAGTGTCCAGCTAAACTAATATCAACAGGTAAAGTGTAAACTGTGAGTATATGTTAGTTTATGCCTTACATTTGGCCACTATTCTCAGTTCCAACTTTTTTTTTATGTGTATTTGAGTCCTTCCTAATTATTCAGTTTGCTTGCACCTCAGTTTATACTGACATAGAAGTAATTATTGTAAGCTCATCAACATATATTAATTAACTGTAATTATTTAATTCATACAATGTTAACTGAAGTATTAATAATCTGGGGCATGTATAACTAAGGGTAGATTTTCAAAAGAAAAATAGTAAAAATGGATTTTGAGTCATAAAGAAGACTTTATCATACACAAAAGTTTCTTTTTCCTCAGGCAGGTTTTTGCAGGTACTAGATCCCACACTCCTGATCCCACTTCTTCTTCTTCTTGTGCTTTGAAACTGTAACACTACTCACCTGTGCAGACACATAATTTTCCCCGCGGTTTGGTGGATTTGGTGTGACTGGTAACATCAACAGGTCTCATTGTGCCTCCCGAATTGGTTGCCACTGCATTATGTACAGAGTAAAAGACTCCAGTAAACCCCTTATTTCCTATTACTAAACATGCTAACTCCTGTTAAAACATGCTAATTCTAAATCAGATTGTACATATTAGGTTTAGATAAATCAGAAATACTGTTATCAGTTCCTGTTTAGTTAGTTTTTCAGCATTCCATTAAAGTAGAAAAGGCATGACCAAGCAAAAAACATTATGCTACTGTTACTCAAATAATGTGTTTACTATATGTCTCTTAAAAAGGATATATCTAAAATAAAAGAAGTTTATTGTCACCTTTTGGTTATTGTCAGAATTTTTATTTCAACACAACCAAGCCATTAATAAAATGATGGAGTACACCTAACTTACAGTTTGTGTTTGCTGCTTGGGTGTTAATAACTTCTGTAAGGATGAACAAGCAAAAAGCACAATGTGAGCAGATGAGCAAACATATTTTCTAATTGTTATTATATGACCCCTTTTCTTCATAAGTCTCATAAAAAGTTTCATTATAAGGTTCCATATGTGTTACTCTCAACAAAGTACATAATCCTATGTAATTTATATAGTATAGTTATAGTGTATAAGAAACAAATACAGTACCTTGGCAAAGAGCATTGAAGCCCACCATGGCAGTGAAGACCAATAGAAACATCACAAATTTCATCTTCTCTCAAAAAAGTCAACTTTCTACTTCTAAATTTTATGTGTACCTTTGGCTAAAGACTGCAAATTATGGTGTTGTAGTGAAGCAGTCCAACATTTATAAGCAGAAGTTATTGGTGTCTTCTTTCATACACCATGCCTGAGCTTGCTGTAACAAAAGCCAAATCAAAACTGACATGTGTACAATAGGTCCGTATCACATTTACATGAAAATGCCAAGTTCTTTTCCCTTATACTTCTTTTTTATTTATTTTTTTTAATGCTGGCTAGACATGAAATTGGCCATGTTTGTGTCTTAGTCCTTTATTATTCCAAAAACCTCAGTCATGTCAAGGATTGGAAACACGACACCATTCCAGGTGTAATTCACTCTTCCATAACGTGGAAAAGGCTTCACTTTATGTGCATCATTTTCTTTGTTCAACTCCATTAAACAGAACATGATATCTCTAGAATGACATCTTGATTCACCTCACAAAAATGAAAAACAAAGTGTTGAACATCACTGGCCATGAACATTCTTTAATAGTTCAATGATGTATAAGAAAAAAGGACCACCTCTGTGCAGCTCTGTGTGCCCAGGATTTAGCAAAAGTTCTTGTTCCGTTTATTTAGTTGAAGATACAGAGAACTGACTACATATGTGAATCATCTACTGGTAGTTTTGACATCTTGAGATCTACAGATATACTAGAATTTCAAGCTGTTCAGGCACATCAGTCTTCCATTTAAGAATTAAATTTATGAATGTGCTTTCACTATAATGATGTATCGTCCTATCATTCCTTTGGCTCTGGCAATGAGAGAGACAGTAGATGTGTAAGCTTCAGTAAGATCCAGCTACAACTGTAATCCAGACTTTCCCTGAAATATCCCTCATAACAATTTGCCCATGCTCCATTGACTCAATTGTTTTGGTAAGTTATAACCTTCAGACATCAACCGTATAACCAAATATGAATTAGGCTTCAATTTCCAGGAGGTTACAACAGGCAGAAGCTACTACAAAGAATGTTATCACACATTTTATGAGGAACACTATACCAATACTGGGTAGGTCCTCCATTTTGGTCTCAAAACAGCTTCAATTCTTCATGGCATAGATTCCAAAAGATGTTGGAAACTTTCCTTTGAGATTCTGGGCCATGTTTACATGATTGCATCATGTAATTTCTACAGAATTTTCAGGTGCATACAAGTGAGCACACATCTTGAAGGAGTTCAAATCATAGCAGGCTACTTCAACCATCCATCCATTATCTGTAACCACTTATCCCGTGCAGGGCAAGCTGGAGCCTTTCTCAGCTGACTATGGGTGAGAGGTGGGATACACCCTGGACAAGTTGCCAGATCATCGCAGGACTAACACATAGAGACAAACAACCATTCACACTCACATTCACACCTACGGTCAATTTAGAGCCGCCAATTAGCCTAACCTGCATGTCTCCACGTCCCTTTTCCTAGGGTTTCTTGGCTAAGTAAGTACAGCCAACTAGCCACTCTGCTGTTCCACTGCTTTTGGTCATGGACAATTTAGAGTAGCCAATTAGCCTAACTGCATGTCTTTGGACTGTGGGGGGAACTGGAGCACCCAGAGGAAACCCATGCAGACATGGGGAGAACATGCAAACTTCACACAGAAAGGCCCCTCATCAGCCATGAGGTTCGAACCCTAAACCTTCTTGCTGTGAGGCGACAGTGCTAACCACTATCACTGTGCCAACTCCTAGTAATGCATAATGAAACCGAACACTATTTTTAGGTCCAGGGGTACTTTATAGCTACAATCAAGGATATGACAACAAAGAAGATACTCTGAAGAAGACTATGCTGTTTTTGTCTAAATTCATAAAAAAGTTTTGATAAACCAAGAAAAAGCTCTCAACTCTGGAGGCTAAGTGCATAAACTAGGAAGATATGCTGTTGAGCCAATTGTCTAAATTTTTAGATTCCACAGATCTGATGGAATTTCATAACTGTATAAATCCGTGATTGCAGCTTTACTACATGTCTTCGGTTCCTTGGTTGATCATGGTCTCCTGATTACAGAACTCATGTCAGATGTTAGACATAACAGATGACCTGGAGGAAACAAAAGGATAGGAGGGAGGGATGGGAGGTGGAACTGGTATGTGCTCTGTCAAACCCACGAGACCATGGCATTGTAGTAAGCAATTGTTTCTGGCGGGATAACCTTGTTTTATCTTGTCTTATGTGGCCCATCATACCTGGAGCTGAGGTGGCTTGAGGTTGGTCTTTGGTGCTGTCTGTCGCAGTGGGTGGTGTGGAGTACAACTGTGCTTTGCACTTAGCACTGCCCATCTGATTCATTATCTAAAACACAGGCAGGGTGGGCTAATGCAGTGTGTAAATTTCATAGACACAT
Organism: Notarius kessleri; assembly: GCA_025212355.1. Taxonomy (NCBI): domain Eukaryota; kingdom Metazoa; phylum Chordata; class Actinopteri; order Siluriformes; family Ariidae; genus Notarius; species Notarius kessleri. The sequence continues at coordinate 21,239,355 of JAOBAM010000024.1, forward strand.
ACATTGCTTTCCAGTTGGAACGCAGTGACCTGAAGAGCAATGAACATAATTGCTCCAATTCGGAAGAAAACTGTCCACAGATGTACCTTGTTTTGGTTAAATTTATTGGAGGTAATGCCACATGGTGGGCTAAACTGGTGTTTCTACCAATAAGAACATTCATTAACATAAGTAAACTGTATATTTACAGTATATTTATATATTGTATATTTCCAGAATATTTCCATGAATGAAATTAAGTAATTAACATAATGCACTGTAACCAACTTATGCAATTAACTTGATAACTTGCTAAAGAGGTCGGAACTCAACCTCTTCCAAGCCAATATTATGAATAAAACAAGATGGGGCATGCTGTTATAGAAAAATAAATCAAATGATTGCATGGTGTGAAGTGACCCAACGTGATGTGGGAGTCAACCAAAGTTGATTATTTTTCTAAAATGCCACACTCCCAACTATTTTATTCCTGTTATAGTAGAGAAAATTGCAAAAAAAGTAAACATTACAGCTTTACTTATGACTGTTAAAAACAATTGCCATTGGAGACTCCTTCCATAAATGCTAAATAAACATTTCCAAACTTAACTTCCTTCTTGAAACGCTAATTATATTTGAGGATTTAACAGCTTTGTGGTATAATGAGTTTTATTCTATCCACATTCACTGGATATGAGCAATTGCGTGCTCTGATTGGCTACTCCACTACTAGGCTATCAGCTCATATACCGTGATTAGAGAAAAATAAAATGGCGGCGCGTGTTGCTGAACCAACTGAGGACAAAATAAAAATTCTACTTGATAACAAAACCCAAGAAAATACAAAAAAAGCAACAAAATATGGAATAAAAGTATTTGATGGTAAGAATATATCTTTTTTGTTTTTCAAAAATTATTATTATTGCATTTTTCACAAATTACTACTGTCATTTTGCCGGTTTGTTTACATTCTAAGTGGAAATGATTTTGTCAGATATTTCGTATAAAGTTTTTATTTATCACATTTGCAAAAAAAATACAAATAAAAATGCTCTGTTTCTCAAAGTCCAGTGAATGTGGAGAGAATAAAACAGTTATTCCACTCAATCTTATCGTATGTGGCTTATAGACAACTCAGTGCTACGTGCCTCATCGCCTATCAGCTCATGTACAACTCAATTTTGTGGAATAACTGTTAATTAATGACTAGCTATGACATATGATAACACCAACAGTTTATTTCTTCAGCTAAAATGGTGCCCAATGTGATATGTACCATTGATTAATGGGGCTCCAAAAGTACTTGCTACCAGAATGGAAAATACGATTCAAAATATGGTTAAAATTTGTAAATATTCCCAAACATCAAACAGAAATCAGTGTGTGTATGTTGGTTAAGGTTACCTCACACTCATATTGTCCCACATCTGTTTCTTCTGCTTTTTTTATAACCAGTAAAAGGACTCCAGTCTGTGTATCAGTTTCAATCTTATATTTGTTGCTTTTCTCCAGCTGTGTGCTGTCCTTAAACCATCTATGACATAGACATCCATAGTAAACAACTTCTGGCTAAGTGATATGATGTAATATAAATATCATGATACATTTTGCTCTTCTAAAAAAAACGAGACCGTCAATGACAGCGTAGCTCACTCCGGCCCAGTCTAGTCCAGAAGGAACGATCTAAAGTGGGCCACCTTACACAATAAATGTTGTAAGCTATATACACTATATACAAATTATATATAGAAGCGATATCCACCCTAGGAATACCAACCTATTTACCAGAAAGAATCCAAAACGGCGAGGAATTGACCGAGAAGAAGCAATTTTTGTAGAACTGCTCATCAAGGCTTAATTAGGCCATAACTTCATTAATAATTGTAATGAAGCAAATCTGGGTACAAATTATATGCACCCTAGGTTTCCCTACCTTCATACCAGAAAGAATCAAAAATCGGTGAAGAATTGAGGGAGAAGAAGTGATTTGTGTGGAAACTGCTCGTTAGGGATCGATTAATTGCTCCATATCTTCATTATTAATTGCAATTATGCAAATTTGGGTAGAAGCTATATGCACCCCAGGCAGACCT
>JAOBAM010000024.1:21446056-21457268 GCA_025212355.1 Notarius kessleri
TTATTAGGTGTGCTGTATGTATATTTTTGACCCTGTATGCATAATTTTGACCCTGTGTTGATTTCAGAAAATACAAAGAAAATTAAAACTTGTGCACCAAATTCTAGTTTTTTAAAGAGGTATGCTGTACATTCTGCCACAGAAAAAGAACAGTTCAGAGAAATTACTGAAAGCCCAAATATTGCCATAATATTCATATCCAAGATGACATTCATGTCACTGTATGTAAACTTCTGACCACAACTGTATATATAGGCTTACTTACACTGTATCATTTGCGCTTTGTTTTGGGTGTTTATCTTTCAATAAAGCTGTCTTTTTCAGTTCTTTGACTTGTCCTTGTTTTTCAATTTTCGCACTTTTTATGACTAAACACAAAGACAGAGGGGTTGTAGGCTTCATGACTTGAATCATCAGACTTTACTCCTCCACTGAGGGGTGCAGAACATAGTCGTGTGTTGTTGGTTGGTGTAAAATTTTGATGGCAAATTCTGTCTAACCACACTTTTTGACACTTAGCCTCTTTAGGCATTCTATAAAACTTTGAATCAGGACAAGTCATTTTCCCCCATGTGAATTCAAAGAAATGACTAAGGTTATCTGAATTAATAAACAAACAAATATAGTGTCCAGTTACTCCTCCAAGGCACAAAGCATTATGGGTATGTGAAAGTAGTCAATAGTGTAACAGCAGTGCAATGTATAAAATCACACAGATGTGGGTCAATGGCTTCAGGTAATGTTCACATCAACCATCAGAATAGGGAGTGTGGCAGTGGGGGGTGGTCAAGAGTCAGCTGTGAATGGCGAGGAGGCAGGTTGAACCAGCAGGTAAACATGTGATGAGGTGCACGTGTCAAATTACTGGCTGTCTATTAACCTGTGTCTGTGTGTGTTTCAGACAGTCAGGAACGAGAGAGAGAGTAGCATCACCTCACGTGTGTGCTTGTTTGTGTGTTAAGCTGACACTGAAAAGTGTATTGAATAAAAGAACTCACCTGTTCTGAAGCCTGTTTCCAGTTCCTCTGTTTCCCCATAAGTTCAAGAGTTGTTACACTGGTGCCGAAACCCAGATCTGAGGAACGTATGCCACCAAGGGATCCAACCCAGTCAGAGTGCTCCTCCAAATGCTCGCCGATGACATGCAGTGCCAGCAGCATGCCTTCATCGCGCTGACGGTAGATCAGGGCCAGCACTTCCAGGCTCTGCTCGAAGCCCAGGTGGAGGACCGGCAGGCAAAAAGGAGCTGGATCCAATCTGTGGGTGCTCCAGCAGTCATTCCTATAGCCAGCGTGCCCATCCAGCTGGTGAAGGTGGGGCCACAGGACAACCCCGACACCTTCATTGAGCTGTTTCAGTGTGTCGCAGAGGCGAGCTCATGGCCAACCTGTCAGTGGGCGGCTTGCCTACTGCTGCTCCTGTCAGGGGAAGCCCAGTTCACGGCTCAACAGCTCCTGGCCACCAACATGCTGGAGTACCCCCACCTGAAGTGTGCCATCCTACAGCAGATTGACTGTGGCCCTGAAGAGCAGCGCCAGTGCTTCCACTCACTGGATTATGCCAAAGTGGGCCGGCCGTTTGCATTCATGCAACAGCTCCAAGATGCCAGCTGGTAGTGGCTGTTGGCCAACGAGGGCGACGTTGAATCCATCATCAAGCCAATGTGGAGCAGTTCATTGCTCAGCTGCCAATCAGGACATTAGCATTGATCTGGTGTCACCAACCAACGTCACTGGAGGAGGCAGTCTGACTGGCTGAGGATCATCTGATGGCATATCCGGAAGCAAGCTGTGCTACAACTTCCTCTTTCTCTCTCACTTTCACTTTTTCCTTCTCCCCCTTCCTCTCCTCACCCCTCCCAGCCCTGTGGAAATAGGGGCCAACTCCCCTGAAACCCACTCCCCACACCCATGTATATCCCTGTTTGTACTCTCCCTTCTCCTTCTGTGTCTGTGCTGCCATTAACCCCCTCTCTTTCTCCCACAGATGAACTCATCCATGCCCACCAGAACCATGAGCGGGCCTGGGCAGGTCTGTAAGCATGGAGAGAAGGTGAGGAATCAGCACTTCTGCAAGGAGGCAGGGCTACTGGTTCATGTCCCCAATATGCTTCAGGCCTCCCCTGATCAAGCAGGGCATACAGGATAGCTGTGAGTATTCAAGGGGGTACACATCAGGCATTGGTGGATTCAGGTTGTAATCAGACCTCCATACATCAAAGCCTGACTCAATGCAGGGCACTGGGAAATGCACATTTGGTGAAGGTTAAGTGTGTGTACCCAAATATAAGTGTGTATTTACACAAATATCTGCTGATGCCCATCACTATCCACTTCTGGAGAAAAAAACATAGCGTAGAGACCGCAGTTAGTCCAAGTCTCACTCACCCACTGATCCTGGGTGCTGATTAGCTGGGGTTTAAAACATTAATGAAACAAATAGTAGTGGGTGAGTCCTGCAATAGCAAGTCACAGGGGGTGTCCTGCCACAACGTTGGCTGAGGAGGCGGTCACAGGCCTGCCTGCGTCAGCTCTACATCATGATGACACAGAGAGTGGGGAGAGCCTTCCTCCCTCTCTGGGGAATCCCTTAGGGGACTTCCCATTGGAGCAGGCATGTGAGGAGTCTCTGAGATGCGCCTTTGACCAAGTGAAAGTAATTGATGGCCAAATTCTCCAGCCTAATGTTGCATTTTCCTTCCTGTACTTTTCTATTATTAAGGATAGACTGTATCGAGTGACACAGAACACTCAATCTAAAGAAAAGATAACACAGTTGTTGGTTCCAAAGAGTTGCAGGGAACTTTTATTCCATGCAGCTCATCATAATCTGATGGCTGGGCATTTGGGGCAGGATAAAACACTAAATTGTCTCATGGCCCGTTTCTATTGGCCAGAGATTTGCACCAATATCTGCAGGTGGTGTGCAGCATGTTGCAAATGCCAGCTGGTAAACCCAGTGGCCACACCGAAAGTGCCATTGTGCCCATTGCCACTGATGGAAAGCCCCTTCGAAAGAATTGGCATGGAGCTCATTGGGCCATTAGATCAATCTGCACACTGGTATCACTTTGTATTAGTCATTATGGATTATGCAACGTGATACCCAGAAGCAGTGTCTCTCTGCAATATCTCAGCACACAGTGTTGCAGAGGCACTCTTCTATGTTATCTCCCAAGTCAGGATTCCGAAATAAATCTTGACTGATCAAGGCACTAGGTTTGTGTCACCCACACTGCACAAATTATATGAATTATTGGGGATTAAATTGATTTATACGAATGTTTATCATCAGCAAACAGATGGGCTGGTCGAACAATTTAACCAAACATTTAAGAACATGATTCGTAAGTTCGTTCGCAGGGATGCTAAAAATTGGGACAGGTGGCTCGACCCTCTGTTGTTTGCAGTGCACAAGGTCCTTCAAGCCTCCACCGGGTTTTCCCCTTTTGAATTGCTGTATGGGCACAAGCCCTGTGGTGTCTTAGACATTATTAAAGAAAATTGGGAGGAGGAGTGACCCAATTCACCCCGGTCCCGTGTGAAATCCAGTATGTTCTTGACCTGAGAGCAAAACTCCATGCACTGAGGCACATAACCAAGGAGAATTTGCTACAGGCCCAAGAACATCAAGCTCACCTATACAACAGAGGGGCACAGCTAAGGGAATTTGCACCGGGAGATAAAGTCCTCATTTTACTGCCTACCTCAAGTTCAAAATTGCTCACCAAGTGGCAAGGGCCCTTTGAGGTCACACGGCAAATTGGAAAGGTCGACTATAAGGTCAAACAGCCAGATAGGGGCAACACGTCAAATTTACCACCTCAATCTCCTGAAACCATGTAGAGAGGAGTTTCCTGTGGCTCTGGCGATGGTAGTTCTGGAGAGGGCAGAGCTGGGACCAAAGGTAAGTCCAAAAAGCGCGACCCAATTCACCCCGGTCCCGTGTGGAGACCACCTCTCACCGTCCCAGGAGCACAGGTAATTAGGTTGCATGAGGAATTCTCCAATGTATTCTTGCCCCTCTCTGGTTGCACTAACCTCATAGAACACCACATTGAGACTCCCCCAGGGGTGGTGGTGCACAGCTGCCCATATCGGCTCCCCGAACACAAGAAAACTGATTTGGGATGAAGTTCAGGCTATGCTTAAGATGGGAGTAATTGAGGAGTCGCACAGTGACTGGAGCAGGCCGGTGGTCTTGGTTCCCAAGACCAACGGGTCAGTCCGGTTCTGTGCATACTATAGAAAAGTCCATGCGGTGTCTAAATTTGATGCATATCAGATGCCCCACATTGATAAACAGCTTGATTGGTTAGGCGTGGCTAGCTTTTACTTGACACTGGATTTGACAAAGGGATATTGGCAGATCCCCTTGACTCCATTATCCCACAAGAAAATGGCCTTTTCCACTCTGTTTGGCTTACACCAATTTGTCACCCTTCCTTTTGGGTTGTTTGGGGCTCCAGCGACGTTTCAGCACCTCATGGACTAAATTCTCCATCCCCACAATACATATGCGGTGGCTTACTTAGATTATGTAATCATTTATAGTAATGATTGGGAGCAGGAACTACAACATCTGAGGGCAGTTCTAAGATAGCTGAGGCATGCTGGGCTCACAGCAAATCCAAAAAAGTGTGCAATTGGATGGGTGGAAGTACGGTATCTGGGCTTCCACTTGGGTCATGGGCAGGTGTGTCCCCAAATTAATAAGACTGCAGCAATTGCAACCTGCCCGCAAACTAAGACCAAAAAGGGGGTGAGGCAGTTCCTGGGGCTGGCTGGCCATTATAGGTGGTTCATGACTAACTTTTCGGAAGTCACTAGCCCACTGACTGACCTCACTAAAAAGGGCATGCCAGATCTGGTCCAGTGGACGGAACTGTGCAAATGGGCTTTTGCTCAGGTCAAGGCGGTTTTGTGTGTGGGCCTGCTGTTGCATTCTCCTGACTTTTTTCTCCCTTTTGTTTTACAGACTGACACAATGGATAGAGGGCTGGGGGCTGTTTTGTCCCAGGTGGTGGAGGAGGAGGAGCATCAGGTGCTGTACATCAGCCGCAAGCTCTCCATGCAAGAGTCGAAGTACAGCACAATAGAGAAGGAGTGTCTGACCATCAAGTGAGTGGTCCTCACTCTCTGCTACTACCTGCTAGGACTCCCATTCACCCTCTGTTCCGACCATTCCCCACTCCAGTGGCTCCACCGCATGAAAGATGCCAAAGTGCAGATCACTTGTTGGTATCTGGCTCTTCAGCCCTTTAAATTCGAGGTGGCCCACAGGCCGAGGGCACAGATGGTGGTGGCAGATTACCTCTCTCACCAGGGAGGAAGTCAACTGCAGGCCGGATGGCTCCCTGGCCTAAGTCAGGCAGTAGGGGTATGTGGCAGCGGGAGTGTGGTTGAGCGTCAGCTGTGAACGGCGAGGAAGCAGCGGTAATGTGATGAGGTGCACCTGTGCCAAATTACTGGCTGTCTATTAACGTGTGTCTCTGTGTGTCTTTCAGACAGTCAGGAGAGAGAGAGAGAGAGAGAGACAGATCAGAGTCACCCCATGTGTGTGCCCATTTGTGTGTTAAGCTGATACTGAAAAGTGTATTAAATAAAATAATTTGCCTGTTCTGAAGCCTGTTTCCAGTTCCTCTGTTTCCCCATAAGTTCAAGAGTTGTTATGGGGGGAAATGTGATCTCAGTGATTTTGACTGTGGCATGGGTCAAAATCACTGACTGGTTTGAGTATGTCTATAACTAACTGCTAATCTCCTGGGATTTTCATACACAACAGTCTTTAGTGTTCACTCAGAATGGTGCAATTAAATAAATAAACATCCAGTGAGTGGCAGTTCAGTCAACTGGTGTTGTTGATCAGAGAGATCAACAGAGAATGGCCAGACTTGTTCAAGCTGACAGAAAGGCTACAGTAAATCAGATAATCACACAATAAAATTGTGGTGAGCAGAAAAGCATCTAAGAATGCACAGCATGTCAAATCTTGAGATGGGTGGGCTACAACTGCAGAAGATCATGTTGACTTCCTCTTCTGTCAACCAAGAACAGAAAGCTGAGGTTGCAGTAGGCACAGGCTCACCAAAACTGGACAGATGAAGACTGGAAAAATGGTCTAGTCTAAAGATTCTTGAGCTTTGCTGAGGCATAGAGATGATTGGGTCAGAATTTGAAACCAAAAGCATGAACCCATAGATACAGCCTGCTTTGTGAACACAGTCCAGGCTGGTGGAGGTGGTGTAATGGTGTGGGGAATGTTTTCTTGACACACTTTGGGCCTGGTTTTGCCACTCACTGATATGTAATATTGGATCATTTTCCTCAAAATATAAATGACCAAGTTTAATATTTTTGTCTCATTTGTTTAATTCAGTTTGCTCAAATTTTACTTTTTAATTTTATGATTTACTTTTAGAACTTGTGTGAAAATCTGATGTTTTAGGTCATATTGATGCTGAAATATAGAACATTTAAATGGTTCACAAATTTTCAATCACCAGTCATTGATGTGGTGAAGTGTATTGTGAGATGATATTTATCATTTATGGAAGGAGTATCAGTTTTTAGCGCTATCAGTGTCAATTCTGTTTTCACAGTAAAATGAGAGAGACTGATGAAGAATGATTGTTTATTGCAGCAATAACCTAAGAAAATGAACCACAGTGTCTCTCGGATGTTCCACAGCATTAAATCTAACTATAATTTGTTCAAATGTGCAACGTGTTGTACATTAGTAAACACTGCAATCATTAGCAAATTGCTCTAGTATAAGTGCAATAACACACACCAGACCATGCTGTTGTCTGAAAATAATGCACTTGTATAAGGAGTGTAAGTAACAAAAATTAACTGAAAAAAAGTAACTGATGAAAATGCATGTGAATTGAAAAATAGAGGGGTAAAAGTGAATGTGAGATAAAAAGACAGAAATAAAGTGATTTGATTAAAGCCCATTTAATTAAAGCAGTCATGATATGATGAAAACAGAGCCCTGTTCATTCACCACCATTTTCATTCATCAGTCACAACACAAACTTGCCATATTTGTCATTTATTTATTTATAATTCCTGGTTGCTTCTGTCAGGAAACTAAAACTGGGTCGTCATTGGAGCTTCCAACAGGACAATGATCGAAGCATATGTCCAAATCAACACAAAAATGATTAACTAACTGCACAGCCAAGCTTCTGCCATGGCCATCTCAGTCCCCTAACCTGAACCTCACTGAAAACCTGTGGGGTGAGCTGAAGAGAATGCACAAGAGAAGGCCGAGGGACCCTGGATAATCTGGAGAGATTGTGTAAAGAGGAATGATCTCAGATGCCCTGCTCTGTATCTCCAACCTTATAAAATGTTATAGGAGAAGACACTGTGCTGGTTTACTGGCAAAGGGAGGTTGTACAAAGTGTTAAATGCAGGGCTGCCAAAAATAGTGGTCCATGTGTTTTTGTTTAAAATAATTATTTCTAGATGATGGATTTGTTTTTCTTGGAATAAATTTATTTCAATTAAAGGTTGGATTTTTATAATTTTTTTTCAGTGTGAGATGAAATGACTTCATTAAAAAGTCAATCTTTTCTAACCCTTTTTACAAAACTTTACAGGGGGTGCCAATAATTGTGGAGGGTACTGTAGCCATTTATCATATTTATGCCCATTATGCTTCAAATATGGAAATAAATCAAGAGAATCCATTCATCCAAAAGTAATGAGCCTAAAGTGTTAAGTCTATTTGAGTGGGCCTAAATTTCATTACAAGACATTTTATTTGTACTTGTCACAAGCCAGCCGGGAACATCTAGGTCCTGATCTGTTCTTTAGCTTCACTTCCTGGTTTTCCCTGAGCCGTCCCTGCACTGCAGCCAGCACACCTGTCTCTCCTCAGCTCATCCATGGCTCTATATTATATAGCTTGGAGATTCACTCAGCATGGGATTGTCTTTGCCTCAGGATACATAATTTTGCCTTTGTTTCCCTGTTTTGAATTCTGTTATTTTGCTACTTTGCTGTGCGCTGTGGGATAACTCCACTCGTTCTGTTGGATTACTTTTGCCTCTTGTTTTTTGGGACTGCGAACACATTTCTCCCACCACAGAAACGCTCTGGAATCTTAACTTCTGTTTTTGCACTGTGAGCTCTTTTCCTACTGCGGGGTTGCGTTCTGGACTTGGTGACCTTTTCTCCAGTCAGCTGGCACCTGTGCCTGTTAGTTCACCCATTGCCTCTAGAGTTGTTTCAATGCTGCAACCCCACCAAGAGCCTGCCCTGCAACCTTACAATGGGGAGCCTGGGACTTGCCACTCATTTCTATCCCGGTGCTCCATGTCAATGGAACTCCAGGCCTCCACTTTCCCTTCCAAGAGCTCTAGAGTTGCTTATGTCATCACACTTCTAATTGGAAGGGCTAGGGAGTGGGGAACAGTGGTTTGAGATGCAGGGGCCCCCTGTTGTTCTAACTACAAGGAGTTTTCTGAAGAGATGCAGAAGGTTTTCAACTGGTCACCCAAGGGCACGGAGGCAGCTAGACTCAAGCAAGCAGCCAGCTGGTTTATGACTGCCATTGAATTTTGCACCTTGACTGTGGATGTGGACTGGAATGCCAGTGCTCTGTACAATGCGTTTTTTCATGAACTTAACAGCTCTATATTGGATGAAATCATCCCTCACAACCTCCATGAGACTCTGGATGGCCTTGTGGACCTTGCTGGTCGAGTGGATACCTGGTTATGCCAACAGAACCTGAAAAGAAGCCTCAGGTTTGAACCCAAGGTCACCATTTCCTCGTCTAAGGTCACTGCTTCCCTGAACCAGAGCCCTTGCAGTTAGGCAGAACCTATATCACCCCAGAGGAAAGAAGCTGCCACCCTGAGACCAGTTCCTGCTTTTACTATGGCAAACCTGGACATTACATCTCTCATTGCCCATTTAAAAAGCCTGCCCACCAGTAGCAGCAGAGATATGGGTGGGTGTATTGGTACAGTTTTCCCCTGCCAAGAGGCCAGTACTTCCCACTAAGATCATCTGTCAGAACAAGATTCACCTAATTAAGGTGCTCACAGCCCCCTAGCCACCAGGGCACTCAAGGCATCAAACTCAGTCCTGTCTCCTACATTATAGAGCCACTCACCCTGAAGGTCTCAGGGAACCATGTGGAATCAATTGCTTTCTTCACCATGAATAACTCTCATAAGTCAATTGTTCTTGGTCTTCCTTGGTTGCGCTGACATAATCTACATCTGAATTGGAGTAACGGTACAGTCCTCTCTTGGAGCAGCTGCTGCTTGGCTACCTGCCTGTCTTCTGCCAAGATTCCCCTCACCCTCTAAGTCACCAGTCCTGATGAATCTATTGACATTTCCAATGGTCTGCGGAATACTGGGACCTCAGTCAGGCATTCAGTAAGGCCCAGGCCATCTCTCTTCCTCCACATCAACCTTATGATTATGCTATTGATCTGCTTTCTGGTACTATTCCCCCCAGGGGTCACATTTATTCCTTCTCACCCCCAAGAGAGAGGCCAGGGACAAGTATATTTCAGAGACTCTTGCAGCTGGCAACATTCATCCCTCATCATCTCTGGTAGGAGCTGGTTTCTTTTTCACGTCTCTCAGACCTTGCACTGACTACTGAGGCTTAAATGAGATCACCATCAAGAACCACTACCCACTACCTCTCATGTCCATGTCTTTCGAGCTTCTGCAAGAGGCCCAATTTTTCTTCAAGCTGGATCTCTGCAACACCTATCATCTGGTGCACATTAGGAAGGGGGATGAGTGGAAGATGGCCTGCAACACACCCACTGGGCACTATAAATACTTGGTTTTACCATTTGGGCTCACGAATGCACCAGCTGTCTTCCAAGCACTGGTCAACAATGTCTTGCAACATTTCATCAACCAGTTCATCTCTGTATACCTCGATGATATCTTGATCTTTTCCCCCACACCCAAGAACCACCAGTTCCATGTCAGACAGGTATTGCAGTGGCTACTTGAGAACCAACTTTTTGCTAAGGCCAAGAAATGTGAGTTCCATAAGCAAACAATTTCATTTCTAGGTTTCATTATCTCCCCAGGTAAGGTCCAAGCGGACCTGAATAAGGTCAAGGCAGTCTCGGACTGCCCCATCCCGTCCTCTCGCAGGGAGCTGCAACGCTTCTTGGGGTTTGCTAATTTTTATCAAAGGTTTATCAGGAATTATAGCTCCATTGCTTCCCCTCTTACTGAGCTTATATCCTCCAAACACCCCTTTCTCTGGAACAACCATGCTGAGAATGCATTCACATTTCTCAAGACCAAGTTTTCCACTGCACCCATCCTTATCATCTCAGACCCTGTAGCTCAGTTCATGCTTGAAATGGATGCCTTGGACACAGGGATAGGAGCAGTCCTGTCCCAGAGATCATCTTATGATGGCAAGATGCATCCCTGTGCATTTTTCTCACACTGCTTGACTCTAGCTGAGTGCATAGGTGATCGGGAACTGTTGGCCATCAAGTTGGCTCTGGAGGAGTGAAAACATTGATTAGAGAGGACTGAGACTCCTTTCATCATATGGACTGACCATAAGAACCTTGAGTACATCAAATCTGCTAAGCGACTTAATTCGCGCAAAGCCAGGTGGTCCTTATTCTTTTCACACTTTAACGTTGGGCTTTCTTTCAGACCAGGCTCCAAGAATGCCAAGCCAGATGCTTGGTAAGATAAGAACCCTATCTGAATCTAGCCATTTTTTTTATGTTAGCCAGACATTCAAACAGAGTGAAAAAAGTTTGACTCTCGCTCATTAAACATCGGTACTAAACGCATATTCGCAATCACATCCACACCAGCAGGCACAGCACCACCAGAATCAAAATCATCAGAATGAGGCCCATCTGAAGAAAGCTTACCCTCTCTAATTAGCTGCAGTTTAGTCTGCTTTAACTCCAACAGAAATGGAAAAAGTACCCAACTTCATTATTTAAGTTTAAGTACAGATCCCACTGGTCAAATGTTACTCCAATACAAATGAAAGTTGTACAGTCAAAGTTTTACTTAAGTTAAAGTACTGAAGTATTTGCTTTTAAAAATACTTAAGTATTAAAAGTACATTTTCTGTCAAGGCAGCACGGTGGTGTAGTGGTTAGCTCTGTCGCCTCACAGCAAGAAGGTCCGGGTTCGAGCCCCGTGGCCGGTGAGGGCCTTTCTGTGCGGAGTTTGCATGTT
>JAOBAM010000024.1:21533653-21544219 GCA_025212355.1 Notarius kessleri
CTCATTGGATAACTCGATTTTAATGTTTTCAGGACAGTCACCCTTTCATTTCTGAAGCAAATTTGATAGAAAATGAGGCGAAATTAAAATTAATAGAAAATAATTTTAATGAAATTATGAAAGAATGAAATAAATTAAATATAACATATGAAATGCTGATATGTTTGGGCCTTCTCTGAAAGCCTACAGTAGAAGGCCCTGACGGTTCCCCTCTGGTAGAGGTATAGGTGTTCCTATTTGTGTATAAATGTTGTGTACATACAATGTTTTGTTGTCTACCAGTATAAGTGGAATCAACAGTTTGGGGGAAAATACTGTACATAAGGATCACAGTTGAAGTTTTCATTGTGCTGTTTATTCTTTTCCAAAGTTCGCATTGTGCTGTAAAGCCAGAAATTTGGTCCAAAATAAGGAGATCACAACAGATCTCTTCATGTGACTGAAACGCTAGGACACCTAAGCTTACATTTCCTATACATTCACCTTGTGTAACACAGTACTGCCTTGTCTATACTGCTGACTTCATATACAAAATGAAATCCCTGGACCAAAAATTATTCACATTCACCAAAAGCAGAATCTTATTGATCGCCTGAATATGTCTAATTTAGCATAAAAGCATAAAATGGTAAGTTTGTTTTCCAGACTCTGAGGTTTGTTTTTTGTGCTTTGGGTCCAATTTTAACACCAAACTCAGACTTGTGTTACAGGAAGTCGATTATAGAGTGCATAGAGTCAAATCTGTGTGACATTTTTTGACGAATCTGATGACACTTTGATTGACTGCAAAATCCCAGGCCCATAGAAAACTTGTGGGATAATTTGGAACAGCAGGTGAAACACCAGAAACTCTCACTGAATTGTCACCCAGTCAGCAGAGGTGTGAGCTAAACCTGACAGGAACTGTCTCAAGATACCAGTGGCACCTTTCTCCATTCCTGGCAGGAACAGATCTGGTGTTCAGGTGAGGGAAGTCGTAACCAAGTGTTCAGAAAGAAATAGCAACTTTTTTATTAATAATTTAAGAATTTTATAAATGGTTTCTGAAGATAAATGGAAATGGATGAATCTGCCCAAATAGAACATCACGTGCATATAAATGTATAAAAACCTGTACCTTTACCAGGGTTCTAACTAGGCCTTTTCAGTATATCGGGCCCGATACACAATGTTTCCTTACCACTATGCCCACAATATTGCTGACACGCCTGTGAAAGTTGCTGCTACACAAATAAAAACACTTGTCAATCTTGAAAGTGTGGTCTTTTGTTTCATTATCCCCTGCTGGCCAAAAGGCCCGAAAGGGGATTATGTCGTGGCAATTTCCATCCGTCCGTCCATCCATCTGTCCCGGGAAGGGTGCTCAGCTTCTAAAATCAACTCCTCTCACAACTTTTGGAGGAATTTCAAGAAACTTGGCAAGAGGCATTGTTGTACATCAGTAGTACGCAGGTTGTTATTTTGTTCAATTCGGTTGCATTTTACCAGAGTTGTGGCCCTTGATTTCATGTCAATTTCATGACATCAACCTTCTGCCTTCTGACATCAACTCCTCTCGCAATTTTTGGACACATTTCTCGAAGCTTGGCAAAAGGCCTTGTTATATGACAGTATTACGCATATTGCAATTTAATTCCATTTGTGAAAATTTTACCAGAGTTTTGACCCTTGATTAAATAACTTGTACTTTGACAATGTCATGAGGGTGTACGCTCTTCTGAAATCAGCTTCTCTCACAATTTGTGGAGGAATTTCACCAAACTTGGCAAAAGGCTTTGCTATATGACAGTTATACGCATATTGAAATTTTGTTTAATTTGGGCAGATTTTGCCAGAGTTATGCCCTTGATTATTAACAAACTTGTACTTTGGCAATTTCATCAAGGTGTGTTTGCTTTCTAAATTCAACTTCCCTCACAATTTTTCATGGCGATGTCCATTCGTCCCAGGAAGGGTACTCACCTTCTGAAATTAACACCTCTCACAATTTTTGGAGGAATTTCACGAAACTTGATAGGATTCTTTGTTATATGTCAGTAATATGCATATTGCAATTTCATTTAGTTCAGTTGCATTTTACCAGCGTTATGGCAGAGTTGCCAGCGGGGCATATTATGCTCTCAGAGCATTCTTGTTTCCATTTGTTGTCCCCATGCGGCAGCGACAGCCACGCAAATGTTCTACATTTGGACACAGGGATGTCGTAGTGGGGTGAAAACTGGGGCTGACTTCCTAGGGCCCTAAGTGAGGAGAGGGCCCTTGAAAAGCCTGGAATATATTTTCTTTTGTATGAATATTTTAGTTTCATAGTTAAATGTCATAACGAATGTCAGACTAAATGTAAACTTAGTGTATTGGGTGAATAAATTGGTTGAATGACTGACTAAATTTTGTATCCTAAAAATAGTGAAGACTGTCTGAGGCCACTCTCACCCCTTACAAAAGCGCAAAATGGTTTAGTCCATTCCACCTGCACCAGGATTCATAACTAAACGCATCTTGTTGAGCATCACTGCTGCTGGAGTGCAAATTGTAGCCTAGTGCTGTTAGAGTAATATGTATTTTTTTCCAAGAAAACTAAACCAGGGTTTCAGAAAAGAAAGGAAAGACAGGAAAGAGAGATAAAGCAAAATGAGGGGAAACAACTGTTGACAAATTTCTTTCCAAAGAAAGGTGAGCACAAACATTTAAACAGATGAGACATAAAATCCCATGGTTCTAAACTGCTTGAATACCTCCACGAGCGTTAGTGCTAAAAATGACCTGAGACAACCCATTAAAAAGAGCGTATAATACACTTTCAAATTATATGTTGGTTACATCTGTAATCTGAGGTAAAAGCTAAATCAATGGCTGTTTGCATACACCACACCATTGTAATAGTACTAATTTGAAACATGTTTAATATTAAATTAATATTTAGCAGTTATCATATAATATAATTAATAATAATGGGCTAATAAATGTCATAGGTAGACGAGCAAGGCTACGCCATATAATGAAATAGAGATCAGATTTACTTAGTAGCAAAACTTAACTTGTGAAGCACATGGCCCTCAGTTTCAAAAACTGTCATAGAGACTGGAGCAGCAACAGACCCCTCATCATCCTCTGATTACACTGTGGACTTGAGACAAGGTGAGCTTATACCATTCAAAATGAAAGTAAACCATTTTTAGCAATTTTGACTGAAAGGTGTTTAACAATACTAACATAATGTAGTGTGTTTTATTGTATGTTTGACTAAAATTAGGATAAGAGGCTAATATCAATCATATGCTTCATGCTTGTAGAGGGGTCTGTCCTTGTAGATAGAGAAGATATGATAGAAGATTATGGAAGTGATGGGAGTGAGAGCAGGGAATATAAAGGTTGCTCTGAGTATAGTGAGAAGGATGTAGAGAGGACATGAGAAGAAATGAGAAATAGTTGGGGCAAAGCAGAACAGTTTTGAAGCTGAAAATAAATCTGACACTTGGCAAACATCAACTGGTTGTTTTATTGGTTTCCCATTGCCTTCTACTGGATTATTATAGAGGTTTTCTCCTCTCAACCATTCACACCTACAGTCAATTTAGAGCCACCAATTAGCCTAACCTGCATGTCTTTGGACTGTGGGGGAAACCAGATCACCCAGAGGAAGCCCACGCAGACACGGGAGGAAGATGCAAACTCCATACAGAAAGATCCCTGTCAGCCGCTGGCCTTGAACTCAGAACCTTCTTGCTGTGAGGCAACAGTGCTAACCACTACACCACCATGCCGCCCCAATACCAATTCATGAAAACTGAAATTCTGATTTATTATCTCATATTCATCTTTTGATCTCAAGTCTGAGCACAACAAAAATTAAAGTATTGGTCTTGCCATTCCAATACTTTTAAAGGAAGACTATAAGTCTAATTGTGTTGCCTGGATAGTCATCCCAGAATTTATGTTTTCAGTTTTGGAGTGACATGTAGAGAGTTTGTTTATTTTACACTTAATGTTTTAACAGACATCTGTCTGTCATCTGTCATACTAGCTCCACTGTTCAATAAGACAAAACTGTCATCTGCACATTCAGCTATCTCTGATAGATTTTAGACTGGAAGGGTGTATCTACTGTATATGTGTATTTACACTAATATGCACTTACTATATATGCACTTAATATGTGACCCTGGTTAAGAAAAAATTTTAACCCCAGTACATCTTTAAAAAGGAGGAATCCTTACGTGTGTCCACTTTCAGCCACATTTACACCATGTTAGAAGATAGACATCATGTCAGTTGCCCTGTGTACGCTACATTTTACTGCTCAATTTAGCTTTTAATCAGTTGACCAGTGTTTGGACTGTGCAACCATTTGGAATTCTATGCCACATTGTGTATATCAGAATAACATTGACTTGTTGCAATCACAATTATAATTTTTAGAACTGCACTTAGCCTAAGTATACCAGTACAACAGGCCCACAATTATTTATAGAGCACTGCTATTCACAGGTTTAATGACAAAAGCGAATCTCTAAACACTGACCAACCAACTTGTACATTTTGGTGCTCTAAATATTTTCATCCACATGGTGCACCTGTTGTGAATGTGAGTGTGAATGGTTGTCTGTGTCTATGTGTCAGCCCTGTGATGACCTGGCGACTTGTCCCGGGTGTACCCCGCCTTTCACCCGTAGTCAGCTGGGATAGGCTCCAGCTTGCTTGCGACCCTACACAGGATAAGTGGTTACAGATAATGGATGGATGGATGGTTGGATAGACAGTATTAAGAATGTTGAATTGTATCCATTTAAAAATGTTCTTGCACTTGCAATAGACAGATGTCCAATTTGAGATGTATTTCTGCCTCATGCCCAGTGTTCCCTGGAAAGACTCCAGATCCACCACAACTCTGACCAGGATAAAGCTTTTACTGAAGGTGAATGAATGAATGAATGAATGAACTATTGTGTTTGCTGCTGCTCATAAACAATTAGGTCCCTTAGCTTTAGTCCATCTAGCTTTAGTCCATTTTGCTTTGGCCCATTTTGCTTTAGTCTGTCGAGCTTTAGTTCATCTTGCTGTAGTCCATCTAGCTTTAACCCGTCTAGCTTTAGTCCATTTTGCTTTCATCTGTCTAGCTTTAGTCCGTCTAGCTTTAACCCATCTAGCTTTAGTCCATCTTGCTTTAGTCCATCTTGCTTTAATCCATCTTGCTTTAGTCCATTTTGCTTTCATTTGTCTAGCTTTAGTCCGTCTAGCTTTAGTCCATCTTGCTTTAACCCGCCTAGCTTTAGTCCATTTTGCTTTCATCTGTCTAGCTTTAATTCATCTTGCTTTAGTCCATCTAACTTTAGTCTGTCTAGCTTTAATCCATCTTGCTTTTGTCCATTTTGCTTTAAATCCATCTAGCTTTTTGTCCATCTTGTTTTAGTCAAGCTAACGTTTTGTCCATCTAGTTTTTTACCTGTCTTGCTTCAGTGCATTTTGCTATAGTCCATCTTACTTTAAACTTTCTTCTTTAAGTATCTCTAGCTTTTTTTGTCAGTCTTGCATTAACCCATCTTGCTGTAGTCTGTCTAACTTTAGTCCATCTTGTTTTAATCTCTCTTGTCTTACTTTAGTTCGTCATGCGATAGCTTGTCGTGCATTTATACGCCTTGCTTTAGTCCAGCTAGCTTTGTTCCATCTTGCTTTAGATTGTGTTGCTTTTGTATGTCTTGCTTTCATCCATCTTCCTTTTTGCCACAGTCTCTCAAGCAAACAACAGATCATGCAATCAATTATTTTTATGATGAAACAGTCACTACACTCGATGTATAGCCCACAGTGGCCGAACTGCAGCTAGCTGATGATTTGGTTTGTCTGGTTTAGCCACTGAATCCAGATAAAAACTGACTAAACTGTAAAGATAACTGTAAAAATGGCAGCATATACCCAAAGCACGCTTCAATCTCTTTGTAATTAGTGCATTAAATAAAATGCTGCAAGTAAACGACATTGTAATTGAACAGAAATGAGATATAAATGGTTTCCGACTGTAAACTAATCTGTAAACCACATCTATCATTGGAAAAAATATGGAATATAGATGAAAATGAGATAATAAGCATTTACTTGTTTATTGTTTGATTGAACATGAGATTATACGTGGTCAGTAGTTTGAACCTGGCTTTTAAGTACATTATTATTATTATTATTATCCTCTATAGAACATCAAATCCTGGGAAAGACGCCTTAAAGATATTCGTAAATTCAACACCAGTTCGTTAAGGATTAAGTGTCCGACGCTCTTTGAGTGTCAGCTGGACCAGTGTGGACATAGCCAGATGTTTTGTGGTTTATTGTGCTTTTATCTCAGTTAATGAAGTTCAACAGCTAAGCGTCTATCCTTAAAAAAACATTCATCATGCATTTTAATATCCGAACTATAGGATGTGTGTTTAATACGCGATTTAGTTGTGTGCATTCGCTTTGTACTGTCTTGTGTGTTCCACCATAGGTGATCCTGCTCTATATTCTCCTTTCCGTTTTATTCATATAGAGTTTTTATCGATGTTGATATTGTCAGAAAGCAGCTTTACAGAAATCCAGAAGGACATCTGGATCCCTCATCAGCAAGCCAGATGACACAGTAGCGAGGAAAACCTTCCTGAGATGATGTATGAATGAGAAACCCAGTATAAAAACTGATTTGAGTAAACCATAATGATATTATTAGTTTTTTTTTTATTATAATTACAGACACCAGCTGCCATGGTATCTTTAAGATGGCATAAGTGTCCTTCAGAAAAGTCATCATTAAAAAATAATGTTTTGCTTTCATTGTGTATAAAGTATAAAGGCTCATACGAGTAAGCTACGAACATACAAGTCAAATGCAAAAGTAAGGAATATTTGTCTGGTTGATAAACAATGAA
Organism: Notarius kessleri; assembly: GCA_025212355.1. Classification (NCBI taxonomy): domain Eukaryota; kingdom Metazoa; phylum Chordata; class Actinopteri; order Siluriformes; family Ariidae; genus Notarius; species Notarius kessleri. Next base: position 21,540,550 of record JAOBAM010000024.1, read on the forward strand.
AAGTGTAATAATTTCCAAGCATACTCTCCAGTGAATATTAGGTATTATAATGATCTAGTAACGAATAAACCTCGTCGATACAAACTGTATGACTTAGCAACTTAGTGTGTATGTAGTGACAAAGCGGTAAGAGCGCTCATTAATCAATAACGAAAACTCGTTGCTCTTTTTCTCAATCGCTGTCTATCATCGTAGGAGTATTAAAGACGTATACAAATAAACAAGTTTCTTACTGTTTAAAAAAATTAAGACGAAGCAAAATGTTACATTTCATGCCATTTAGATTATACGAATTGTTTGCAATACTATGAGTCTGATCTTGAAAAATAAGCTTATCAGCTTATCATCAATTGTCTCTGAATAAAAATTACCCCAGGAATAAATTAAGCAATTTATTGGCTTGGTCCTTTGGCTCATACTATTAACATGTAGGGTAGAGTTTGGAGAATGTGTTTCAATCCCAAAAAAAAGAAAAAATAATAATACATTGATCCTTCATATATCCATAGAGTCCACATAACGATATATTCATAACATTAGAACAGTCTCAAGTCGATACACACGTAGACATTTCTCATCAGAATGGTGAATGTTTACGTTCCATTGAGGCCTAAGTGCTTTCAGACAGAACGCAACATCTTTGTTCAAAACCCTTTATATACTCCTAATGTTTTATTATTATTACTAACAGTTATCATGAAAACCCAGTCTAGTGCCTCATAAGTGTCCACATGCACCAGTCATTGTTGTGTTGATTGACAGCAGTCCCAGTAATCACACATTAACCAGTAGTTCATTATTAAAAATCGTCCACACTAAAGGATTCCACTCTAACTGATTGAGAACACTAACAGCGTTTCAGGTACTGTGCGATTAGCAGTGACTTGAACCTACTGACTGAAACCCAGGTCTAAGTGCAAGAACATACTTTGTACTGATATAAAACCGTACAAAGAAGCAGAATTTCGATGGAATAAAGAAAAAAAAATAAAGTACTTACAATGTTAATGCAAAAAGGCAATTCCTTCTGCTGAGCCTCACACAGCAACACTGACATTAACGCTCTCTTACACACACACACAGGGGACAGGAAACAGTGCTGTCATCTGTCTGCCTCACTACTGGAGAGGACTATGAGTTAGAACTTAGCTTCACGAGCATTGCCACCTTCTCGATACTTTTGCTCTCAAATTTCTCTCCTCCCATCAAGACCACCATGAGGACTTGAAAAGAATATGTTTAAGGTGATATGTCAGCTCTTAGATGCTCAACATTGTGTTCCTTTCTCTCTCTCTTTCGTCTTAAGCTCGCATCTTATGTCATAACTACTTCTTATGTCAATCTTACTGTATGTCATTCCTCCATAACACAACTACTTCTCTTCTCAGTCCAACACTTACGTTTCAGAATATCTACTGCTACCTTACATCATTGTGTCATGCTATATGGCTCTACACTACTCATTTATACACACCACTAGTAAATGTAGTGCCACTACCAAATTCTTGTTGTTTGTTGCTGCCTTTTGTGAATAACTGTCCTTATTTATTTCTATTTTTTATTCTATTATATTACTTAGTCTCCATTTATCTATATTTTATTCTGTACTTGAGCTGCTGTTGTAACATCTGAATTTCCCCTCATTGGGATCAGTAGAGGAATATCTTTTCATGTAGCTGTGTTTCATACATATCTGTTTTTGGAAGAGTCATCACATCTGGAGAAAAGGATTATCTATCTATCTATCTATCTATCTCTAAGCTGCTGTACTGCTCTAGAGCAATGCAGATGTGTCATTTGATGTCATCTGACAGGAGCAGTGTTTATAATGGATGTACAATGTCGCTATGCTTTATGTCTATCTTGCCCAACTCCAGACCACACACACCCACACATGTGCACTATATATTACAACGTAGTATGAACTTTAGCTTTTTGTAAATAGATTCATGTTAAAAATGATGTCCTGACTGGTTACATTTGCATTCCTAATTCTAGTAAATACAGACATTTATTCGTAGTATTACTGTAGTTTGGTTATCATAAGATTAAGACGATTCAATTAATTTTAAGGACTTTACAAATGTATAGCCTGGTCCTTAAAAGCATGGTGCCGTGTACAGAGGAACGTCTTCAGAGATAAACTGATAGCAGTCCTGAGCACATAATATGGCACTGAAAAGTTCTTGAGGATTCTATTTGTAAACCTGGGCCCAGAGTGACAGAGTGCTATTGTGTTTGCTTTTTAACCCAAAAACATATGGGTTGTAGTGTTATCACCCATCTGTCAGTAATACGTGTGTGTGTGTGTGTGTGTGTGTGGCCACCTGTGCAGCACTAACACCATCTGTACCAGTGCAAGCGGGAAGTGCTGCTACTTGATGCTGGTGCAAATGTAACGAAACACACACATATCTGCGCACACATGCTTACACACAGGTTTTATTTCAATATTTAATCAAGCTGGAAGAAAGAAACTCTTGAACATACAGAACATTCAGCACACATAAAATTCCTCGATTTACGCAATTTGATAAAAAACATTTTCATGAAAAGATCTTATTTACAAACAGCATGCTTATTATAGGTGATTAAAATATTTCTACAATACATCAAGCGATGGTCAGGATTCTCCTGGTGGGTCTGAAACGCTACTATATTATCTCCTGTATTATCAGAGCCACGCCTTGACACTCTGACCCATTATTCCTTTATTCATTTAAAGAGGTGTACTGATTCCTGGGAAGAGGAGGAGGCCGCTCCCTTTTACCTGTACCAGGCTGCCTCACAGTCCTTTAGAGAGAAAACAATAGACCGGTGTGTAAAGTTAATCAAACGACATGTCAGAAAGAGTCAAGCCAAAATTCATTTCAATAGGTAACAAAGTCATCCTGACATATATATTACTTTCAGAATAATTAAACCAGGGCTGAATCACAATCATCAATATGTGGATCAGAGTTCTGAATTTGAACATGTGTGTATTTTTAGGTGTAACAAAGAGAGAAAGGCTACCTCTCACACTTGCAGTAATTCCTGGATGTGAGAGGTTGCCGCATAGACCTCAGCTTCTTCACCTTCATCTGAAGAAGAAGAAGAAGAAGAAGAAAAAGCAGTATGAGCCACTTTAAGTGCCTGTTTCAACTCTGTTTAATCACTAGCTCTGTTTTCCCCCCCTCACCTTCATCCGTTTGTTCCTGCGGTGAATCAGTGCAATGATGATAATAAGGACAATCAGGATGACAGAAGATGCTACCATGGCAACCCAGACCCATACCTGCAAGCCCCCCATACGTTTGCTCCACATGCTGTCAGTCGTTTCTTTAGAACCTTCAGAGTCCATACCAGAAGCAAGAAATGGATGTTGAACACACACACACACACACACACACACACCAAAAGAACCCATACATCTCATAATCTCACTTTGATTGGTTAATTTCAAATCCATTATGGTGTACAGAGGCAAAATAACAACAATTTTCTCACTGTTTAAATACTTATGAACCAGACTGTATGTAATAGCAACTTTTCCTTTACTATTTTAAGATGTTGATTATATTTTGGTTGCTGATATTGTAGTTTTGTTAATTTTTTTGGCTCAAAATTCAGCCGATTTGGTCAGTTTCACTTTATTCTACTTCTATTTTATAAACAGTTGCCAGAAATC
>JAOBAM010000024.1:22055396-22065645 GCA_025212355.1 Notarius kessleri
AAGTTGAACGAGTTGTGAACCAGCACCAGCACTGGCCCCGAACCAGCCCTGGAACTGATTTGGTGGAAAAGGGGTACCAGTGAGCAGCAGTTCTGTGGATCGAAATGTCTTGTTGATGACAAAGGTCAATGGAGAACGGTCATAATGATTTGAGCCGACAGAAAGGCTAAAGTAACTCTGTCCAACTGTGGTGAGCAGAAAAGCATCTCCGAATGCATATGTTGAACCATGAGGCAGATGGGCTACAATGGCAGAAGACCATGTCGGGTTCCACTCCTGTCAGCTGAAGACAGAAAACTGAGGCTGCAGTGAGCACAGGCTCACCAAGACTGGACAGTTGAAGACCGGAAAAATATAGCCTTGTCTGATGAATCTCAATTTCTGCTGAGACACACAGATGGTAGGGTCAGAATTTGGCCCCAGCAGCATGAACCCATGGACCTAACCAGCCTTTTGTCAACAGTCCAGGCTGGTGGAGGTGGTGTAATGGTGTGGGGAATTATTCGTCACACACTTTGGGTCTGTTAATAGCAATCAATCATCACTCGAATGCCACAGATTATTTGAGTATTGTTGCAAATCATGTGCATCCCTTCATGGCCACAGTTTACCGTCTTCTAATGGCTACTTCCAGCATGATAATGCACCATGTCACAAAGCAAAAGTCGTCTCAAACTGGGTTCATGAACATGACAATGAGTTCAGTGTTCTTCAGTGGCCTTCTCAGTCACCGGATCTGAATCCAATAGAACAACTTTGGGATGTGGTAGAACAGGAGATTCACAGCATGAATGGCTTGTGGAAGCATGTGCTCTTTTGGGCAAGGAGGGAGGGTGGGGATAGTCAGGAAATGGGAATAGGGTCACAGGTATCGTTGTTATTTTGTTTACCTTTTCTATTATATTTTTTTGTGTTGTTGCATCGAGTTGTTGTCTTTGTGTCTGCCATGTTATGTTTACTTACCCTTCCTAGTGTAGTATTTTGCTTGGGTCGACCTGCCCTAACCTACCTATTGTTTTTGTGTCTACCTGTTGCAGGGATTACGGATGGAAATTAGCTAAAAGTTATACTCTAGTGCAATACATCTTTTCTCATATATTTGAGTTCAATGTCTGTTGTACATGGTCCCTGAAAAAGAAACAAATGAAAAGTCGTGCAGAGCCTAATACTTGCGAAAATCACAAAGAAACAGAAGTTATGGAAGTTAAGGTGTTTTTACAAGATTTGACCTTGACCCACCAAAAACTAATGATGTCTTTGTGTGACCCTAGTGAGTTGTCCTGTGCATTTTGATGAAGATTGGTCAAGAAATAATGATGCTAGAGCACCATCAAACAAATGGACAGATCAACATACTTGCAAAAATCTCTGATTTTCGCAAGTAACAAAGAAATCTGACCGAAAACAATACCTTGCCCCCTGGTGGACTCTGTCCTGGGCAGGGTAATAAAAACTACAGGATAGTAAGAACTGAACTGTTCATTTATCCAGTTTCCTCCACAATGAAAAAAGTGGGCTGGTTATGAACATGAAACTCCCGGGCTAAAAACTGGCTCCACTCTGGCCCTGGTATTACCACTTCAAAGCTCGAACAGTGCTGGTTTGATTCTCAGCTCAGCTTTTTTAAATAAAATATTTCTTTTTTTCCGGGATTTTATCAAATCATGCTGGCTGTATGAAAACAATCTGTAAACACAACTCAGTTTATTCACATATAATCAATGTACACATTTAAATCGGTTAAATTATAAACAATTATTGGACAAGGCTGAACAAAATATTGTGATTTGTTAGTGGTGAGCAAGCTGCAATCATTTGCTGATGCTGAAGGCAGAGGATTTCATACTTATTGAGGGGTGCCAGAGACTGCGTGGGGTGAGGAGGGTGCCTTCGGGGCCCTGTGTTAGCCCATGAGGTGGGGAAGGCATCCCCACAATAACGGGCCTTGTCTTTACAGTTTCTTGTTTGCTGAGGTCCAGGGTCATCAGGGCACACTCGAGGGCCCACACCAGCTCAGCAGGTTTCTAGGGTGCCCTCATCCCAACGGCCATGCACTCTTCTGGGTGAAGAGCCCAGAGGAACCTGTCCATAGGGACCCGCTTTATGACCTCCACCACTGAGCGTTGCTTGGGATGTAGCCAGTGCTTGATGGTCCTTAAATTTGTCCATCTGGCTTCGGGGGCCAACACCAGCCCAATACTTCCAGCGGTGGAACTCCGTCATGGTCTGGCAGGCGGAGAACCTGCAGCACCCCAGGATCTGCTCTTTCAGGATTGGGTCATCCTTGGCTGAGGCCGCTGGAAGGCTGAAGTAGATCAGTTGGGCTTTTCCTGTGAGGAGGGAAGCCAGAGCCTGTGTCCGTTCTTCCTCGGGCCAACCTTCCATGTATGTCGTCTGCTCCAATGTGTACAGGTAAGCTTCCACATTGTCCACTGGGGTGAGCTTGGGGAGCAGACAGAGAGGGCCTTTTGGCAGTTGTCCGGGAGATGCCCTGGGAGGTGAGGGGCTCTGGCTCATTGCTGCAGCAGCTCCTGTGTAGCGACTTGGAGGCCCATCGCGAGTTCTTGTGTTACTTATTGTTGCTGGAGACTGATCTCCAGGAGATGCTGCAGAAGTGGTTCCATGCAGGAGGTAGCTGGGGGTGTCATGGAGAATTTGGGTACGAGCACCAGTGTGAAGGGGAGAACACAGACACAGAACCCAGATGATCTTCAGTGCAACATGATCGTGTAATTTAATGAAAAAACAGGGAAGGGGACGTGGCAGGTTTAGTCTGTGCAGGTGGTGGTGAGCCCAACCTGGCCTAGAGCTGGGTCGTAGGCAAGGGCTGGTTGTGCTGTGGTCTTTCAGTGTCCCAGAGGCTTTGGAAGTGGGAGCAATAGCCGGTGAACTGTAAGGGGTGCTTGAGCTCTTCATCCACAAGGTTGCTCCTCTGGGGGGGGAAGAAAAGTTGTGCACGTTTGGGAGCTGACTCACCTCCGAGAACCACAGTACCTTTTTATGCTCCCGTGGCTGCTTGAGGAGGGTAAATCAAAGCACTGATTATGTCGCTCTAGCCGTGTGTGATCAGCGGACCCCATCCAGTGGTCATGCTGTTTCTGGCTGTCCAAAAGAGTGGTGCTGAAATGCCGCTGCTTACTCGGCACCATGGGAGTGGTGGTGTGAGGAGTGGTGTACTGCTTTGGCAATGGTTTTCCAGGGTTGCTGTCATAAAATGGATAAGTATAATAGTTAAATAAAAAAAAATGTCCTTGTGACACACACTTTCTCTCTCACCCTCTTGAGTGGGTGGGCCAGCCTTGTCCCAAGCCCCCCACCCCACTCCCATGGTGCCATGTCCACCTGGGTTGGATGTTGAACCCGCCCCACATTTGAAATGTTTAAGGACAAGCACAGAATACATCCTAATGCTAACCATAACCCTTGTATTTCTTATTCTCCATATATGGTAAGTGAGTGACCGCTCTCTCAACCCATATACAGTCCCAGAGGTTGCAGTGATGCATGCGCACAGTCTTTTTTTGTTTTTTTTTTCTTTTTTTTGGGGTTCTGGTCACTAGATGGCATGCAAATGCAACACAGCACTGAACATGATGGAGAAAATTTCTCCTGATGGTAATGTTAACCATACACTAGAAGACTTTATCTTTCAAAAGTCTTTTCAGAATTGTTTCAAAGTCTTCTAGGGTGCCAAATGCTGAAGTTTGACGCCCTTTCATAACTAAAGACAATGTGTCGTTAGTAGGGTCTTGTAGGGTCAAGACTGGTGTGAACTGCAACTAGATTCCTTTTGAAAGATCTTCTTGAACCTGCTTTGCTGCTTCCTGTTTGGTGCTGAAGACAGATCACTGATTGGTTGGTTGTTCATGTCCATGTCACTACTTGTCTGAGCCAAGACTAAGAACTTCTGATAATATTAAACACTGCTGAATTTATCAGAATATCAAGATGAGAAAAAGACTGACTTAAGACAGCTATCCTGACCACCTTACACCAAATGATTGAGATGAAGGGCACGTGCAACAACTCTAGCAAAACTCTCATGATTATATTCCAACATTGCAAATGTGTTGGGTTTCCTCTGGGTACTCTGGTTTCTTCCCACAGTCCAAAGACATGTGGATTTGGGCAGCTGGCTATTCTACATTGCCCATAGGTGTGGATGTGATTGTAATTGGTTGGTTGTGTTAGCCCTGCAGTAGATTGGTGTACCCTGCCTGTCGCCCAAAGGTGGCTAAGGTTGGCTCCAGCTTTTCCCATGACCCTGACGGATAAATGGTATGGATAATGGATGGAAATTTGTCTACAATTATGAAATTGCTTGAAAACTTGTTTGATATAAGGCCAGCATAAAGAGTCAAGATAAGTTGGTATTGGACAACGAATGCTTGGGTGTAGTGGTTAGCACTGTCGCCTCACAGCAAGAAGGTTCTGGGTTCGAGCCCAGCAGCTGATGGGGGGGCCATTCTGTGTGGCATTTGCATGTTCTCCCCGTGTGTGCATGGATTTCCTCTGGGTGCTCCGATTTCCCCCACGGTCCAAAGACATGCGGTTAGGTTAACATGGGTGGCCTTAGGCTGAGGCACCCTTGAGCGTGGCACCTAATCCCCAACTGCTTCCTGGGCACTGTTACCCAGAGCAGTGGGCAGCCATGCTATGTGTGTGTGCTCATTGCTCGTGTGCGTGTTCGTTCACTGCTTCAGATGGGTTAAATGTAGAGAGGTGTGTACATGTGATGAATGAATAAAGTTGTTGTTTTATGGTTATTCCAAACTTAAAATAAAGAATGTAAAGATGATGAGCTCAATTTTTTTTTTTATTTGCAGTCCAAGAGCTGATTTTCATAAGATGTATAAAAAACTGCACTGTGAATATATCAGGAACGCATTTCGCTGTTGACCTCTCCAGTGTTTGCTGAACTATGGTGTGGCAAAAAATTAGCCATACCTAGTTTGTTGTTGTATATCAACATCAAATATCTTGATAATGTTAAAGTGTCATGTTTGTATTTTCTGTCACTTGTGAGAGCACATAGACAGAAACTGCCTTGGATATGTCGCTATAAATGATTAGTTTCCTGTCTAAAATGGAGCATTTGTATTGTTTGTATGTTCCCTTGATGCCCAAACCTCAGTGTATGAAGTTCAGTCCATCCAGAAGTGCCCAGAGAGACCCGACGTTGAAGAACCTGAAGAATTGATCTGTAGCCGCCAACTATGCGAGATCCTGTATCCCTCCACACAGGCTGTCCAAAACCGTGGTAAAACCCTATAACGTCAAATCTACTGAAAAGTACTAATTTATAATCTTTCTCAATGCTTTTCACTTGTAGTGATTTTATTTATAATAATGCCCTGTTGTGCTGTTTTTCTTATTTGTGTGAATTCTTTATGCTTATTTTTGTTATCTGTGAGCTTTGTGTTTAAACCTGCTGTTTCTCTACAGGGTATCGGTGCCCTGAGTGTGGGAAGGGCTGGTTGAAGTTTGACAACTCCTGCTACTTCATGTCTAAGGAGCGTCTAAACTGGCAGGAAAGCAGGGAGGCGTGTCAGAAACAGGGCGGAGATCTGGCCGTCATTGACACTGAACATGTGCAGGTTAAGCAGTCAGTCGCCACATCGGGCAAACTGAAACAGATCTCACTATTAAAGCACTCTACTGTCATGACAGGTTAAAGCTGTATATCTTACTACTGTGAATTTTGTCTTTATTACTGTAGAATTTTCTAACTGACAGTGGGGGCATGCTGTACTGGATTGGGCTCCGTTATTCAGAAAAGCAACAGTGGATGTGGATTAACAATACCGCACCAGCCCAGAGGTGAATTATCAGTTCTTTAGTTTCTCACTACAGGATTGCTGTTTTAGCGACAGGCAGGCAACAGTCAGTACTGCATCTTAACTCCTCCAAGACAAAGTAATTAACATCAATATTTATGATGCTGAAGGAATGTGTTGTCTTAGGGCGTGCCTCCATATAGCACCTTTAAATTGGAGACAAGGACTCTGGACTCAAGGATTTTTTTCTTTTTAATTTATTTTTTATAACATGCCATAATAATTTGGTATAAGATATTTATATCTACATTAATTTTGTACTAATTTCGTGCAAGAGTGTCACACCTGTGTGCCTTGGCATGTGCATAAGAGAGACTCTGGGGCACGGTCCGGACAGCGCGCACGCCAAGCAGACTTTCGTAAATGACTCGCACCTGCACAGGATTAAGGCGCAATCAGCGCGCCTATATAAAAACTTTGAAAAACACACCAGGCCTTTCAATTACATAATTTGGGCTACACCCTGTATTTCTGAATTTGGGCTTTTTCCGTCGCGATACAGGGTAATTCAGCGACCGCAAGTTGGCCTAGTGGTTAGCGTGTCTGCCTCTCGATCAGGAGATCGCGAGTTCTACTTACGGTCGGGTCATGCCAAAGGCCGTCATAAAAATGGTACCTACTGTCGTCTGGCAAGGCATGCTGCAGTACAGATGTGAGTGGGGAGTCAAACGCTCACGGTTATCAGAGGACTAGCCGCCCACTGTAACCCTAGCTATATAATAGGCGAGAGGCTGAGGGCTACGGAAATGGAGATCGGTGCCGCCCTATGCGCCACATGGCATGGGAAGGACTTTGATACAGGGTAATTTGGGCTTTCTGCACGCACAAAGTGTTGTTTTCCCAGTGCTGTGCGTTTAAACCTGCTGCTGCTTTGTTAGCTACAAAGTTATGAATAAATAAAGAAATCTATGAATGTTATTTTTACCTTTATTGCAAAATGTCTACAGCATTGATCTCTCTTGATGTACATGTATGTGACAAAAATAATTAGAATGCAGTTAGTTAGTATTTAAAAGATGACGTGTTGGGGCCTGAGGAGAGCCTGGAGGAAAGGAGCCTGGGAATGAAAACGCAAGTTATACGCTGTTGCCATCAAAGAGACGAACCTGTAGCAGACCTGCGACACAAAAGGTTTTTCAGTCACATCACAAGAATTGGCCGTGCAATTCACAGCATGTAATCGGGTAAAAGATCTCCGTTTAAATGAAAGGCCAGTGTCTAAGACTATCAACAAGAGGACCAAGCTCCAAGTCACTGATTCCACCCACACTTACACAATAGTGTGTATTTAAGATGCAAGCTGTATATTAAATACACACAGTTGTGTCCTGAATGGGTCTGTTATTCAGTCTTTTACCTGATTTACCTAATGTGGAAATCCCGCTCTGGTCATTGGTACGCGAGTCTCGCTCCTCCATGAAATCATGGCGTGCTGATCGCCGTTGGAGAGTTTGTGCTCTGCGCGAGGCTTACGGCTAGTTCGACGAACCCGGAACAACCTGGGAATGGTGCGGATTTCGCGTCAATTATGAGACATGCATGCTAATTCTTGCTAATTTGTGTTTTTAAAGAAGAAAGTCAAGACATTGGGTTTTATGCAGCCAAGTTTATTTAATCAAAACTTTTTACTTTTGGTAGCATATGTTGGGCACCTGCGACGTTATCCGTCACAGGTTTCATGTAATTGAAAGACCTGTTATCAACTGCTGCAATCTAAAAGGGAGTTTCAGTGCCAGTACTAACGGCTTAGTTAGAATAAGTACACAGTCAGAATAAACAGCTTAAAAACTAAAATCGTACACACTGCTGTCCATGACCGTCTTTGCAGTGTATAGGTGCTTGATTTTGATTTAACATGTTCTCAAATCCAGAAGTATAAATGCTTTTTTATTATTATTATTATTATTATTATCCATGTATATGCGGTATGTTAAACCTCAACATTTGATGACCTAATGGTTCAAAAAAAAAAAAAGTTGACTGGTTTCATGAGCAGACAGTGACGTCGTTAGTAGAGAAAGGAAGCTGCAGCTCCAAAAGGAAGCGGGGAGAATGCTCTGTGAACCTTTGTCCTTACTGTCCTTTACTGCCCTGCTGCAAACTGCTTAAAATTGTCTCTCATTCATTCATTCATTTTCCTCCAGAATGGCCTTAATGAACAGGTTGCAGAGTGCAAAAGAGAAATCGCAGCACGGTCACAGAAACTGGTAAGTACAAATCAATTCCAACATAATATCCCCAAGGATCCCAAATTCATGACTGTATTGCTCAGTGCCCAGAAGACCAGTGTTAACCTAATTAATTAGGTAGTGAAGTATGATTTAATTGATGGTTAATCTTGGGTGAAGCCTACGTAAGCTTTATCCTCACCCATCACAATGCCGATGGTGCTTGTCATAGGTTTTTTTTTTTGTTTGTTTGTTTGTTTGTTTTAAATTATAAGCTCTGCTGGAGTGTAAGGGCGTTTTCGTACTTTGTCCGAATACTCGAGTCTGCACTCGGGACCAATTGTGGACTCGTTTCAGGTAACTGCTCATAATTGCAGGTTGTCATTTACACAGAAGGAATGCTTTTTGACTGGCTCGAATGCACAGGTCCATGTGCTTGCAGGTGCTCAAAATGGCAGGCACTAGACTCCTCCATTTGCCATCTTATTTTCTTGTGGTACCAACACTCAAGCAATGAACAGTGATTTTTAGCTACATGGCATGTCATCATTCAGGAATACCTACAAACATGGAGCCGATCTAGTGTAAAAAGATTTTGAGGCGTATATTTTTCATGATACTGTCAGTGCAAGCACTCATGCCACAAAAGTGAACTAATTACAGTGCTCCAGTCCTATAAAACCAGACGTTCATAACTCTGTAACTAAAACGACACTTTCCTTCTGCATCACCAAAATCAAAATAGTAAGTAATGTGACAAACTGAATCGATCACATTGCTTTGTGTGCTGTGAAGCAATCCCCAAACCTCCATTTTCAGGAACGTTGTTTCTCTTAACCACTCCTGTGCTTGAAAAGGGCGCCGAGCATTGTTCATCGAAATTTATCCAGTTTTCCTCCAACACCAAATTCAGCTCATGAAGGCCTTAATACACAGATCATAAGCTGAAGGTGTGTTGAATGAGGGAGAATGCGACATTCTGAAGTCCTGTGCCTCAGCCACAGTTTTACAGTGGTCTAACTATAATGTACAGTCCCATCCGAAACTATTGGAATGGCAAGGCCAGTTACTTTGTTTCTGGTAGACATTTGGGTTTGAGGTCAAAAGATGATTGAGATGATATCAGAACTTCATCTATCGTTTCCTGATATTTACGTCTGCAATGTAACACTGGTTTGACTTGCTTTCATTTCCACGAATTTAGGACAGTCTGTCTGTTTTCTGCAAAAAAAAAAAAGTGGGTCTGTATTACAATAGGTTGCATACATTGAATGAATGTAAATTCCTCTTTCTGACCATACCTTTTTTTTAAATAGATTTTTTTTTTCTCTCTCTATAGAGCCAGAGGAAACTAGAAGTGGCCACTCACAAAGATGAAATAGTCAAACTTAAGTCTCAGATTGTTGAGTCTCCTGAGGAGCTCAAGAATGAGATGGAGAAAATGAAGGAGAGCATAAAGAGCATCAAGATCTCAAAAGTAGGTGGCTATGCTAGGTATGAAGGTTGCATGTGGAAATGTGTAGGCTTTTAAACCAAAAACACCCAAATATCATCACCTTGGTTGTAGAAGGTATAATGACACTTCCTCTGTGTTTTAAAAGTCCCTGCAGCGCTGTTTAAAGTACACATATTACCCTGTATGTCATTTACACGTTTAAAATGTTGGATTGCAGAGGTGAAAAAGAACACCATGTCCTGTTTTTGCATGTAACTGCAGGAGCAGGCGGATGAGTTGCTGGTGGAGATGCAGATTCAGGTGCAGTGCGCTAGCCAAGGTGAAGCAGAGATTCAAGTAATACTGAAACAGCTGCATGACCTGCAGGCCAGCATGTGCAAAACTAACCAACAGAAGGAAGAGGTAAACCTGCACCCTTCCTGTTTTAGGGCCTACTGATCTTTTTGGTGATGAAGCAATGGCTCAGTAACTTACCCTAACCCAGATTTAAATAACTCCTAAATTTAGAAGATAAACATGATGACATGGAAATTGGGTTACACCTACAGTACTCTGTAACTTGGGTGAGTTTGATGTGCAGACAGTGAGGTTACAGAGTAGTTTGTTTTTGTAGGCAATGAAATGAAACTGAACAGCCTTGTCCTATTAATGCAGTGACTTCAGTATGTAATTACTAGGAGTTAAGAGTACTGAAGTTTGTGTGGTCCAAGAAGATTGTGAGGACAGTGGATTTTTATTTAAGTTTTTTTTTTTTTTTTTTTGTGCGCGTGTGTACAGGTCCAGAGTTT
>JAOBAM010000024.1:23420155-23432454 GCA_025212355.1 Notarius kessleri
TATTATACGATATTTCATATTGTAAGGGGCTTGAATTTGAGTTCAATAAACAGAATACTCTGTTTATATTTTTGTCTGAATTGGTTGCATGTTTTCATATAGGGAGCTACCTTAACAGCACTGAATACTTGAGTGCTACTGTAGAGATACATTATACGCTGTCATTCATAATTAAGTCTAGATCTTCCGAACTTTAACATATCATGGTGAAGAAAAAACTGCGATTTCCTGGCAACAAAATTGTGGCTAGAGAAAAGGCTGAATAGCTAGTGACTCGGGAAAACCACTAGCCACAGTGGCCGGTGAGCAAAAAAATTAATGTAAAGCCCTGGACCGTAGGTGTGAACGTGAGTGTGAATGGTTGTTTGTCTCTGTGTCAGCCCTGCAATGACCTGGTGACTTGTCCAGGGTGTACCCCACCTCTCACCCATAGTCAGCTGGGATAGGTTCCAGCTTGCCCGGGACCCTGCACAGGATAAGCGGCTACAGATAATGGATGGATGGAAATATAATAAATAATAATAAGCATGATTGTGCTGACATTAGGATTCTTTAAGCAAAAATATTTGTCCTCAAAAGTCTATCAGTATCAGTGTATGAGTGACTGAGTGACACGGCTGCACCGTAACAGGAAACAGAAGGATCCTTTAAACCAAGCAGATATCACACTCAAATAAACCCCATGTAGCACATGTGCAGTGCACTGACCTCTATTCTCCCCAGTCCAGTGCAGACAGATGTGTGTGTCCATCCTGTGAACCTGCCAGAGATTATTATTTCCCTGTATGTATCTCTCTTTTATTCACAAAAAAAATTCACAAAGTTAGTCACACTCTTTTCTGATCTTTAAACTTTACTTACCCTCTATAAAACTTAAACTCTCCTCCCCTAGCCAAAAGGCCTCTACTGATGTGCCTGGCAGGAACAGCTGGTCATCAGAATTTAGCAAAGCCATCAAGCATTGCGGAACACATCAGCAGGATTACAGCAGGATGCCGTATTAAAATCCTGGATGTGGCATTAAGAGACAGAGCTTATACACTCACCAGCCACTTTATTAGGAACACCCATACTTCCACCTGCTGTTTGATGCAGTTGTCTAATCATCCAGTCCCTTGACAGCAGCACACTGCATCAAATCATGCAGATACAAATCAAGAGCTTCAGTTAATGTTCACTTCTTTAAACATCAGAATGGGAAAAATTGTGATTGCAAAGTGTGACTTTCTTTCACTGTGGCATGGGTGCCGGTTTAAGCCAGATGGACTGGTTTGAGTATTTCAGAAACTGCTGATCTCCTGAGGTTTTCACACACAACAGTCTCCTGGGTTTACACAGAATGGTGCAAGAAACAAAAACACTGAGTGAGCGACAGTTCTGTGGGTGGAAACAAACACCTTGTTGATAAGAGAGTCTATCTGATGCAGGCACCAAGGCGCACAGGTGTGACACACTTGCACGAAATTAGTACAAAATTAATATAGATATAAATATCTTGTGCCAAATTATTATGGCATGTTACAAAAAATAAAGAAAAAAATCAGAGTCCTCGTTTCCAATTTATGAATCCAAACGCAGTTAATGCACGAGTCCAAGTCCAAGTCATCAGTGTTCGAGTCCAAGTCAAGTCACAAGTCCTTGAAATTAAGGCATGAGTCGGACTCAAGTATAACAAGCCTGCATGCCCACCATGCAAATCCCTGTAAATGAGTTGTTACTATAGAAATGATGTATTAGAACAGGCGCATTAAAATAAACCTGTGATTTGAATTACGCTCAGCAATATTGTCAGAGCTACCGTTATAGAAAAGTAATCAATACCTTCTGTCCAATCAGAATCGAAAATTCGACAGTGCTGTGATATAAAATCAAATATTAGCCATTTTATACTGAAGTAAAATGACATTAACAATGCATTTGATGTAAACAATAGTGCCTGACTAGATTTAACAGGTTCCATGTCTATATCTGCTACATGCCCTTGTCTTTAGCGAGCTACCTTTGGTTGTACTATATGCATTCTTCACTTTAAAGGAGAACTGAAGTCATTTTTAAAACTTGCTTTATTCCTTAATTAACGTGTTATTCAATTACATTTTCAGTTTTAGTAACCTTATATCGTGACTCGTATTGGCAACGAATCACAATTAAATATTATACTTATCAGCCTATTCAGTTTTTAGCCATGTTGGATTTAGGTCGTTTTTTCAACGGCAGGCGTCACTTATCCGCGCGATCTTCACAAGACTGTGAACTGGACTCTGCATTGCTGCAACATTACATTAACTCCACATCTGACCATGCTCTCTGTTTTTGGTGCCCCTGTTCTTGATCTGTTTTCTGATATACCTCTTGCTGCTACGACTATGACCGTTTACATTTCGTGCCTGCACTGGACTCTATTTATAATGGGTATTATGGGACTTTGCACTACTATGCACTTTTTACATTATGCACTTTTACACCTACTATGTATGGCTGGGTTGCTCCAACGGAATTTCGTTGTTATTTATGACAATGACAATAAAAGTGATTGATTGATAAGTAATGTCCATAAAACTGCAGTTACAAACAATGAACTCCTGAAGCAAAAAATTGACATCTCGGCCGTCCAGGAAACATGACTCCATTCATCAGGCTCACTCAAGGAAAAGGACTACACCCTTTTCTGGTAGGGGAAGCCCCCTGAGGAAACCAGGGAACACAGGGTGGGTTTTGCTGTCAGGAACACCACTGGGAGCAGTAGTACTGCCCAGTGGTGGTTCAGAGAGAATCCTAGCTCTCTGCCTGAATACATCTATGGGACCTGTCCACCTTGTGAGTGCATATGCCCCAATGCTCAGCTCCCCCCAAGAAATAAGGGACAGGTTTTAGGATGAACTTGAGGTGACCATGTAAAACATCCCCAGCCGAGAACAGCTCTACCTGCTTGGTGATTTCAATACTAGAGTTGGAACAGATTGCGACTCTTGGCCATCTTGCCTGGGACACCAAGGCATTGGCAAAATGAATGAAAATGGGCAGCGTCTCCTCAAGTTCTGTGCATATCACAATCTATGCATTACCAACACATACTTCCAGTCCAAACCCATTCACAAAGTCTCTTGGAGGCATCCACGTTCAGGTCACTGGCACCAGTTAGATCTGATCATAACAAGTGTTGCTGATCTTAGAGGCATCCTCCAAGCCCGCAGCCTACACAGTGCAGTCTGTGACACAAACCACTCCCTTGTGTTCTGTAGAGTCATGCTACAGGCAAAAAATTTACACAGAGCCAAACCAAAGGGAGCCCCTGCATCGACAGCAGCAAAACAGCTGACCCAACTAAAGTTGCAGCCTTCCTCTCTGCTTTAGAGGATTCTCTCCCCCACCTGCCCCAATCCTGCTCTGCCCAGCAGTACTGGGATGACTTGTGGGACATCATCCACAGCATGGCCCTGGCAGTTTTTGGCGAAAAGCTGGGAAGGCCAAACGACTGGTTCGACGCCAGTTCAACAACATTGGCTCCAATCCTCAAAGAAAAACGTACTGCCCTCATGAATTACAAACACACTCCTAATGACAAGACCCTACAGGCCCTCAGATCTTCAAGGAGGAAACTCCAACAAGCCTCCCGATGCTGTGCCAATAGCTACCGGCTACAGCTCTGCAGCAATATCCAATTAGCTGCTGACACAGGCAACATCAGACTCATGTATGACAGCATCAAAAAGACACTTTGACCATTACCTTGCACAACTGGCCTGCTGAAATCAGTCTTGGGAGAAACCATTGCTGACCACTCCAAACAACTAGACCGCTGGATGGAACACTACTTGAAGCTTTCCACCAGGGATAACACTATCTCTGATGTAGCATTTAGGCATGGAGATCGTCTACCCATAATGGAAGAGTTTGACATAGAACCACCTACTGAGGAGCTAAGCAAAGCAATCAACAGTTTGACCAGCAGAAAAGCACCAGGCAGCGATGGGATAACTACTGAAGTCCTTAAGTGTGGGAAGCCTGCTCTTCTGCACAGACTCCACAGGCTCCTCTGCCTGTGCTGGAACGAAGGTTCTGTCCCACAGGACATGAGAGATGCAAATATAATCACCTTGTATTAGAACGAAGGAGACAGGAGCGACTGTAACAACTACCACAGTATTTCTCTACTCAGTACCACTGGTAAGCTCTTTGCTAGAGTTGTCCTAAATAGACTCCAGGTCCTCACAGAGAAGCTCTACCCAGAGTCGCAGGCAGGGTTCCGAGCTGGAAGACCTACTCTGATCATGAGCTTCACCCTGAGACAGCTGCAGGAGAAATGCAGAGAGCAACAGCAACCCCTCTACATAGCCTTCATTGACCTTACCAAGGCGTTCGACCTTGTGAGCAGGAGTGGCCTCTTCCAACTGGTCGAACGGATAGGTTGCCTTCCAAAACTTTTCAGCATCCTCCAGTCTTTCCACACCAGCATGAAAGGCATGGGTCCAGTATGATGGGTCCACTTCTGACCCTTTCACGATCTGCTGTGATGTCAAACAGGGATGTGTGCTGGCACCCACTCTGTTTGGGATATTCTTTTCTCTCCTCCTGCACCAAGCCTTTGGAACATCAACTGAAGGAGTTTACCTACACACTAGGACAGACGGCAAACGATTCAACCTCTTCTGGCTGAAAGCAAAAACCAAGGTCAGATCACTCATCATCCGGGATATGTTTTTTGCTGATGACACAGCAGTGGCAGCACACTACGAGGAACACCTGCAGACACTTGTTGACTGGTTCAGTCAAGCATGCCAGAACTTCATTTTGACCACCAGCCTGAACAAAATGAAGACAATGGGACAGGGTACTGAAACCCTACCTTCCATCACCATCAACAACACACTGGAAGCTGGAAGCAGTTTCACCTACCTTGGGTCTACCATCGCCAACAATCTGTCACTCAATGATGAAATCAGCAGCCGGATCGGAAAAGCAGTCTCTACTTTTGGGAAACTTACATCCAGAGTATGGGACAACAGGAAACTTACCATCCATACAAAGATACAGGTGTACAGAGCCTGTGTCATCAGCACACTCCTGTATGGCAGTGAAAGCTGGACCTCATACTCACACCAAGAGTAGAGGCTAAACTCCTTCCACCTGCACTGCCTGAGATGCATACTGGGCATCACCTGGTGGGATAGGACCACACACAACGCAGTCCTGGAGAGAGCACAGCTTCCCACCATATTATCTCTCCTGAGGCTGCAACGTCTCCGCTGGCTGGGACATGTCTGCTGAATGGACAATGGTCAAAGCCCAAAGGACATCCTATATGCAGGGCTATCATCTGGCAGAAGGCCTATTGACCACCCTTTGCTCCAGCATAAGGATGTCTGCAAGAAAGACCTCAAATCCTTTAACATCAATCCAGCCACCTGGGAAGATGCCGCTCAAGATGGTCACTTATGGCAGCAGGCACTCCGCACTGGGCTGCAAACCTATGAAACCACCTTGGCTCAGCATTGAGAAACTAAAAGAAAGTTGAGGAAGCAGCAAGCCACCACTACCACTTCCTCAACATCACTGAATCCAGCCTACACCTGTGACATTTGCGGCTGATTCTGCCACTCCCAGATTGGCCTTCACAGCCACAGAAGATGCTGTGTCAAAACCTAACTCCTAGGCACAAGAAATCTACGGTCTTATGAGACTGCAATGCCGAATAAGACACCCTAGGAATACCTACCTATTTGCCAGAAAGAATCCAAAACAGCGAGTCATTGACCAAGAAGAAGTGATTTTTGTTGAACTGCTCATTAAGTCTTAATTAAGCCCATAACTTCATTAATAATTGTAATTAAGCAAATTTGGGAAGAAGCTATGTATATGCACCCCAGGCAGACCCATGTTCCTGCCAAAAAGAATAAAAATTGGTGAAGAATTGAGGGAGAAGAAGTGATTTTCGTGAAATGTGGATGGCACCAGACAACACTTGATAACATAAGCTCATCATCTGTCGGCCAGATGAGTGAATAATAAACATGAAATCAAAATCCAGGTCATCATCAGCTGTCCATCACTAACAATGATGACTGCTTCATTAGGATGCGCAGAAATGCAGATGGGCTGTGAGGCCTGCACTAGAGCAACAGAGTTGTCCACAGCGGTGGCACGAATGGCCTGGCTCAGCTGTCATGGAATGTCTGGCTTCATAAACCCTCATATACTCCCTTTGATGCTTGTCTTCAATTGCGGACACTGAGCTTTTAACTACGCTTCGCCTTGTTGCTCTATCCGAAGCATCCCTTTCGCACGTCTGATTGATAATTCCAGCATTCTTCATGTTCCTCTTCAAGATGTCTTTGTACCTTAGTTTCTCTCCTCCCTGTCTCCTCTTTCCAAGGCTCAGTTCTCCATAGAAAATGGCTTTGTCGCACATCAGGCATGTGTCAGATGAGTCCAGCTCAACACATCTGTTAGGAGGCTGTGATCAGGGCTTCCACACTTACTGTACTGGCTCACCTGAGGACTACTACATCGGGAACTTGTCCTGCCATCTTAATTTGAGGATTTGATGCAGGTGTCAGAGTTGTAGCCTGGTCAGTTTCTTGAAATGTTTACAGTAGAGTGTCATGCATTCGGTGGCGTAAAGCAGAGATGGTAAGACTGTGGCATTGTATACTTTCAACTTGGTGGTTCTCTTGATGTCAAGGTGAGACCATAGTTGCTTTTGTAATGCACCGAAGGCTTTGGTGGCAGCTTGAATCTGGCAGTCTATCTTCAAGTTTGATGAGTTTGTGTTGGTAACTGTAAGTAGATGAAACTCTCAGAACTCCTAAGAGGCATTCCATTGACCAAAACAATGTTGTTTGACCTTGCCTGTGGCTCAGGTGAGGGTTGGTACAAGGGTTCTGTTTTTGTGGTATTGATTTTCAATCCAAAGAGGGCTGCAGCTGTGACAAAGCAATCAATAATTTCCTGAATGTCAACCAAATCTGTTGCTACAAATGCAGAGTCATCTGCTTATAGCAGTTCTCGCAAGCAAATTTGTTTTGGTTGAAGAATTGAATCTGGCAAGACTGAAGAGTTTGTCTTCCAATCGATTTCTGATGTAGACTCCTTTATCTAGGTTAGTGCCCATCATCTCCAGGACTGCTGTAAGGTAAACACAAGGAAAAATGCTACAGAACTTCATGTGTACAATTGTACATATTATGTCCGAAGGGGATAAATAATGTCGAGGCAAGAACGCATCCCTGTTTGACCCCATGATTGACAGGAAAAGTTTCACTAATGTCTCCTCCAATCAAAACCCTCCCAGACATGTTCTCATAGAAGAGCTTAATGAGTCATATCAGTCTTTCCGGGCATCCATACACTTCTAGTATCTTCCAAAGCGTCTCTTGGTCAACGATGTCAAGGCCTTTGAGAAGTCTACAAAAACCACATACAGAGGTTGATGTTGCTTGATGGCTTTCTCTTGGAGTTGTCCCAGAGTAAAGATCATATCTGAGGTAGATCTGCCAGCCCTGAAACCACATTGACTTTCTGGAAGTACATCTTCTGAGATGTTTTTCATTTGGTTTAGAACTATCTTGACCAGAATCTTGCCTGCAATGGAAAGCAGAGATATGCCACAGTGGTTTCCACATTCACTCCTTTCTTGTTTCTTTTTGTAGATGGTCACAATTAGTGTATCTTTGAAGTCTTAGGGAAGACACA
This sequence comes from Notarius kessleri, assembly GCA_025212355.1. NCBI lineage: Eukaryota > Metazoa > Chordata > Actinopteri > Siluriformes > Ariidae > Notarius > Notarius kessleri. Next base: position 23,427,848 of record JAOBAM010000024.1, read on the forward strand.
TGTTCTCCCAACATGCATTGTACAGTTTTACGAGTGTAGCTGTTAGGCTGGGGTTGCCTTGCTTCCTCACATCAGCTAGGATGCCATTTTGGCTGGGTGCTTTGCCACATCTAGTACCCTTGAGTGCTTCTCAAGCTCATCTGATGTGATGGGTACACACAGATCTTCTCTTGTTGGTCTCCTCTCAAGCCAGCGACATGCCTCAGAATCGGCTGACCCTTGCTGGTTTAGGAGCGTGGAGAAATGCTCCTTCCACCTTCTTTTTATGCCTATCAGATTTGCGTGGCGTATACTTCCATCAAATTGTGCCACCAAATTGCTTCTTGGTCCATAGAGAGTCATCAGTCCAGCAAATAATCCATGATAGTCCTTCCTGTCTGCCAGTTCCTGTAGTTCCTCAGCTTTCTTGCACCACCATCTGTCTTTCATGGCTCTGATTTCTCATTGCACTTTTGCTTTAATATCTTTGAAAGCTTTCACTCTACTGTCAGAGTTCTCTTTTAAATGTAGATTGTAAATTTTGCATTTTTCTTCTAACAAAGCTTGGATAGAATCGGCCTGTTGAAACCAGTCTGGTGTACTTCTACTGTCCAAGTATATCACTTGCAGTTGTGTACACAATATCTTTCAGCCGCTGCCACATATCCTCAACATTTTCTGTGTCTTCTTGATCAGGAGCGTTTTCCTGTAGAGCAGTTGTAAGAACTATTTAGAGTTTGTGCTGTTACTCATCATTCTTCAACTTGTCTATGTCTAGTTTCTTATTTGTTGCGGAGGTTGCTCTCTTGCATCTAGGAAATACAAGCCTGACTCTCAGCTTTGATCGGACCATATAGTGGTCTGTTGAGCATTCAGCTCCTTGCATTATCTTTGTTGACAGACTCTCTTTCATGTTGGATCTGCAAGTCACAACATAATCAAGGAGATGTAAGTGTTTAGATCTTGGGTGGCACCAGGTGAAGTAATTTTTGTCTGGTTGGCAAAAGTAGTTATTTGTGATGCATAGTTCATGTTGAGTACAAAAGTTGAGCATGAGTTCACCATTTGTGTATAAGGTCACCCTTGCCAAGTTTCCCAATAGTACCTTCGTATGTTAAGTGATCATTTCCTACTCTTGCATAGAAATCTACCAGGAGCAGAAGCTTCTCTACTTGAGGTACTCTGTCTACCACATCAGCTAATTCATGATAGAAGGCTTCTTTTTCTTCATCAGGATAGGTCATAGTAGGTGCATACACATTGATCAGGTTTAGGTAATGAACATTCCCAGTGGGTACATGTAAACTTATGATTTGCTCAAATATTCCCACTGGTAGTGATGGCAGTTTGCTAGCTATTTTATTTGAAATGGCAAAAGCAACTCCTGTGGGGGTTTTTTCTGTCCACATTCCCACTCCAGAAGAAGGTGTATTCACTCTCTTGCACTTGTCCTTGGCCTTCAAGCCTTGTTTCTTGGAGTGCAGCAATGTCAATGCTGTAGCAATCTAGTTCTTTTGCGATCAGAGCTGTTCTACGCTCAGGTCTCTTATCATTGTCCAACATGATATGGACAATCCAAGTCCCAACTATCAATTTCATATTCTTCATCTTTCTACCGCTATTATGAAGACCTGCTGTCCACGGTGAGCCAGCCAGGTAAGGACTGGGTACGCTTTCTTTACCCCACCTTTTCTAGGATCTTCCCTTTCCAGAATAGGCAGTGCTTTCCCTAAAAAAATAGGCAGTCCTTTTCCTGCTTTGCTGCCTCAGCCCACTGTTACCCAGAGCTTCAGCGAGGCTGTGACCATCAAATGCGAGCCACCTGTGTGTAAAGTTCCTGCTAGCAACTTCCAGCTTCTCAGGCCTGCTGCCATTGCATTTACTCCATCACCACAGGGCTTTCTTATTCTCTTCTTCTAATGAAGCGCCTTGCACAGTAAGGTAAGACAAACTATGTCATGCCCCCATCATGTTGTCTCTCTAGACTTCCAGCCCTGATGCCAAGTGGTGCAAAAAAGTGTCACAGACCTGACAGGTATGGATCTTGCCCCACAGTGACAACTGACTTATCGAGTGATGCCATCCATTGGCTATTTGAGTGGCTCTTCCACATGCCATCTGGTGGTGTGCCATTGACCCTGTTGGGTTCATTTGCCACCTTGCACTGAAAAGTGCCCTATATATTATACAGTATTCTGCCCAAATACTGTATAAACAAAATGAGTAGTCTAATTTAAACTGCAGTAGTCTTGACCAGACAGCTACTAAATATTCTGCAAATGTATCATAGATAATGCGGTATCATCTCAAAATTAGCAGGATGTTAGCAGGGACAACTGTGCGCAAGGCCTTGAAAAGATTCAACTTAAAAACAAAAAAGAAGCCAACTTTAAATAAAAATCTGCAATACCTGGTAATTTTTCAAAGCTTCATCTGTTCAGTGTCAGTGAGCCTGTGCCCACTGTAGCCTCAGATTCCTATTCTTGGCTAACAGGACCACTCCTGATGTGGTATTCTACTGTTATAGCGCATCTGCCTCAAGGTTTGATATACTGTACATTCTGGGATGCTTTTCTGCTCACCACAGTTGTAAGGAGTGGTTATTTGAGTTACCATAGCCTTCCTGTAAGCTCAAAGCAGTCTTGCCATTCTCCTCTGCCCTCTCTCAACACCAAGGCATTTCCTCTTGCAGAACTGCCACTCACTGCATGTTTGTTGTTTTTGTTTTTTACATCATTCTCTGTAAAATCTTGAGACTGCTGGGTGTGAAAATCCCAGGAGAATCAGCCCATCTGGCACCAACAACCATGCTACACTCAAAGTTACACATTCTGATGTTTGATGTGAACATTGACTGAAGTTCTTGACTTGTGCTACTGCTACATGAGTGGCTGATTGGGTAATTGCATGGATGAACAGGGGTACAGGCCACTATGAGAGATCACAACTAAAACTAAATGAGTGTATGACATATAATGCAACTTTATGGTGACCAGACATCCCTGTTTTCCAGGGACAGTTCCCATTTTTGATGGCCTGTCCCCGGCTGGAGCTGTCCCTGGAAATGTCTCCATTTTTAACCATGACCGACAGACCCGGAAAAAAAACAGACTAAAAAAAAAAAAAACCAGACCGAAACGTCTACCAGATTTCAGCAGACACCTTGCATATTGCTTTGTGGATTACTTTAAGACGGGCTCAGGCAGATAGCAGAGATATTCTAGAACACCCATAGCCTTTCCAGCATTTTGATTGGTGGAGCTGAGGAACAACTTTTTAGTGGAGCACTAGAATCTTTGCCTAAACTAAAGTCATTCATTTAGCTCTGACAGATCGTTTCATCCGCTCTTGGACAGGTGAACCATAGACTTTTCTTGTAGGCCTAAGTGACATTGTTTGTCATGTATGTTATTTAGCCCTTAAATGTGTAAGCTACATTGTGTAAGTGATGTTGTATATGACATAACATTGCTTGTCACACTGTATTGAGATGTAGCAGTTGACTGAACAAACCAAAGACTACTGTGGCCAATGCTAGCAGGAGAAAGCTCAGTGCAGTGCCAATCAGTCAACTGAAGTTGTTGCCAGATGTTGCATTGCTGTAAACGAAATCCAGATGAGGTAAAATTGTAACAGTTCAATGGCATAAGCTAACTTCCTCACAAATTGGTGTTATCCCACAGAGTAGCTGGCTATTTAAAGCTGTAGGCTTATGGTAATGTTACCAAAGTGTCAGTAATTTGTACAATTTGTTGTGATGTGTAGCGGACTACACAGTTTGATTAAGGCTACTCATTTAGGCTAGGTCATCAATTTAGCTAAGGCTACAATTTAGGCTATGGGAGATTGGGAATCATTGTATCCTCAATGGATTTAAAAAGAATACCAGGGAGGTTATAAGGATCGGATAATTGTAATCTTATGTTTTTTAGAATATAGATCAATTCTGTTAGTGAGAAGTATATTGAGATGGTATAGGCTATATTTGATGTTGTCCATGATACCATTTTGGCAGTAGTTTTTCTTGCCAGTGGGTTAAAATTTTATTTTTTGCAACATAACCACTACAACTCAATTCACCATCATGTTAAAAATGTTTGTCTGTAAAAAAGCTGAAAAAGGTAGTGTATCCTAAAATTCAGTGTTACCAATCAAATTCATATTCAGCATAGCCAGACCTTTCAGAAAAAGTTTGTTTCTTTGGGAGGTGGGTGCATCTGGCCTACAGCCTATTTTACATGCACTATTGTCTATTTTGCTCATGATCGCTTCTGCTTTTACTCTAGATTATCAAGACTACAGAATGGCTGTTCTGGTACCAGGACCACTGAATGGCTTTTCTCCCTTATACTACTACTACTACTACTACTACTACTACTACTAACACTAATACTATTATTATTATTAAGTTCCCATACCTTGAAATTGCTTGAATTGAAGTAAACTGTTTATTTAAATTTGTGTTCTGTGTTTTGTCTATTTTTAAATACATTGTCCATTACTAGCGGCATATATGGTAATTAATGTAATATATTTACTTTCAGGCGGCATAGTGGTGTAGTGGTTAGCGCTGTCGCCTCACAGCAAGAAGGTCCGGGTTCGAGCCCCGTGGCCAGCGAGGGCCTTTC
>JAOBAM010000024.1:23546500-23558156 GCA_025212355.1 Notarius kessleri
AAGCCTTTCGGATGAGAGGTGAAACGTCTTCAAGAATCTTCAAGCAAGTCCAGTTGCTCTCTTCTACCACCCACAGTCTGAAGCAACATCGCAACAAACCATACAGACAGTAAACACAAGTTTGAATGGTGAATATGAGGGGTAAAGTGTTGAAAATTAGTGGTATAATAAAATATATGACTTCCTCACATTTTGCACTTGTGCTTATTGACATGACCTTTTTTTTTTAAAAGAAGTTAACAAAGTGTAATTCCACTCTTGCACCATTTGGTAAGTGCACCTTTTATTCTGGTCTTCCTACATATTCAGGATATGTTGGTCCTGACAACTCAGCACAAGTACACACACAAATAGTGAAAGCTGCTGTCTGCTTCTCAAGTGTGGTCTCCAATTAAAAAAAAAAAAAATTCCATTCCTCACAGAGTTGTGTGTGTGTGTGTGTGTGTAAAAGTCTGGAAAGTTTGGTACTACAGTGCATTTAAGTTCATCCTGCTCTCATGCTGACACTCATGTTTTGAAATAGTTTAACAATGTCATGTCTTAATTTGCCCAGTTCTCTAAAAGCCGAACAAGCATCGCAACAAACTGTACAGAGAGTAAACACAAGGTTGAATGTTGAAAACAAGCAGTAAAATGTTGAAAACGGGTTGTATAATAAACTATATGACGATCTGACTTTCTTCATGTATGCTCACTGACATGCCCTTTTTAAGACATGTTGAGGAAGTATAAGTTCACTCTTGCATTATTTTGTATCATTGTTATTTTGGAGGGAATGCACAATCCTTTCGTAAACTGTTCTTCCTCTGTGATCTGGGTTTTCCATTTGCATTATATGTTGTCAGGACTTTCCCTTTTATATCTAAGTATATTGGGATTTCAACGTTAATAGTAAGTAGTTAATTTACTAAACATTTCAAAATCCGTGCCCATTTCCATTTCCATGTTGGTATGTGAGAGGAATCACGTCCACCTGAAAGTCTCTTTTCTCCTCCTCTTCTCCTCTCTTCTTGGTCTTCACTCCAGCTTCAGATTCTCACCACCTACCCCGTGCTTGCTCCTCCTCCAAAGCCAACATTAGTCGCTGACGAAGTGGATGTGTTGGCATTCTGCTATACTGGCAGACACTGCTTAGGATGAACAGCACTCTGGACTGTTCGGATTTCACTACCTGACATATCATTAAGCAAAAGGTCAAACAATGAGCCAAGATTTGGAGAAAGAACACTAAATAGAGACTGTATATTTGTGCCTGTGCAAAATAAAGAAAGGCCTAGGACCGCCTCTTAAATAAACTTTTACATTATCTGAAGAGTTCAAGTACTGATATATTAGTTCCCTTTAGATGTGTTACTTTTAACTGTTGATTGTGTTCCCCTTTGGCTAAAAAATAACTACCAGTATTACCAGTACTACCACAATACAGACTTTTACTTTTCATTTGCTGATGCTACAGCATCATCTGACAAAAGCACTAAGAGGACAACCAAACATACTTAACATGCTAATATGGAGACCATGCCATGTTAAAAGGCATTTTAAAATTATTCTTATTCCATCACCGAGTGAATGTGAGTATTGGCTTAACTTGAAAAATATTCGAAAACTAACAGGAAGGGGTGGGGAATGAGATTGGCAGAGAAAGTGCAGAGAGTGGTGTACGTGATCTCTGGCACACCACAACATGGGGATCAATTATTCAGCCATGTGAGAGAAAAAGAGACATGGAGAGAGGGATTACAGGAAAGTGAAGACAACTCTGAAATGAAGTACTTCTGTGGGTGAGTATGCCAGTGAAATAATGGAATTAAACTAAGCTACACTACTTATTGCCATTGGATTTTATTTCCAATGAACGCCAGTAGCACTGTGCATCAGTTTACCTCTCTTGATGCCGGTGTGAAGCCATAAATGAACTGTTCCATGTTTCACGTTTGGGCATGACCCCCAAAATCAGTTTTATCCTGTAAGTAATGTACGAGTGATACTGTGTAATGTACAGATTAAAACTGTACTGGGGTGTGTTTTTATAGGAAAATAATCATGTTGCCCAAGTAAAACATAACATAAATTTTAAAAAAAAGTTGGCATTTTGTCTATAATAGCACATCACAAAATGCTTTATTCCTCTTATACAGTGCTGTGAAAAAGTATTTGCCCCTTCCTGATTTGTTCAATTTTTGTATATTTGTCACACTTCAATGTTTCATGTCATCAAACTAATTTTAATACTAGACAAAGACAGCCCAAGTAAACACAAAATGCAGTTTTTAAATGATGATTCCATTTATTGATGGAAAAAAAAGTTACCCAACCCTACCTGGCCTGATGTGAAAAAGTAATTACCCCTCAACCAATTAACCTCAACCAATCAAACAATTAACCAAAAGTAATTGATAATTGGGTTCAATTTCACTAGCCACACTCAGACATGATTACTGCCAGACCTGTTCAATCTAAATATCACATAAATAGAACCAGGCTGGCAATGTGAAGTCGGCTAATAGATCTTAAAAAGATGCTGCGAAGTAAGGAGTTACAAGAACAGATGCGCAACAAAATAATTGAAATCTATCAGTCTAGAAAGGGTTACATAGCTATTGCCAAGGCTCTGGGACTCCAGCGAACCACACCGAGAGCCATTATCGACAAATGGAAAAAACTTGGAACAGTGACAAACATTCCCAGGAGTGGCTAGCCTTCCAAAATTCAACCAAGAGCACTTTGACGACTGATCCAGGAGGTCACAAAAGAACCCCGATGAACAACTAAAAAAACTGCAGGTCTCACTTGCTTCAGTTAAGGTCACTGTTCATGATTCTCCAATAAGGAAGGCACTGCTAGGCAAAAACAGCATTCATGGGAGAGTTGCAAGGTGCAAACCACTGCTGATCAAAAAGAGCACAAAGGCTCATCTCACATTTCCCAAAAACCATCTTGATGACCCCCGATGACTTTTGGGATAATATTCTGTGGACTGATGAGTCAAAAACAGAGCATTTTGGATGACATGGGTCCTGGTGTAGCTGGCGTAAGGCTAACGCAGCATTCCAAAATAAGAACATCATACCAACAGTCAAACACAGTGGTGGTGGTGGTGTGATGGTCTGGGGATGCTTTTCTGCTTCAGCACCTGGACAACTTGCCATAATTGATAGAACCATGAATTCTGCTCTCTACCAGAAAATCCTGAAGGAGAATGTCCACCCATCAGTTCGTGACCTAAAGCTCAAGCGCAGCTGGGTTATGCAGCAGGACAATGATCCGAAGCACACAAGCAAGTCCACCTTCAAAAAAGAAATTTAATTAAGATTTTGGAGTGGCCTAGTCAAAGTCCTGACTTGAATCCAATTGAGATGCTGTGGCAAGACCTTAAACGGGCAGTTCATGCATGAAAACCCTCCAATGTGGCTGAATTGAAACACTCCTGCAAAGAAGAGTGGGCAAAAATTCCTCCACAGCGATTTAAAAGACTCATTGCAAATTATCACAAACATTTAATTGCAGTTTTTGCTGCCAAGGGTGGCCCAACCAGTTATTAGGTTTAAGGGGTCAATTACTTTTTCAAATGGGTGATATACAGGTTTTGATTAACCCTTTACTTTTAATAAATGGAGTGGTCATTTAAAAGCTGAATTTTGTGTTTATTTACACCATCTTTACCTTATATTAGACTTAGTTGGATGACCTAAAACATTTAAAAGTGACAAATAAGCAAAAGTGGAAGAAATCAGCTGGGGCAGGGATACTTTTTCACAGCACTGTAAATCAAACAGTACCAAGTGCATTGAAGGTTATTTCTGTATGAGCCTATTGGGATGAGACAGTTAGTCTTAGAAGGTACAAGTCTATAGTATCCAGGTGAGATTTAATATAAATTCTAAATGTTCCATTGTTAGATACCATTGTCTGCTGTGTCATATGAGTGATTTTGGTAGGAAGGAGACAGAGGAGAAACCCACAGAGATTACTGATATGTGGTCTGCCTTCAGTGCCTAATTGAGCAAATGTGTGTAGAAATTATCATCATTCAAGGTAATGAAAATACAAAATGTAAGATTGAAGGTTAACAGTACAATCTTTCTGTCTCTCTTTGAATGTCAAAGTTGATTAACCTAAGATCTTTTTCATGCCCCAACATTCACCCACAATGGCTACATTAAGACCCTACTGTGTTAGCTTTTACAGGATCAACCCGGCTAAGTCTCTGATCATGCAGGACAAATTAACAACCAGCCCCCTTCCCCTTACACCCCCTGATGCTGGAGCAGAGAAGCAAGCACATGATGTGCTCTGAAAAAATCGAATGAAGCTGACCTTCTGCCAGCGATCAAAGTGAAAGTGTGTTCCCCAGCAGATCTCCTGCAGTGGGAGGCTGGGAAAGGACACACGCTTACAGGAATACACACACACACAGATGTACCTCTCTCGCTGCTTTACACATAAAATGTGCCTTTTTGGTATGCATTTCCATGAAGTGGCAAAGTGAAGTTGGAGAGTTTTTCATCACACAGAAACTTGTAAGCCATCATTTTCTGTACATTTGGATTGTAGAGTGCATGGCCTGCTACCTTGAAATGGAGAAATGCTTGACTTATTTTGATTCTTTTCTTTTGTTCACTTTAGAAACTTAGAAACTATTTTACCTTTTTTTTACTTGCTTCATTTCTATTCCCTATTGAGCTCCAACAGAGTACGGGTGTTTAATCTCAAAAGAGCCCAGTGTCTGAGATTATTCATCTTGCTTGGCTTCATGTTTGACAGGCTGGGTTTTCCGTGCATTTGTAATGGGAATTTCAGATAAGACAGTTTTAAGTAATTCTACCAATCTAACCCAAGAACTCTGAAGCTTGAAAAAGTGACCTACATCATATAACTTACTAAAGGTCAAATGATTTGGGGAAAATCTGCTTTAACTTTAATTAAATTGCACAGAACTGTTAAAAACTACCAATTACTTAAATAGTTATAGTATGCCATCTTAATTATAATAGTAGGCTCTTTAAAGTCACAAATTCAGTTGCCTAAATTCATGTGAAACACTGAAAGGATTTTGTCTGGATAAAGGCTAAATCGGCATGGGTCATCCCTTTTTTTTTTTACATAACATACACCAGACTGAATGCCACCATGCTGAAATGCACAAAATTGGCAGATTAATTTATACTGTCCTTTGGTACTGGTCAAGTGCAATTTCCTTAAATGCACACACATTACTGTGTAAGTGTTATGCACCATTATTTACTTTTCATGTGCCATAACATTTAATGTTACAAACAATTTCTGTATGTTGTCCAAGAAAGTAACATACAACCCCGATTCCAAAAAAGTTGGGTCATTGTGTAAAACATAAATAAAAACAGAATGCAATGAGTTGCAAAGGCTTTTCAACCTATATTCAATTGAATGCAATACAAAGACAAGAATGTTAATGTTCAAACAGATAAACCTTATTGTTTTTTGTAAATATATACTCAGTTAATTTGATGCCTGCAACACATTCCAAAAAAGTTGGGACAGAGGCGTGTTTGCCACTCTGTTACACCACCTTTTCCTTTATCAAAAATCAGTAAGCATTTGGGAACTGAGGACACTAATTTTTGATGTTTTGAAAGTGCTTGATATACCACTTCATTTGCTAAACAGTCTGGGATTTCCACTGTTGTATTTGCACTTCATAATGCACCACACATTTTCAATGGAAGGCCAGCAGGCCAGTTTAGCACTCACACTCATTTCTTATGAAGCCACATTGTTGTAACACATGCAGAATGTGGCTTGACATTGTCCTGTTGGAATAAGCAGGGATGTTCCTGACAAAGACATCATCTGGATGGCAGCATATGTCATGCAAAAACATGCATGTACCTTTCAGCATTAATGGAGCCTTCACAGATGTGCAAGTTACCCATGCCATGGGCATTAACACACTCCATTGATGCTGGCTTTTGAATTGTGCTGGTAACAATCTGGAGGGTCCTTTTCCTCTTTAGCTTGGAGGACACAAAGTCCATGATTTCCAAAAACAATCTGAGCACCTGGTGCAGTTTATTTAATTTTTTAAAATTTATTTAGAATTGTGGCAGTGGGGGCATGGTCGAGCACCAGTTTGTGAATAAAGAGCGAAACCAGGGAAGGCGAGTGGTAAAGTGATTGCAACTTTGGGTTATTAATGTGCTGTGTTTCTGTGTGTTTGTTTCAGTGACAATGAGCTGATAAAAGGGGTGGAGAGGAGAGAAGAAGTGCTTTTCACCTGGAGTTTTGGCTGTGTCTGCATATGTATGTGCAAGTATGAGATAACTGTGACACAACCACTGAAAAGCGAGTTTTCTGGAAAGAATAAAAGAGAGAGACTGTTCCAAACCTGCCTTTCTGTGTGTTTCAGTGTCCTCCCTAATCAGGGATTTGCTACACTGGTGCCAAAACCCAGGACACCGAAGCGAACTGCCACAATGTAGTCCTCACTATTCAAAGAGCTTGTCCATGCCCGTGCCACTGCCCAACAAAACCAGAACCAGGGGCTGGTCACTATGCACAACTAGCAGGAGTAGTGTTTCGAGGCTCTGCTGCAGGCCCAGCAGGAGGACCACCAGGTGCTCCTGCATCTCATCATGCCTGCATGTGCCCCAGCCAGAGTCATTGGGCTTCCCCCATGTCATCCTGATGAAAATGGGGCCACATGACAACCCCAAGGCCTTTCTAGCACTCTTTGAGTGAGCTATGGAGGCATGGGGATGGTTGAATGAGCAGTAAGTGGCTTGCCTACTGCTGTTCCTCACTAGCGAAGTGCAGCTCATGGCCCAGCAACTGCCCACTGCCAACAGGCTGGAATATACTGACCTGAAGCACATGATCCAAACACTGTCAGCACTTCCATGCACTGACCCTGGAGGAAGTCAGCTAGTCATTCGCCTACAGCCAGCAGCTCTGGGACGCCTGCCAATGGTGGTTGGGGGCAGAAGACAGCGACATAGAGGGAGTCATTGATGCAGTCGCACTGGAGCTGCTGAGGGGGACAGTGGAGTGGGAACAGTGGTGTGGCTCCAGTGCCACCCTCCGGCATCACTGGATCGTGCGAATTACCTTGCGAAGGACCATCTGACGGTGGTTCCAGTGGCAGATAGACATTCTGCCTCTTCTCTTTCTCTCTCTTTCCACCCCCTCCTCCTGTTCAGCCCCTCCCTCCCTTCCCCTCCCTACACCACAGAAGTAGGGGTCAATTCCCACGCAGCCAGCTCCCCAAGCCTGTGCTTTCCTTTCTCCCTCTTCCCCTTATGCTTCTGTGTCCTCCCCTCAGGTGAGTGATCCTCGCCCCAGTGGTATAGAGGTGAGGCCTGGGCTGGTGTGCTGGCATTGCGGGTGGCCTGGGCACTTCCAAGACCAGTGCCATGCAATGGAGGTGGGGGCAGAGGTCCAGATCCTCAACACACCAGAAACTGCCCCCAATTGAGCTGGAACATACTACATACCGGTGAGCATCCAAGGAGGCACGTCACACTTTGGTGGATTCAGGTTGTAAACAAACATCTATCCACCAATGCTTGGTTCAAGGTGAAGCGTTGGGCACAGCATGTCTGGTGAAGGTTCGGTGTGTGCACAGGGATATTCATGAATACCCGCAGGTACCAGTAAAATTCCAATTTTGGGGAACAAATTATAGTGTTGAGGTGGCCGTTAGCCCATGCCTCACCAACCCATGAATTCTTGGGCTGGATTGACTAATAGAGCGAGTGGTGGTGGGTGGATCCTGCAGTAGTGCATCACGGGGGGATCCCAGTGTGAGGTTATCTGGGGAAGTTGTCCCAGAGCCATCTACTGTACATCAGCCCCGTGTCATAGCAACATGGAGAGCAGGGAGCACACTGGCCCTCTCTGTTCTCTCAGTGATTCCCTAATGGATTTCCCTCTGGAACAGGCATGAGACGAGACTCTGCAGCACACTTTCACCCAAGTGAGAATAGTTGATGGTCAGGATCTCCAGCTGAACATTGCACTCTCCTACCCATACACTCACACCCATAATTAAAAACAGGTTATATCGAGTGAAACAAGACACTCAGACCAGAGAGCAAACAACATAGTTGTTGATACCAAAAAGCCACAGGGAACTCCTTTTCCATGCAGCTCATTATAACCCAATGGCCAGACACCTAGGGCAAGACAAAACACTAACCCAACTCATGGCTCAGTTTTATTGGCCAGGGATTCACAGGGATGTCCGCAGGTGGTGTGTGACATGTTGCGAATGCCAACTGGTAAATCCAGCAGCCACCCCAAAAACCCCATTGCACCCTCTTCCCCTAATCGAGACCCTCTTTGAAAGAATTGGGATAAATCTTGTTGGGCCATTAGATAGTACTGCACAAGGGCATCGCTTTATTTTAGTCCTGGTGGACTGTGTAACGCAATACCCTGAAGCAGTGTTGCTGTGTAATATTTCTGCATGTAGTGTTGCAGAGGCACTGTTTAAAATTATCTCCCAAGTTGGGATTCTGAAAGAAATCCTGACTGATCAGGGCACTACATTTATGTCATGCATATGTCAAGAACTCTATGAGTTACTAGGGGTTAAACCAATCTGCACAAGCATTTATTACCCACAGACAGATGGCTTGGTCAAGCGAATTAACCAAACCCGAAATAACTTAATTTGTAAGTTTGTGCATGAAGACACTTGTAACTGAGATATATGGCTCGAGCCCCTGTTATTCACAGTATGAGAGGTCCCACAAGCCTCCATGGGGTTATCTCCATTTGAATTATTATATGAGTACAAGCCTCGTGGCATCTTAAATGTCATACAGGAAAATGGGAGAAGGGACCTTCTAACAGTAAAAATGAAATTCAGTACATTCTCAACCTGTGTGCAAAACTCCACATACTCAGCCACCTTACCAAGGAGAATTTGTGGCAGGCACAAGAACATCATTCCCAGCTGTACAACAAGGATGCGTGCCTTAGAGAATTCACACTGGGAGATAAAGTTATCATATTATTGCCCATGTTGAGCTCTAAATTACTCGCCAAGGGGCAATGGCCCTTTGAGGTTGCACAGCAAGTCAGGGACGTCTACTATGAGGTGAAGCAAATGGATAAAGGCGGGGCATGGTAGATATACCACCTCAATCTGCTCAAACTATGGAATAAGGGGTCCCTGTGGTGTTGACAACAGTAATTCTGGAGAGGGAGGAGCTGGGGCTGGAGGTAAAAATGAAATCTGCCGCACGATCCACCCTGGTCCCTTGTGGAGACCACCTCTCACCAGATCAAGTGGTGGAGGATGCCAGGTTGCAAATGGAGTTTTCCAATGTGTTCTCGCCTCTTCCTGGTCACATTCACTTCATAGAACACCACATTAAGACACCCCCAGGGGTGGTGTGTAGCCACCCCTACCGCTTACCTGAACACAAGAAAACTGTAGTTTGAGATGAACTCAAGGCCATGCTCAAGAAGGGAATAATTGAGGAGTCACACAGCGACTGGAGCAGCTCGGTAGTTTTTTAGTCCCCAAAACTGACTGGTCGGTCCAGTTCTGTGTGGACTATCAAAAGGTCAAGATGTTGTCTAAATTCAATGCATATCCAATGCCTTGCATTGATGAACTATTTGATCGGTTAGGCATAGCTTGTTTTTATTCGATTCTGGATCTGACAAAGGGATACTGGCAGATTCCCTTGGCAAATACCTTGACAGATTGGCAGATACCTTGACCCTATCTCAAGAAAAACAGCCTTTTCCATCCCATTTGGTTTACACCAATTTGTCATCCTTCCATTTGGGTTATTCGGGGCTCCTACGACATTCCAGTGGCTCATGGACAAAATCCTCTGCCCACATGCTGCCTATGCTGCGGCCTACCTTGACAACATTATTATATACAGTAATGATCGGCCACGGCACGTAAAACACCTCAGGGCCATGCTAAAGTCGTGAAGGCATGCAGGGCTCATGGCTATCCCAAAGAAGTGTACAATTGGGTGGGTAGAATTATGGTATCTGGGCCTCCACTTGGGTTATGGGCAGGTGCATCCCCAAATTGATAGGACTGCAGCGATTGCAACCTGCTTAAGACCCAAGACCAAAAAGAGGGTGAGATAGTTCCTAGGTTTGTGCCAAATTATTCAGACATCACCAGACTGCTGACTGATCTCACTAAAAAGGGAGCACCGGATCCAGTCCAGTAGACGGAGAGAGATGCTGACAAGCCTTCACCCTGGCAAAACCTGCACTGTGTGGGGGGCTACTTTTACACTCTCCTGACTTCTATCTCCCTTTTTTTTGCAGACTGACACATCAGACAGATGGCTGGGGGCCTTTTTGTCCCAAATGGTGGAGGGAGAGGAGCGCTCAGTGCCGTGCATAAGTCGCAAGCTCTCCATGTGAGAGACAAAGCACAGCACCATCAAAAAAGAGTGCTTGGCCATTATGTGGGTGGTCCTCACCCTCTGGTACTACCTGCTGGGACACCCTTTCTCCCTCTGCTCAGATCACGCCCCGCTCCAGTGGCTCCACCACATGAAGGATGCCAACGTGTGGATCACTTGGTGGTATTTAGTTCTGCAGCCCTTTAAGTTTGAGGTGGTCCACAGTCCATGGGGGCGGGTCATCACCTACAGGCCAGATGGCTCCCCAGCCTGAGTTGGATGGTAAGGGTATGTGACAGTGGGGGCGTGGTCGAGCACCAATTTGTGAATGGAAAGCGAAGCTGAGGAAGATGAGTAGCAAAGTGATCGCACCTGTGGGTGATTAATGTGCTATGTGTTTGTGTGTTTGTTTCAGTGACAAGGAGCTGAAAAAAGGGTGGAGAGGAGAGAAGAAGTGCTTTTAGGCCAGAGTGTTGGCTGTGTCTGTGTATGTCCAAGTGTGAGATAACCATGACACAACCACTGAAAATCAAGTTTTCTGTAAAAAATAAATGTAAAAGAGAGAAACCGCTTGTCCGTGTTTTTCAGCATCCTGCCCAGTCAGGGATTTGTTACAAGAATATTGTAATTTTGTTATTTTTGAAAGCATCTTTGCATGTGCACAGTACTCGATATACTTTTCCCCATGCAGTACCCATATAAAGGACACATTGAATCAATATCATAATAATATTTAGTCTGAGATCCTATGTGAGTATTTAATGACCTGAAAGATTTGTGTATGGATTTCAACAATATTGATTTTGTTTGTCATATTTAGTTAAGTGGGATCTAATTAACATTTTAACTTAATTAATCCATGCAGATGGTGGAACCTCTCTATCAAAATGATGGAGGCAGATATGAATAATGTATGAATAGCTAAAATATGGATAATTATTATTATCAAGTACTTAAGCCCTCAGTCTGAATAAATGTTTGAATGTACAGAATATGCATAAAATTAGGAAGGATTTTAAAATAGAGACATGTGTTTATTTAAATGTTTGATTTAGGCTTAATATAAGGTTATTATGATTACTGGATATCCAGAGGGGCAGCATGGTGGTGTCGTGGTTAGCACTGTTGCCTCACAGCAAGAAGGTCCTGGGTTCGAGCCCAGCGGCTGACAAGGGCCTTTCTGTGTAGAGTTTGCATGTTCTCCCAATGTCTGCATGGGTTTCCTCCAGGTGCTCTGGTTTCCCCAACAGTCCAAAGACATGCAGGTTAGGCTAATTGGTGGCTCTAAATTG
>JAOBAM010000024.1:24117541-24128163 GCA_025212355.1 Notarius kessleri
AGCACCACCAAAATTGGATCTGGTTCCAGTGCAGTCTCTAGCATATCTGATATTGATTTAAATATCTGGACCCAGAATGGTAACACCTTAGGGCAAAGAAAGTAACTGTGAAGCAGAGAGGCTTCATCTGCCATACATTTATCACACAGTGGGGAGATTTCTGGGAATATCTTGTGTAGTTTTGTTTTTGAGAGGTGGAGTCTATGGATTATCTTGAACTGAATCAAACAGTGTCTTGAATTAGCAGAGCATTTATGTATGTTTTCCAAAGCATCATCCCAGATTTCTTCACTTATTCCCTCCCCAAATTCTTGTTCCCAAAGAGTTTTAATCCCCTGGGTAGATGGTACGGACCTGCTTAATAATGCAGAATAAAGTGTAGAAATGAGATGCCTAGCTCCGCCTCGAAATATAAACAACACGTCCAAAGTTGTGGGTTCCACACAATCTAATTTGGGTACATGTTTCCTCACGTAGTCCCTCACCTGTAGGTATCTAAAAAAATTATTTTTATGTAGACCATATTGACTTTGAAGTTGACTGAAAGAGGCAAAATTTTTATCTATGAAAAGGTTTCCAATGTTCAGAATACCCAGCTCTCTCCATTGTGAGAAGGCAGAGTCCATACAGGATGGAGGAAAAGATGGATTTTTAGCTATAGGTAAAGAAAAGGACAGAGATTTAGCGTTGAACCTTGACTTAATCTGTTGCCATATGCGAATGCCATTATAAATTATACAGTTATGACTATAGCAAGCCTTCTGAATTTTTGTTGGCGCTAATACCAGTGTGCCAATGTCATATGGAGCACAGTCTGCTCTTTCCATTACAATCCAGGTTGGATCTATAAAAGTGTGATCCAACCACATTATCATAATGCGGAAAGCACAGGCCTGGTAATATGAAAAGAAATCAGGGAGGCCCATCCCACCATCTGACTTATGTCTGCAAAGATGTGTTTTTTTTATTCTAGGTGTCTTGTAATCCCACAAAAATGGAGTTATAAGTGCATCGAGCTGTTTAAAGAATTTCTTAGGGAGGAAAATTGGGATATTTTGAAAGAGATATAAAATTTGAGGGAGAAAGACCATTTTTATCGCATTAATTCTTCCTGCTAGTGAAATGGGAAGTGATTTCCAAAACTCAATGTTCTTCTGCAGCTTAGATATTAGTGGAGGGAAGTTGTACTTGTACAGTGACTGAAAGTCCTTAGTGACTCTGATGCCTAAATATGTAAATTCTTGCAGTGATATCTTAAAAGGGAACCCCTGTAAGGCTGAGAGATCATGTGTTTTTACAGGCATTAATTCGCTCTTTGACCAATTGATCCTATAACCTGAGAAGCTTCCAAAATGAGATATCAGATCTAGTATGGCTGGTATTGAAGACAAAGGTTTAGTCACATACAATAATATATCATCTGCATAAAGGGAAATCTTATTTAGTGTATTATTGATGTCATATCCATGTATGCGGGCCTCAGACCTTATCTTTTGTGCCAAAGGCTCAATGGCCAGGGCAAAGAGTAAGGGTGATAAGGCACACCCTTGCCTTGTACCTCTGTGCAAGAGAAAAGGTGGAGAAAGGATGCCATTAGTTAAAATTCTGGCACTAGGTCTGTCGTACAAAACCATCAACCACTTTTTGAAACCGTTACCAATTTTATATCTTTCTAGCGCAGAAAATAGATAAGGCCACAATAATTGATCAAAAGCTTTCTGTGCATCTAATGACAGGATAACTAAATCAGGAGAATTCTTTTTCTGAGAGTAAATTATATTAAAGAGGCGTCTGAGATTAAAGAAGGAGTGTCTGTTTGGTATAAAACCTGTCTGGTCCGGATGAACAAGTTTACTAATTAAAGAGTTAAGTCTGAGAGACAGAGTTTTAGCTAGTATCTTTTGGTCAGATGTCAAAAGTGAAATGGGTCTATAGTTGCTCACTTCCATTGGATCCTTCCCTTTTTTGGGTAATACTGTTATGATGGCCTCATTAAGTGAGGGAGGTAAAGTGCCATCTTCTTTTGCTTGTGTATACATTCTTAGAAGGTAAGGAGAGATAAGATCACTGAATTGCTTATAAAACTCGTTTGGAAACCCATCGGGCCCTGGGGTCTTACTATTTTTCAACAATTTAATTGTGTCCTGTATTTCTTCAACAGAAAGGTCCGCATTAAGGAAATCCTGATCTCGTTGTTCTAAAGCGGGGAGGTCGCAGCTGTCCAGGAATTTATCTATAATAGAATCATCTACTGTTCTAGAAGAGTATAACTCCTCATAAAATTTTTGAAACCTTTGATTAATATCTTTGTAGGAAACCAATATATCCCCCTGTTCTGATTTTAGTTGAGTTATTGTGCGATCACTCTCCATCTTCCTAAGTTGTCTAGCAAGCAATTTATGAGGCTTTTCCCCAAATTCAAAATACTTTTGTTGTGTGAACAAAAAGGCCCTGGTTATACAGTCTGACAGTATCTGATTGTATCTATACCGCAGTGAAAGTATTTTCTTGTACTTGTCAATAGAAGGGTGTACAGCATTTTCTCTGTCCATTTGGTTGATTTGTTTTTCAAGCTCAGTTAGTTCAGTCCGTCTCCTTCTCTTTCTTTCAGCCTGAAAAGATATTATGCATCCTCTAACATAAGCCTTTAGTGTTTCCCACAATATAGACGGTGATGTTTCGGGTAGATCATTCATTTCAAGAAAGAAAGTAATTTGTGACCCAATATATGTACAAAACTCTGGCTCTTTCAGGAGTTGTGGGTCAAGTCGCCACATCTTATCTCGCTTAGGTAGGTCATTAAGCTTTAAAGAAAGTGAGACAGGAGCATGATCTGAAATAATTATATCATGATATGTAACCTTATCTATTAGTGATATTAATTTGGAGTCTGCCAGGCAATAATCAATTCGTGTGTACATATTGTGAACATTAGAGTGAAAAGAATAAACCCTCTCTTGTGGATGAAAGATTCGCCATACATCAAAAATATTTGAATTTCTCAAAAATTCTTTTAGAAATATGCTAGATTTTGAAGATGGTGCTCTACGACTTGATGAGCGATCCAAATATGGGTCTAGTACCAAATTCAGGTCACCTGCTATAAGCAGATTAGTATGGGAGACATCAGGAATCTGAGAAACAACATGTCTAAAAAAAGAAGGTGAGTCAAGGTTGGGCCCATAAATATTGACCAGAGTGATTGGAAGTGAATACAGTTCACCTATTAATATAAGAAATCTACCATCTCTATCAGCAATAGTGGTTTTGTGGGTGAATGGAGTACCTTTTCTAAATAAAATGGCTACACCTCTAGCTCTTACTGCGCATGTTGCATGATACATTTGGCCAATCCATCTACATCGTAATTTAATATATTCATTCTTATTCAGATGAGTTTCTTGCAGAAATATTATGTCACTGGACAGTGTTTTTAGATGTGCTAGGATTTTGCCCCTTTTTACTGGCTGATTCAGACCTTTAACATTCCAGGTAACTACAGTAATTAGTCTCCCCTTCCCCAGTTGTGTCACATTACTTTGTGAAATTCTAACATAAAGAAAAACATTTTCAGCCTCATCAACCAAATCAAAGTGTCAATTTGTTTTTTAAGGAAGACCCTATCCCTCCCACCCCATGAACTCAGTGTCTGGCCTATACTAAAGAACCCCTCATAGTAAGGCGCGACCCCTCTAAGGAAGTTACATAAAGAAAAAAGAGACAAACATATAAGTAGTAAACACAACATACCCAACAAATACCTCCCTAACCTAACACTTCTTAGTAAGAAGTAGAATAGCTCCAGAACTAAGTATAATTTTTCTAACCATAGTAAACATAAACAACATTAGTAGTCTACACAAGCATTTAGTATGCACCAACAAGTAGACATAGTCACCACGTCATCAGGGAATAGAACGCCAGATCTAGACTGTCCGTTAATCTTCTATCCCACCATCCTGGCTGTCGTGATAAGACGGCTGGTCTCCTGTCGTCTTGTTCCCGAAGTGGCGCTCGGCAAATTCACAGGCTTTTCTGGCATCTGTATATACAGTCTCCGTGCCATTGAAAGTCACTCTCAGCTTCGCCGGGTAAAGCATTCCATATCGGACTCCTGGTTGGTCTCGGAGAAGTTCCTTGGCCCTATTAAACGCAGCTCTGCGCTTCACCACATCAGGAGTAAAATCAGGAAAGATATGAATACTCTGTCCGTTGAAGGAAAGTTCTCTCAACTCGGCGGCTCGTTTAAGTACCTTTGTAACATCCTGGTAATAGTGAAGTCGTGCGATAAGTGCGCGAGGTGGCGGGTTTTCACCGCCTGCCCTCCTCCGCAGAACTCTGTGTGCACGATCCACTAACGGGTGCTCTTCCAATGACAGCGCGTCTTTGAGGAGCCCAGATACAAACTTTCCAGTATCCATGCCCTTTTCAGAGCCTTCTGCCAACCCCACAATCCTCACATTTTGTCTCCTTGAACGTCCCTCCAAGTCAGCACATTTATCTGTAAGACGGTCAACTTCTGTGCACAGACGTTTCACCTCTGACTGGAGTTTGACGATAGCATCCGAACTGTGTGAGGCTGACTGCTCTAACTCCGCGATAGTTTCACTGTGTTGGGCAGTGGAAGCCTGCAAGGTTGTTATATCAGCACGAATCTCCGTTTGGAAAGCAGACAGTTCTCCCCTAATCGCAGATGCCATCTCCGCGATTCGAGTGTCAATAGTCTGACATATTTCCATTTTAGTGGACTGGATATCAGAGCGTATTAACCCAATAGCTTCCAGGATTGTAGCATGGTTCGTCGAGGAGGTGTTAGCTTCCTTTGTATCTGCAGCATTAGCTCCGTCTTTCTTTCTGCCTAGAGACTGTTTGCCTGTTTTCATCGTGGCTCCCAATGAGTGAAAACGTCGTTTAGGGTATATTTAAGTATCACTTGTGCGAGATAATGTCCAAGATATCAGGTTATAATACCATTTTAATCAAACCATGCCGGAGCTATCGAGGGAAGCGACCTACCACGCCATGGCTCACTAGCACCCCCCCATCATGCTAAAATTTCTGATGAAGCAATGATAAAAGTTGGCGAAACCTAGGAAATGTTGGAGTTCCTTGACTGAGGTGGGTACTGGCCAGGATGTAACCACAGATACCTTAGAGAGATCCATACTGACTCCCTCTGCACTGATGATGTACCCCATAAAGGAGATCTGACGTGTGGAATTCGCACTTTTTGGCTTTGACATAAAGGTGATTCTCTAGTAGGCACTGGAGCACCGATTTGACATGCCCGAGATGGCTTTCTTTATCTGGGGAGTATATCAGGATATCATCAGTGTAAGCCACTACGTATCTCCCCAACATGTCTTGAAGCACATCATTTATGAGGCATTGAAAAATGCTTGGCACTGAAGAGAGGCTATAAGGCATTACCTGGTATTCAAAATGGCCAGCATTAGTGCCGAAGGCTGTCATCCATTTGTCCCCCTCTTGGATTCTGACCAGGTTGTATGCACTGTGCAGGTCTAACTTGGAGAATTTCTTGGCTGCACGTAACTGTTCTAAAGCCAAGGGTACCAATGGAAGAGGATGGGGTACTTTACTGAGATTTGGTTAAGGCCTCTATAGTCTATGCATGGTCAAAGATCTCCCCCTTTCTTCTCCATGAAGAAGAATCCTGCAGAAGCTGGTGATGTGGACAGGCGTATGTACGCCTGCTTGAGGGCCTCCTGTATATACTCCTCCATCACAGCTTGTTCAGTCTGAGACAGAGAATATATACGACTGCGTGGTGGGGAAGTACCTGGTAAGAGATCAACAGCACAGTCATATGGACGGTGAGGAGGTAGGCCACAAGCCTTACCTTTACTGAAGATCTCCCTTAAGTCCATGTAACACACAGGAGCGTATTCTAAAGAGTCAGGCTGGGCACTTTCTACAGATGTGGAAGAGAGATTTAACTGGGGATGCAGGAGACAATTCTGAAAGAATGTGGGTGACCACTGGACGATCTCTTTATTTTACAAGGAGATTAATGGGTCATGAAGTTGCAGCCATGGATAGCCCAGAATGATGTGATGAGCGGTGGTTCGTCCCTACATGCTAGTTCACTCAAAACTTCAGGGCAGAGACCTTGGCAAAGAACTGCCTTTAGAGCCAGCTTGTTCCATCCACTGGCTGCAGTGAGAGTTCTGAAGTACAAGGTGTATTCCGCAACTCTTCTTGAGCCTTGCGTGATGGTCAGTAAGCTCTCGCCAACTTCAATTCCCTTGGGTTCATGATCAAAAACTCACTTGAATAATTCGAGGAAATGGTCATATGGCGTTGTGTGCTCACCTCCACTTTTCCAAACTGAGAGCATCACCAGCATGTTTCTCGGGTAACGGGAGAAGTTTGATGGGACTTGTGGAGGATTCAGGGTGTGTTAGGAAGGCCTGCGACATCACGGCAGCAAGCCATGCCATCCCGGTGTTTAGATTGGCAAACATCTGCTGATGTTCTCCCAAGAGGCACCCTTGAGCACTCAAAGCAGTCTACTTTGCCTCCTTTGCTGCATCCATCATGGCAAAGTATCCTGTCAGGGTGCAGGCACTTATAAATGTATGTGCAGGGGAGAGTAAGAAAAGCAAACTGGGAACAAAGCCAAATCACACGACAAGAATTGTAGTCAAAATACAGGCAAGGGTCAGTTGATCAGCAAACAGAGCAATGAAGACAGGACAAGAGAATGAGGTAGAGAAAAAAGAACAAGGGTCGAAATAACTAGAAAGCAGGCAGAAGGTAAACAGCTCAGTACGACAGGAGTGAACACTGAACGATATTTCGCAACTAGGGAGCATGTGAGGGAGGCTTAAGTAACTGGACTGATGACTAGTAAACGAGAGACAGGTATAATTAATAAGCAGGTGATGGAGGGCGCTGTGGTTATTGGGAGTTGTAGTTCTGAGACACCATGCTCATAGTCTGTTTCGAGCTGTCACTCTCCATGCCATTGCTGACAGTGGATACTTTCTTGCTTCACTTTTCACACTGCTGATAACAGACACTGGCTGAAATGATGCTTCTTTTTGTTCTATAATCCCAAACAAATAAATTACACTTTTCTTGCTTTAGAAACCTGCCTGGCCAGGCTTTGGGTGACATTAATAATCATGTGACATTTACTCTGACAATAAACTACAAACTATAAATTACAGTTTGATGATGGAAAATCTGAATTATCTGAATGATTAAAACCACATACAAAATACAGAAGTACAAAAAGTACAGAATGTTCTATTTTATATCTCTGTAGACAATTGATGTTTTACTTGAAATATGCTCTTTACAAATATGAACCTGCTCTTTCCCTTTGCTGCCAATACACCAATTATCCAGATTTTATTGTTGCTCATTGTCTGAAAATAACTCCATACCAAACAGAATTATTTACAAGAAAATGCTTTTACTTCCTCAGGGTTCAGTCAAGAGCAGAATTTCTTACCACCAGGACCAATCAATCAGGCAGTAGGAGAAAATGTGCTTTTTGTCACCTTCCCTCCACCTAATCCAATAAGTGCTATCAGATGGCAATTCAATAGCTATGAAGTGATCACATATATCCATCCAGGACCTGAGACAGTGAACTCCAGTTATGTTGGTAGAGTTGTTCTGAACTATAGTACAGGAGCCTTGGAGCTAAAACGCCTGACTACGGCTGACACTGGAGAGTACCAGTTAACCTTAACATATGCAGATGGTATAGGGTATAAAGACCATACTTTACTGCAGGTGTTTGGTATGTCTTTTTTCAACTCATTGCATGATGAAAATTTGTATTGCCTGTATCAGAATAAGGAATCAATTGCATGATCACACCAGCTCTGAAACAAGGAGATCAATAACCAAAAAAGTTAAATTAAATAAAACTAATGCCAATTACTTGTATTAAAAATAACATGGGACATTAAGCATTTTACACCATAAATGCAATAATAAGTATTGTATATTTAAAGGCTATTGTATATTGGCTGGTGTTGAATGGTATATTAGATATATTCCATTCAGCTAGCATGGTATTGAATGAGTTGAAGATGAGTTCAATATTATGCTAGCTGAATGGAATATATCTGCTATACCATGAAAAAAAGCCATTATTATTATTATTATTATTATTATTATACATACACTCTTCATATCAGCATTCTCAAAGGCCAACACAAGCTTACCTATGACTTGGTGCTGTTAGCACGGCAGTCCAGTTACCTTCCAGCCAGTGTAGCATTGAGTAGTAGTGTTAGCGAAGGCCAATGCAAGCTTACCTGAGACTCAGTGCTGTTAGCACGGCAGTGCAGTTACCGTCCAGCTAGTGTAGTGTTAACGAAGGTGAACGCTAGCACAGTCAAGTCAAATATTATTATTATTTTCCCTGTGTAATTTACTTAGTTACTTTTAAAATCAACATTGACAACTACACACAACAGAGCAACCTGGCAGCCAAACATCTCTCAAAATCTTCCACTTTTAAAGAAGCAAACCTCGCAGCCATATTTGTTTACAAACTGTCACAGTCACTTGCTAGCATGGCAATGTTACATCTCTGATGTGTCTCTTTTCCAGTTTTTCGATGTCCGTTGGCATATTTTTTTCTTGTAAATATGCGTGAAGAATATATAATGATGTTTTGGTAGCATTTCGGGTGTTCAGCGTGCCCTTAGTTTCAGTTTATTTATTTAGTGCTTAAACCAAGTACTGGATTAGCCTCGTCTTCTCTCTTTCCCGGCTGACAAAGAAATGATTCTATGCATGTGCAGCAGAAGAGTTTTGTCATTGGATCTTCGCATGAGCTCTGACGTGTGATGTTGAGTTGTCTTGACAATGTGCAATATTATAATAATATTGCACGCTCATTCTCCATTGGGGAGAGTGGCGTAATACATGGATGATAAGCGATACGACAATATCGCATGCCATTAATAAACTTACTAGAATGGAATAGAATACATCTTTTTATTCCATGGAAAAAGTGGCCTGTATGTACAGTATAATAATTAAATAATATTGGCTGGCATTGAGTGGTATATCAGATATATTCCTTTCAGCTAGCATGATATTGCACAAGTCGAAGATGAGTCAAAAGCTTGTTATTCGAAGACCTGCTCAGTTTAAATAGTTGTAACTATTAGAATTGAGCAGGTCTTCGGAGTTAACCATGCATAGAAGACTGGATGTGCATGGAATAAGGTAGGTTAAACAACAATCAAATATTTTTTACTGGTGCAAACAGAGATCTTTTTTCTTTCGTGAATACAACCTACCAGTTAACTTCTATTTAGTTAAAAGCAAAACATTTTGACAGCTAATTAATGAACTGTCCACTCTTGTACTGATGGTTTGCTCAAACTTTTGAATTAGTATCTTTTAATTAGTCTTTGAATTTGTCCAACATGCTGCTATATTTCTCATTTTTGAACACTTTTTAAAAATGGCAGCCACTGTTCACATTGTGTGTGTGTGTCTGCTGACGAATGTACAAATAAGATGAAATAAAAAAAAAAGAACAGGGAAAAGGCAAAGGCTGTACATAATATGCATATTTCCTGTGAACTTAATACATATAGTGTATAACCTAGGCTACATGTGTATTTGATACAGGCTTAGATGTACCTTGTCTTGACTATCAGTGAGAGCAGCCAGCAAATAGAGACATTGAAAAGACAGCTGTCAAGTCGAATAATTTCTTCCTTTATTTTTAAATTTAATATTTCGGCCCCCATGGCCAATGGGGGCCTTTCTGTGTGGAGTTTGATGTTCTCCCCGTGTCTGCGTGGGTTTCCTCCCACAATCCAAAGACATGTGGTTAGATTAACATGGGGCAGCCATGGCCTGAAGGTTGGGCTGAAGTGCCCTTGAGCAAAGCCCAACTGCTCCCCGGGCACTGTAGCAATGGCTGCCCACTGCTCTGGGTACATGTGTGTGCTCATTGCTCACTTGTGTGTGCATGTGTGTTCATTGCTTCAGATGGGTTAAATTCAGAGGAGGAATTTCATTGTGCTTAGGTGCTGTGCTGTATACATTGTGCTGTACTTGTGATAAATAAAGGCTTCAGCAGGTCGAAAACACGTGACAGACTGGTTTCACATGTCTTGGTGGAAGCTTGTGTTGGCATTCACCCTGTCCAGGTGGTGGTAGTTGTATGATAGAGGAGAGGTGGGTGGGAATTGGCAGGTTTCTTTGTTCAAAAGTTTAACAATGAAAAATATTCTTGATCAATTTCCCTGTACAGTTGAAGAAAATAAATGGGATGGGAGACACTGGGAGAAGGAATTAAAATGAAGCACCCTTACATTTATAAATGCAACTTGTTGCATGAGGGAGCCTATAGAAGAAGTGAATCTTCAAATTCAGTTTCCCTCTGCTCACTGAGTAATTTCCAAGTCAGTGGCAGCAGGTGGGCAATTTCTAACCTAACTGAATAATGATGCGTCATTGATGTTCCTCCCAACCAGAAAATCTCCAGCAAAGGTTGTGCTGTATACATACACAAAATCTGATATGCTCATGGTTACAGATTTACAGTGGGGAGAACAAGTATTTGATACGCTGCCGATTTTGCTGGTTTTCACACTTGCAAAGCATGTAGAAGT
>JAOBAM010000024.1:24182045-24192198 GCA_025212355.1 Notarius kessleri
CGTGGGTTTCCTCCGGGTGCTCCGGTTTCCCCCACAGTCCAAAGACATGTGGTTAGGTTAATATGGGACGGCCTTGGACTGAGGTTCCCTTGAGTGAGGCACCGAACTCCCGACTGCTCCCCGGGCGCTGTTAGCACATCTGCCCACTGCTCTGGGTATGTGTGTGCGCTCATTGCTCACATGTGTGTGCATGTGTGTGTTCACTGCTTCAGATAGGTTAAATGCAGAGGGGAAATTTCACAAGTGTGTGATGAATAAAGTTGTGCTTTCTTTCTTAGATGTGACTGTGTGTGTTTTAATTCCTTCAACCAAGTCCTTTTATCTACTAAAATATGAAAATGCCTCTAATTTGTCTCATTTTTTCTTAACTTAATACAGGAAATACACATCCATGTACTCTCAGGAGTTTTGCTCAATCTCAGGGAGTGTATTTTTATGGAAATCCATGTGTTCTCACTCCTTCAACTTTTTTACATTCCCTTGAACCTTTGCTTGTCCCGATTGGCCATGTAGCAGGGTCAAGGTTCACGAATAAGTGAAATATGATTCACCCCTTCACCTTGTGGTTGCTCAAGCCCAATGATTCAGTGAGCCAAACATAAGTAGTAGAAAGTGTTCTTTAAATGTTCCTTTCAAACCCCCCCAGAGACTTTAAATGAGAACCTTCGGCCCAAATTTTCAGCCCATTTGATGCAAAAGTATGAACAGGATCAGGGAAAACTGTGATGGCGCATGTATCACAAAGGTATAGTGTGCCATCTCTTTTGCCGATGCCCTGAGGATGACAGGATTGCTCTGTTCCATGACTGACAATAAACAGTTACCTTTCCATGAGCTGAACAAAGAGCCAAAGTGAATACTAAAGTACTTTTAAAAGCCCGCTGAGAGAACATGGTGGCTTAATTCACATTGAAGGATAAACATTCATCACTATGATTAATGAACATAATCAAACGCATACTGGGCTCATTTTTATGTCCAACAATATTCTGATTAGAGCCATTATTTATAGGTCAACTTGTTATTGCATTATTAAGGTTAGGGTTAAACACAGTGACCACTCAAACAGGCTAATGACTATAAGAACTCAATCATAAATATAATCACTTTGATCATGGTGGGTTGTAATCTCCATCAGTATAATGAAATTTAAAACAAAAATTCCTTCTGGAACACACCTGAATCAACTGATCATCTCATCACCTGCTCTTTCCCAGTTGAAGCAGGTGTTTTATGAACAGGGAAAACACTCAAAAGTGCAGATCAGGGGATTCTCCAGGACCAGGGTTGGGAACCAGGGTGATAAGAAAAATACTCTGTTGTAGGGTTCTACATAGAACTTCCAAGGATGTGGTTTTCAAAATAGAGTTCTGATATATAGCCAGGGACTCACTGGGTTAGGAAAGTGGGACCTATCAGAACACGTTTGGGTTGTTTTGACCAAAGAGTGTCCAGGCAGGTAAGTATTACAAAAGTCAGTGGGTAGAGACTGGAAGTGTGTCAACTCAGTGGTGCGTTAATTAATTATAACATGTCATCATGATATCATGGTAATGTCATCATGATCGCTCAGTGTTGCATCAGTTTGTGATATTTATATAATGTCATCATGATATGGCAATGTCATCGTGATCGCTTACTGTTGCATCAGTTTGTGATATTTATATGATGTCATCATGATTGCTCAGTGTTACATCAGTGTGATATTTACATGATGTCATCATGATATGGTAATGTCATCATGATTGCTGTGTTACATCAGTGTGGTATTTATATGATGTCATCATGATATAGTCATGTCATCGTGATCGCTCACTGTTACATCAGTTTGTGATATTTATATTATATAATGTCATCATGATATGACAATGTTCTCATGATTGCTCAGTGTTACATCAGTGTGATATTTATATGATGTCATCATGATATGACAATGTCATCATGATCGCTCACTGTTACATCGGTGTGATATTTATATGATGTCGTCATGATATGGTAATGTCATCATGATTGCTCAGTGTTACATCAGTGTGATATTTATATTATGTCATCATGATATGGTAATGTCATCGTGATCGCTCACTGTTGCATCAGTTTGTGATATCTATATGATGTCATCATGATATGTCAATGTCATCATGATTGCTCACTGTTACACCAGTGTGATATTTATATGATGTCGTCATGATATGGCAATGTCATCATGATCGCTCAGTGTTACATCAGTGTGATATTTATATGATGTCATCATGATATGGCAATGTCATCATGATCGCTCAGTTTTACATCAGTTTGTGATATTTATATGATGTCCTCATGATATGGCAATGTCATTGTGATCGCTCACTGTTGCATCAGTGTGATATTTATATAATGTCATCATGATATGGCAATGTCATTGTGATCGCTCACTGTTGCATTAGTTTGTGATATCTATATGATGTCATCATGATATGGCAATGTCATCATGATTGCTCACTGTTACACCAGTGTGATATTTATATGATGTTATCATGATATGGCAATGTCATCATGATTGCTCACTGTTACACCAGTGTGATATTTATATGATGTCATCATGACATTTTACATTTCTAAGTTTCTGATATCATACTAATGAGATCATGATCACTCACTGTCACATCAGTGTGATATTTATATGATGTCATCATGATAGTTTAAGTTCCTAAGTTTCTGATATCATACTAATGAGATCATGGCAATGTCATCAGGATTGCTTCCTATTACATCAGTTTGTGATATTTATATGATGTTATCATGACATGGAAATATCATTGTGATCGTTCACTGCTATATCAGTTTGTGATATTTATATGATGTCATCATGATAAGTTTTTAAGTTTCTGATATACTTATGAGATCATGCCAATGTCATCATGATCACTGACTGTTACATCAGTTTGTAATATGTCATCATGATACAGTATATGAATGCCCCATACAGAAAAAAAGGTATTGAAATATATTTAAAAGTGTTAAAAATATAGGTGGAATATATTGTAAATACATCACAATATAGTTATATTATTATTATTCGTATATATATATTTGTCATTCTGAAATATACTGAAACATAACAAAAAGGCAGATGCTGTTTGCACCCGGAGGTGGATAGCCAATTTGGCTAATTACACCTGGGTACATATAGCACCACCCAGAGACAAGACAAGAACCCAGGTGTCCATAGCCATATGACTGTTCTCACTCAGGTGCAAGTAGACAATCCATCCATCATCTGTAGCCACTTATCCTGTCCTACAGGGTCGCAGGCAAGCTGGAGCCTATCCTAGCTGACTATGGGCGAGAGGTGGGGTACACCCTGGACAAGTTGCCAGGCCATCGCAGGGCTAACACAGACAACCACGCCAATTCACAGCCACCAATTAGCCTAACCTGCATACCTTTGGGGGAAACCGGAGCAAACCCACACGGAGAGTATGCAAACTCCACACAGAAAGGCCCTCGCCGGCTGCTGGGCTCGAACCCAGGACCTTCTTGCTGTGAGGTGACAGTGCTAACCACTACACCACCGTGCCATCCATGTCTCATAATAATAATAATAATAATAGTTAAATTTGGTTTTTAAAAAAATACATACACTTACGTTCTTTTATTTTCCTGCGTGTCAGAATGCAATAAAAATTTTAGAAGTTCTTGACACTCCTATAAGCAAGACTACTTGGGTTACATTCCACTCCATTGGGTTACTTAACAATGTCTTCCTTCATATTTCAGGAAGTACACTGAGGCAAGATGTGATCAAATATGTGGATCAGACTTGGCTGGGAACTCAGAAAACCTTACCAAATATCTGTTTCTAAAGATTGCAAAATTTGTACATCATCTTTGTACTAAATACACAGCTACAATGCACTCGTCACGGCCCTCCATTCCCCCACGAACACGTCGATTTGACAGCGCAAGACGTACAGAAGCTAAACCACCCAACCTTGCAGCCAGGAGGGAGGACAAAAATGTAAGCAGCATTTCTTCATCCCCTCGTCGTATCACACGAGCACCTCCTGAGCCTTCCAGGTTAAAGGGTATAGGTGTGAGTGCTCGATTGTCAGTGACTCGGAACAAAACGGTCCGACAGCAAAAGACCTCTACCCCCTCAGTACCAGGCAATTCTAAGGGTAGAACTAAGGGTGGACATGGGGCAACAAATGTGAGCCCTGCTATTGTGGATCCAAACTGTAATGAACCAAGCCTGCCATGCCTGTGTTGTGATGGCCACTCAAATCAGGACAGCAACAGCTTATTTAATCACAACCATAACAATAATAACACTGTGAGCATCAGGCAGCAGCTCCAGCTTGTCCCAAAACCTCAGGAGAAAAAGGAGTCTGAGAAACCAGACATTGGAAAAGCTAAATGTAAGCCAGAAGAGGAGCAACCTGTGGCTAGTCCTGTTGTAGCTAAACATGTGGAGGACAAAAAGGAAGAGGAAAATGGAAATGTGGATCAACTGGATGGAGCTATTCACAAGGATGATGAAATTGTGGTTAATGTTAGTGGAAAAGTAGATGAGAACGGAAATGGTAATAATCGAGATGTTAATGTTGACAATGATGATGACAATGATGATGATCATGACGATGAAGAAGATGATGATGACAACACACTTGTACCTTCTTGCTGCGATTGCCCAGCATCATTGTTGGACTTCTCTCTCACGTCTTCTACCTCATCTTCATCCACCTCCATCAGCAGCTGCTCAGATCTGGATTTTGATTGCCCTGATACATTTTCAGCATCTCTGCAAGAAGAAGAAGCCAGTGAGCATTATTCTTCTCCTCATCCCCCAGCATCCCACTCCACTGTTTTTCCATACTGCTCCCTACCACTGGACCTCAGCACTTCAGTGAGATCACCATCTCCATGCTCTCCTGATGAGGGATATCCTTCAGCTCCCCCATCCCCTTCTTCAGAATTTATGGAGGGCAAGGTACCTAAGAGAGAAAAGGGCATTAAAGTAGATCTCTTAAACTTCTTGGACTCTATTGATGAATTGGGTAAAGTGGATCACTTTTATCAAATTGCTCATCTAGCACATTGGGAGCTTAAGGATGACTTGGATCTAAAATATAGGCTGGTGCACCAAGAAAGGCTTGAAAAAGTCAACAACCAAGTAAAACTTATGCATCTGGAAAGAATGCAGGAAGCTGGTTTGGACATATCTGAGGAAGATTTGTCTGGTGTACTTGATGAAATGGGAAATATTGATATTTCTTGGAAGCTTTATAAAAGTGATACATCATGTGATTCTCAAGAGTACAGTGATGCTGGGGTAGATATGACAGCCCCGTCTGACCTGGATGAACCTCCAATTCCAGATTCCCTTGCACCATCACCTGTGAATCCTCCTCCTCGTCCACCCAAACCTCCAGCAAGACATGTCAGTGCCCAACCAGAAATGCACACATATATAAACATCAGTGGGAGTACACCTTCCGTTTCCTCTGCCTCCTCCCCAGCTAAAACCTTCAGTCTCTCAGCTTCCCAGACTTCATCTCTGATTTCATCTTCAGTGTCAAAACCCCCTGTATTGCCTCCACCACCATCACAGCCTGTTCCTTATTTCACCCTGTATACCGATTCACCCACAGTCTCTTCACCCACTCCACCAATTCCACCTCCCAGAAGGCGGCATAAAGCCCGTCTAGAAGCTCAGAGGCTTGCTGAGCTTGAGCGACAGAAGACACCTCAGTCTCTTCCTGCTCCAACCTCCAGACCTCCACCTCTTCCACCTCCACCAGCTTTGCCCTCTCCTCCTGCCATTCCACCACCTCCATTACTTCCACCTCCTCCATCATTCCATGCCCTGGATGTAGAGATACGGAAGCTGCTGGCACTGGCAGGGATCACCCAGGCTGAGTTACTAAGGCTTAGCCCTGAGTTGGGTGTGTGTGTTGATGAGGTCTTGGAAGAAGAACAGATATCTGATGCTTTGAAAATGAAAGATGTTTGTGTCAGTGAGACAAGCAAAAAGAAGGGAGAGGATGTGAACACGGGGAAAAAATTTACTTGGAGGGATCTGAGAGAGGACAATAAGCTTGGGAAAGAGGAAACATTCATAGATGAAAAGAAAGAAGAATCCAAGGACACTTTCTGGACAACATCCTTCACAGAGATGACCAAGCGGCACAAGCAGACTGAAAGTAGTAGTGACTCTGGCTGCAATTGTGGCTTGAGGGATAATGCCAGCTTGACGAGTGACTCATATTACAGCACATCCATTAGCAACAAACAGTTCACTAATTCTAGCTTTGGCAATTTTGATTATGCCTCAGTGATTCCTGATTCCCCTCCTCCCCCTCCCCCTCCACGACCTTTACCCCCACGGCCAAAAATATTGCCTAAACCACCTGAACTTCCTCCTGTAAAGCCATGTGCTCTACCTGCCAATTCATCTCGTCCTGATAGATTTGATTGGTTGATAGCCTTTACTCCGGACACAGAGACGCCACCCCTAGAAATGAGAAAAGCGTTGACTAATACCACATCCCAAAAATCCAGCTCTGTTCCAAAAGTCACTACATTTAAAGAACTGCGCAACAGAAGTAAACAGGCTTCCCCACCAACTCAAAGTCAACCAGACCCTGAACCAACTATCATCACACCCGATCCAGATTTTCTGTATAACCTTAAGTGGAGGAGAGAGAAGGCTGATGGAGATGGCACCCAGTGGGAGTACACTTCCCAAGCACAGGCCACCTTTCTCCAGCCACCACCCACACCTGCTTCATTGTCTCTATTTAGGGAAATGCGCCACTTGAATGTTCAACCAGATGCCACTCTGGAGCCTGGCCCCATGCAACAATTTAGTGGCTCAGCCAATAAGAACAATCAGTATAACTTTAATGATGAAAGAAACGGAGAACATAACAAGACAAAGGATGAAGGCGTGGGAGAGACAGAGGTCAGAGGAATGGCAGATGGAGGACAAACATGGGAATCAAGACCAACATGTGAGTTACAGAACTTCAGGTCCTTTCTGTTCTTTTCACATGTTTACTTGATTGTTTTATGTGGTATAAAGAGTACAGGGTTCGACATTAACTTTTTAATCCACCTGTCCAGTCGGACAAGCAGCAAGATTTTTCACTTGTCCTGACCATAACCTTTTAATTACTATGTATTTACTCATTCAGTGAAAGGAAAGTGGTTAACAAAGTTTACCAAAAAGCAGGTATAGTTATGATAATCATTATGCTTTAATGACTTATAATTTTTCAATAAAACTAAATCTTTAACTGTAACAATAAACAAAAACTATTCAATGCCCCTTTATGGTGCGTGTGTTGTAATAACCCATTACCTGCTCTGCAATTTTAAGAGTTGGAATTATCGTCTTTTTCACTTTCTTTTGATGAAATGAAACTGACAAAAAACAAGCTGGACATGATAAGGGTGACAGAATCATGTTGTGAATGAAAACAAACCGTAAACAAGTTTGGCACTGTCGTAACAATCCCGCAAAATATTTTACAACATTTGTGATGGTTAATGTGAACCATACAAAAGAAAAGTACAATGAATGTCCAAATGAAGTGAAGATTCATCACAGATATTTATTTTATTGAGGTATTTTATCGCCATTTCTCCAAATTCGATGAATTCAAAGTCTAATAATCTATAATTAGATATTACAACCTGGTTACTTTTACACATGCATCTGCTGTACGGAATTTTGTAAACAATAACACAGCCGGATCAAAGTGACTGAACTAGTTTTGTCAGAACTTTATTGATGTAACTCTTGAATAATTACTATAAAAAATGGTGATTTTCAACAAATATTCAGCTTGCCCCGTCGAACAGGCAGATGCAGATTTGACTTGTCTGGACCAAAGGTTTGGTTGTCCCGGACAGTCGGACGACTGTTAATGTCAAACTCTGAGAGTATAAAACAAACCAAGACCATAGCAATTTCCCACTGGAATATTTCTGTGTGATTAAATCATATCTAAATTTAAATCTTAGACTTGCAATGCTACAAGAGCGCATACGCTAGTTGTTACCAAGCTTCCAGTTATTCCTACAGCCACTTTCCTACTGCTACACTTGGCTCAAATCATCAGTGTTCTTATTTAATGATCAGTGGCAGACAGGAACATGATCTTATAGCAGGGTAATAAAAGATGATGAGTCAGGATGCAAATAAACCACTGAGTCATGACCAAATGGATAGGTCAGTGATATATGGAATAGCTGATAAAATCTCTTCAGAAATCTCTGTTGCTTCCTGTGATGTCATTTCAGATTATTCAATTATTTATTCGCCCCGCAGGTCGAAAGCTAATGCTCGCTCTTGCTCTGTGTGTGCGTGTGTGTGCGCACACAATCTCTCTTTGTGTCTTGTTTTCTTTCTTTCTTTGTACTTTTAGTTTAGCTTCTGCATCTATGTGTATTTTTCTCTTAAATAGTTTCTTTGAAATCGGTTTAACCCCAATTTATGTAAAGTATATTTTTGTCTATTGTTATGGATTGTACAGTGAAATGAAGAAAATAAAAATGACATTCGAAGCCTTTAGAAGCCACCACACTTTGAAATGTTCAAGATGGCTGACACACTGAACATTGCTACATAGAAGAGACGTTATGAATAGAAAGTGGATGTTCTCGATATTAAAGGGTTGTTCTGCAATGGCTCCATCTGTTATTGTTATTTAGTTGAAAACATTAGTGTGTGAAGTGTTACTATCCAGAACAAAAGATGTTCAGTTGGCTGGTATAACGTGTGCTCTGTGAATATTGTACATTGTGTGTGATTTAAAATGAAGAGCACGTTCAATCCATGAAGGCCTTGGTAATTAGCAAATATGTTGAACTAAGTTTGTTTAATGGGGTAGAATAATAAAATCCAGAACTGGAGACTAACAGCACTATGCTAGACGTATGTTCATAAATAAACGTAGGCCCATAAAACATAAATAAAGTAGGTTTGTGCATTTATGTTCGAGGTGGCGATGTTGTAGGCAGGCAGTTGATGGTGTCGTGTGCCTTTAAGAGGTAGGAGGGCAGGTCTTAGATGTCACCACCAATGACAGAATAGAAAATGCAACCGTAGCAAAACAGGAAGTGAAGCTGGCAACGAATAAGGTAACAGAGTCTTTCTATGAATAAATAAATGACATTTTATTTAATGGCAGTATAAATGACATTTAGGGTAGGCGCCTGATCTGTTTGTGAGAGACACCATTACTACACAGTACATGTCCTCTGTGTGATTCATCACAGTGTGCTCACATTCCTTTGGTGACCAGCAGAAAGTTAAAGGTATTCAAGATCCCTGAACGATCCGGACTAATCGAACTGTTATCGAGCTCATGATATGGATATGTACACTAGGTACGACATTTATGAAAGGCAATGATCAGGACTCGGCTTTGCTTCACAGGCTGACTGAAAAAGAGAACAGTTGTTATAAAGAGTAGACTCCATTTTTTAGAAAGGTCACTTGGATGGATTTTATATTTTTGTTTGTTTGCTTGCCTGGAAATAGTGAAAAGTGCTTCTTTAGGACGACTTATGGTTCTCTCCACTCTAAGTGGGCTTTTCTAAAGCTTGGGAAAATGAAACTAGACCTGGTCCTCATAGACTGTTCCCTCTCAGAGCTTAATGTCAAAACCACATGCTGCAAGATGTAAACAGAGCAATGGTGTTAACGCTTCCAGACAAACTATTAACCTATAAAAGTCCCATTTTAATGCAGCAGAAAGATATAAAACACTGGGTGTGGTCACTTGTACCATTCCTGAGGTGAAACTTTACCTTCTTAGAAAGCACGGTTTGATAATTTGCTTATAATAATGGATGACTTTCAGTCTTTCTTTTCAGAAGTATGTCAGA
Organism: Notarius kessleri; assembly: GCA_025212355.1. Classification (NCBI taxonomy): domain Eukaryota; kingdom Metazoa; phylum Chordata; class Actinopteri; order Siluriformes; family Ariidae; genus Notarius; species Notarius kessleri. Next base: position 24,191,922 of record JAOBAM010000024.1, read on the forward strand.
TTAATTAGTAATATGCAATAAAAGAGATTCAGTTTCATGCCATCTTGATCAGTAACGAACTATTCACTGCAAAATATTTAACAGTTATTCCATGAAATTGAGTCGTACATGAGCTGATAGCCGATGAGGCGCGTAGCACTGAGTTGGGTATAAGCCATGTACGACGAGATTGAGTGGAATAACTGTTTGATTCTATCCACATTCACTGGATTCTGAGAAACAGAGCATTTTTATTTTTATTTTTTGCAAATTCGATGAATAAAAACTTTATACAAAA
>JAOBAM010000024.1:24274497-24285416 GCA_025212355.1 Notarius kessleri
GGTCACTTTGATTTCCGCTGTACGTTTTACTTCCGTCCTACGATGTCTCGCACAGGTCTCAGCGAATCTCGTTTACGGCCATTGCTTTGATGTATGGACTGATATATTACATAGCATATTTCAAACATATAGCAGTGACAAAATAGCTATCAAAAATGCATTCCTATATTTAATAAAATGAGAGAATTTTGATAAATTTGACTTCAGTTCTCCTTTAACATTGTCAATCAGTACATTTACATGCATGCTAATATTCCACTATTATTCCAAATATGACAATATTCTGAATTTGATAGTCATGTAAACAGCATTTTCTGATTAAAATGTGAGATGCCAGTATTATTCAGGTTTTAGGAATATTCTTATACAGTGCATTCGAAATATGCGTTTCATTTGGGGTTTTTTATGGCAGTTCACGACACACGGCCTCTTGCCTGTTTACGGTCAGCTCTGTGCATCGTACACAAACTAGACAGTATGCACAGCTGCATGTAAATGGGGATATTAGTGGAATATTCATTTTCAATAGCCATGTAAACAGCTTAGTAGGACCTGTATTTTTCTGAATAAGGGCAAAAATCTGAGTACTTTGTGCATGTAAATGTAGTGTCACAAATCTGCTTGAAATCAAATCGTACCCGAATTGTTAATATTCCTAAAACTTCTTATTTTCAGTTTTAGATTAAGGGGGGAACCACCCCAGATCTTCAATGTGGTCTCAGGCTTTTAGACTCTGCTGTACATAATTTGTGATAACAGGACCAGTGAAGAAAACTCATGGAATCCATCTCAAGAACCTGTAGTTTAAAAAAAAAAAACCCACAACCACACACATGCACAAAAAAAGTACTACCTTGTGAATCTCTGCAGCCTCGATGTGGACTCAGGAACAAACATGGGGATTGTCCTTGTGTGTCTGCAACAATAGATCATACATATATTTTAAAAAAATCAGTCGACATTGGGATAAGACTTTTGCTAATAATTGGCACGTATTATTGCTGGATTTAGCAAAACGCACAAAAACTCCTCCGACGACATGTTAATCAGAATGATTCATTTGTAGGCTACAACACGACAGGTGTGTCATCAGTATTGGCCAATATCTGAGCACTGATTCACAAATGATTGCTATTACGACAGCCTTAAAATCAGCATGACAGCCACTCACTTTCCAGGGGTAAAGGGGACATGCACAGCTCCATAACCCCGGACCACGTCATTTCCGAATGTGTCTGGCCCATACACACTCACCACAACCTGAGGCCCTGGGGAGAAAAGGGAAAAAAAAAAAACACACCACACACATGTATTTATTCTGATCTGCACTGTAGTTAGACTTAAAACTTAATGGGCAAATATTATTAACTTGTTAATGATGATTATAAATAGGGTTCCCAAACCGGTCCTCAGAGACGTGCAGACGGTTGTATTTTTGCCATCACACAGCTCTCATTGGCTGTGCTTGAAATGGAGTACTACGCATACTAATGATAGACACACCCAAAAGCAGTATGTACAGTAATAGACTTTTGGAAATGTAAAAGCATATTTCCAGTACCAAAAAAATTATTATATATACACATACACACCTGTTGAGCTGAATAAAGTATGTTTTCAGAGCTATCTTGGTGGTTGAGATGTTCACAAGCCATTTTACGGAAGTCTTAAGACTAAAATTACACAAGTTAAAAAAAAAAATTATTTTGCTTTCACTTTGATTAAATCCATCACAATGAAACTGTTCTAACCCATTCAGCTATATTATTTGCCATAGGGGTGATTGATTTTTATGATTTTAAAAGATCCAGGGCTTATCAGGAGGTCTGGGAGATGTTCACATCGAATCTACTGGTATCATTTTCAAGCTTTTGTGACCACTGTTCATGATCCTGCAGCACAGGAACTGAGCACTGAATAACTGACCAAGAATGGAAGCACTTTATATGTGAAGTGCGTGTTTATACATTGTGCCATTTTAGTCTGGGGATCAAATGAACAGAGCAGCCAGATGTGCACCTCACTGTTTCTCATAGTGTTGCTGTATGTTTACTTACTAATTAAATCTGATTACCAATATGTCATTATCACTGGTGATTACCATGTATTAAAAATATATGATCCCTCATATTGAGTTCAGCATCAATCAGTTGCTGTGCGTCTCTTCTGTCTCAGTACTGCCACCTTGTGCAACAGTTTAAGAAATCACTCAACAGTCGCCCGTTCAGGTACGGTGCAAAGAAAGTTGGTACATGACGTTCGCTCTTAGGCCTCGGTTTAGGAGTAAGCTTCCTGATTTCTATGGATGTTTTTGGCAGTTAAGGCCAGGCTTGTAGTACTCGAGTCCAACTCGTGCCCTAATTTTAAGGACTTGTGACTCAACTTGGACTTGAGCACTGATGACTCAGACTCGTGCGTTAACTGCATTCGGACTTGTAAGTTGGAGACGAGGACTCAGATTTTTTTCTTTATTTTTTGTAACATGCCATAAGTTGGCATAAGATATTTATATCTACGTTAATTTTTATACTAATTTCGTGCAAGAGTGTCACATCTGCATGCCTTGGTGCGTGCTTCTCGCGCACGCTCCGGACAGCGCACAGGCGTCGCAAACAACTCGCACCTGCACAGGATTAAAGCACAGTGTGCCTAAATAAATACTGTGAAAACACACTTACTTTACGAAGTATTGAGTTGCATTGCTGACACATTACCAAGCCTTATTTTCTTGTTGGCTTCCCGATCCCTGATTTGTTTCTCATCTTTGATTCTGCCGAGTCTACGATAGCCTGTTTGTGCCTCGTTCGATCTATTGCCTGTTTCACTGTTTTAAGAGTTTGCCTGCCATTCTGGATTGTTTACCGTCTTCACTTGTATTAAGAAACACACCTTCTGCACTTACATCCGTCTCCCAACCATCTCTGACAGAATACTTCACACTCCCTGACAAAGAGAACGCACATTCACCTGTTCATACGTCAAGTTCAGGAACAAACTAATGTTAACGGCGCTAAAACAGCCACCGTTAAATGGTGCAGTTGGAGTCTCGTTCTCGGACTCAACTTGGGTCAATAGTGGACTTGACTCGGACTCGACTTAAAATTTTTTTAAAGACTTGGACTTGAACACTGAGATTGGGCTCAGACTCGAGGTTTAGTGACTCGACTCCACCACTGCTGTGCCTAATACACTCGTACCAGTATGCCCACACCACCAGTACATGTGCTGTGCTGAGAATGGTCCACTGCCTAAATCATGTCAGTAGGAGTCCTATGGTTGTCCCTTAGACGGGGATAGACAGCTGTGCACACACGGTAGATGTACCTGATAAAATGGCCAGTGGTTGTAGGTACGATATAGGCGTATATAGAAACCTCGTACATCTGTATTTCCACTCACAAATATCCAACAAAGATGATGCACCACCCACTGCCTTCAGATATATTCCTCACATGCTGAGGTTTGTTTCTTGCCATATGTTTAACGAAACAACAATGAGCTAAATAGTACTTCCGTTCCACTGGTATCTTCGAGGGACTCATTAAATAACTAATAGCAGTGCAATAGGATTCCAACAAATAAAAATGCGCTGAAAAGAACTGAAGCACTTTTTATTAAGGCGCCAATATCAAGGCAATTTCGGAGGAGGATTCTGAATTGTACATACGCCCCTGTGTGCAGGCAGTTTGATTTATAGCAGTTCTACAAAAGGCAGGAATTCACAACAATCCAGCACCTGCTTTTGCATGCATTTACACAATACTATCACTGCAAAATAATATAAGAACAAAAGTATTGAACGCTGCAGTCAGCAGATCTACGTCGAGTTAACAATAAAACGAGGGCCAGGACACCATATATCATAGCGTATCTGTAGTTTATATAAACATATGTAAGAGCTTACATGTCTGCCTGCCAACTAGAATCTGTAGTAGTAACTACACAGACAGGAAAAAAGCAGTCTGTGCTTTCATTTCTTATGCCACCAGTTAAACAGTGGGTGGTAAATGAGCAGAAAGACACCCAAATATAATACAAGCTGCTCTGATTTAACCGCACAAAGTACGTCCCTGCTTTTAAAAATGTGTAATAAACACAAAAAGAAAAATATACATTTAATCTATGAAACTAAATAATAATGACAAACATATTTGTACACCTTCTTACCTGGTGTTCTCTTATCGCCAGAAGACAGCTCTTGCGCAGATGTTTTGGCTTGTTCCTTTTGAACATTTGAGAATCCAGTCAGTCCTTCACTCTTTCTTGACTTTGTGATCCTTTTTTGACTCGGTGTACCACTCGTGAGTGTAGGCTGTTTTAAGAACGATTGAGTTCTGCTATGTAACTGCTGAGCTGATGTTGAGTTCCCATCAGTCTCTTGACCTGTATTCTCGTGGCCCACTGAATTGATTTCAAGTGTTTCGGAGGGCTGGTTTTGGTTTTTGTTGCCAAGACCCCATGGTGGCTGATGTTCTGACCATCTTACTTCTCCTCCTTGCCCCAGGTTTGATGGACTTAAACGTGTAAAAGGAAAAGTTTTGTCTTTCTGTTGAATTTGTGAGAAAACTGGGGAGGGGGAAGGGGAGTTAAATGAGCAGCTTCCTGAATTTTCATTGTCTTTTGTTAGTTTATTAAGCCAAAGACATGCATCATTTCCATGCTGTCTTTCTGTCATTATGCTATGTTTATCCCGCCTTCCTTTGCCTTTCTCTTTCTCTTTCTGCTTCTGCCTTTGCCCACTTTCTGTATTGAAACAGTCACAGGAGGAGTGTGGGGTCATCCTAGGATACGCCCCAAATGTATTCTGTCCCCAAACTGTAGAGTCTTGCCTTGGAAACTTGGTCCTCTTCTTGTGGAACTTAGATGGGCTAATAATAGGGTTTTTAGAGTAGTGGTGCAAATATGATGGTGGAAAAGGGAGTGGATATAACGCTGTACTGGATGGGTATCCTCGACAGAGTCCAAAACCAAGCGAGGTGGTTGTGAATGGTACTTTGTAGGATGGGTGGATAAATCCACCACCTGGGTATGGGTATCCAAGTTTGTGCATCACAGGAAAATGTGTAACAATTTGTTCGCTTGGCTCAGAGGAGCAACCATGTTTCTTTCTCATATTTGCCATTCTAACATAATGAAGGGGTTCACAGGACAGGGCAGAATGTGGAGAATAGTACCCACTAAGGTTAATTTGGAACATGGCTGGGGGGTGAACTTTTTCTTGCAGGCACTGAAGATCATATGATTGACATTTTCCCTTTACAGTCTTTCTTCCAGTTGTGTTACCATCATCACCAGGCTTTGTTCGGGTGATGCGTTGCACAATACGGATCTTGCTCAGTCTGACAACCAAGTCGTCAATATCAGCAAGGACGTCTGGGTCTTGGCATTTGGTCCTGAGTTGCAGATACTTCTTCTTGCATTTATATTTATGCCTTCTAAGCTTTTCTCGACTAAGGCAGTGATGGCCCTTCCTATGGCATTTAAACTTATGTGCCTCTGGGTCTGTGTATGTCAATGAGGGACTGGAATCTTGTGGCCTACCAGAGCCTAATGGCAAATGAGCAGAAAAAAGGCGATCTGAAGGCAAGGGGGAAAGAGTCTTCGGTCTGCTCTGAAAGGAATTACTCCCAGGAACACCAGACACGGTGAATACAGAACCTGTGGCTGGTGCTGAGCAAAATCCCATGCCTTCATCCAGCCTGTTGTTCCTCTCACCCTTGTCTGATGTGGTGTTATCATTAATTCCTTCCCCACTGTTAGCCATCAATGTTACTTCAGAGTGAGTCTGGGAATTTTCACTAAGTTGCTTAAAGGAAGTTGCTTTGATTTTGGGGGTATTAAAATTTAGCTGTGAACTCCTCCCAGATGATGAAGATGAGGCAATATTTTTAAGTGTGCTTGGGGAGCCTGATAAAGGAATACTCTGGGTATCTAATGATGGCTGCGCAAAAGTAGACTTGGGGGTTAACTGCGGGTTGTCTGAGAACATCTGTGGAGACTTCTGGGAGGAAGTATCGGAGGTTGCCTGACATTTTGGTTTGCGACCTCTCCTTTTTCCCATGTAGATAGTTCCTCTTTTGCTGACATTAATTTGAGAACCAAGTTTGCCTCCAAAAGATGATACAAGGGAAGATAAGGAGTGTGTTGCAGTAGAATCTGCACTGCACGCATCTCTTTCCGTGTCTTCATGAGAACTATCTCTACTGTCGCACTTCTTCTGTCCCAACAGAATCTGTGTGAGTACTTGATCTTTCCTTTTCACTTTCATCTTATTGATCTTTCCAATGATTGTCTTCATTATTACTCTCTTGCTTTTCTTGCACTTTTGAATGTTCCTTGCTTTGTCTTTGGAAGTAATATGAAGGTCTCCAGAGTCCTGTTTCTTAGAGATTAATTCTGGCTGTGTTTCCTTTGCTTGGATAGAAAAAGACTGTTTGGGGCGCCCACGTTTTCTTGCCATAGGCCTTGTCTGCTTCATATCAAGTTCTGGCTCTAGGTGTTCTGGGTTTTGATCATTTGGAGGTTTAACAGCAGACACTTGAGAATTGTTTGCCTGAACTTGTATTCCTGATTTGTTTGTTTTTGGTCTACCCCGTTTCCTAGATGGTGGATTATTTAGAGATGAAATTTCTGGATTGCAATTTTTTAAGTTTTGAGAGGGCTTTGATTTGGAAGGTTGTCCAGCTGGATTTTGTTCACATTGAGGTGAAGGCAATGATTCTGAAGAACTATGGAATGGAGTTTCATTTTGTGCACTACTGTGTAGTACTTTGCAGGCAACAGGACTATTATTAGTCTCATTGGCCATGTTTGCAATCTTATTGCTGCGAAGACTTCTGACTTGTCGCTTCTTTGACAGTTTTTTGTCTTGCTTGCTGTTTGAAGATAATTCATCCATCAGAGGCTTTACTGGGGCAGGAGACAGTGGAGATTTTAATGTAGAACCTACAGAGTTGTTAGTCTCATTCAAACTAGGTACTTCAATTTGCTCTTGATTTGTACAAAGCTTGACTTGCTTTTCGTGCTCATCGTTAGCCAATCCATTTGTGCTGCCGTAATTTTTGTGCTCAGGAACTGGATTTCTAGAGGATTTCATGGTTATTTCTGAAGTCCAATTTAGGTCTTTATTTTCATTCTGTCCTTTGCTTCCTCTGCTATTCTCTGACATGTCTGATGTGGTGTCAGTGCACTTACTGGAGGATGGGGAATCAGTTACTTGGAAAGAGGTGGGGTGTTCTGGCAGGTCATTTGTACAAAGACTTGGCGCTTGTGTGGAGCCATTCTGGTGCTTACTCTTTTCATTAATTACTATTCTGACATCAGCATGGCTGGGATCATCGACACAACCCTCACACTTCTTTGCTTTCAAATGCAAACTTGAAGGCATTTCTGAATTATTTTCATTGCATTTTGGGACATTTTTTTGAAAACAGGACGTCAGCTTTGATGGCACAGTATGTAAACTGGTTTCACTTGGATTTCCATAACCGGAGTTTGGACTGGTTTGACCTTGCTGTGTCTTGTCCTCATTAAGAACATCAATGCACTCTTGTGGGCTGGAGTCCTGTTGAGAAGTGGAATTTGAATCAGGAGGATTTTTGGAGGCGTATGTCTGCTTTATGTGAGTATTAAGCGTTATCTTGTGAGAAATTGACAGTTTGTTGGACGACTGTGGGGTTTCCTGTAGTGTTATATCTGACTTTAAATCTGTCTTCTTAGTTTGTTTTGGGAGAACCTGTCAAAATAGATGATGCAGAATAAGTAGAAGATCACTATAAACGGCCACTTGTGTACACCTGAAATCGGTTTGCTTTCTTTTCTTTTCTTGCTTTCTTCATATATCCCTCAAATGACTACTTTTCAAGATAAGATATAGAAAAAGAACAAAATATGCATGACCACAGTCTGTGGCACAGGACAAGAGAGAAGGAGAAACAAACGAGCAATTAAAAGAATATGACAGAGAGACGAAGTTGGAGAGTATTATATCAATTAAGCAAATACTGATAAAGCAAATGACTAAATGTGACATGAAAGGTGGCGAGTGAAAGAGAGTTCACAGAGAGTGAAAGAAAAATGAAACAGTGTCAAGTTACAACAGGCAGAGAAAGTAGGTGAGGCAAAAATAGATTCGCCGTTAGTTATAAAGCATCTGTAACATAGGTTATACAGAATAATTTCACGTTTTCAAATAACTATCAAGTGAATCATTTCCATGTCGGCTCGAGAGAGTTAAGAACATTTCATGTCGTGTTTTTCATGGTGATGTTCAGGACATAATATTTCCTGCTGCACTCTGAAAGGCATATTTTGTATTCTGACCTTTAGCAGTTTATGTCAGACATGAATAAAACAAACAGAATGCCCGGCATAAAATGACTGGCTCCTACCTTTTTAGCTGCCCTTGTAGTAGGGGAGTCTGAAGCTGGAGACATGATACTAGAAGGTATGAGAGAGGAGGGAGAAAGTGCTGATGGATCAGTATTTGTCAAAGCTGAATTGTCTTTTGTTACCAATGGGTCAGTATTACATTTCTTCTGGACAGGATGACATAAGTGACTGTAGCGTCTAGTTTTAGCACTTATACCATCTCTTCGTTTGCAGACACTTTGTTCAGGCCTCTGAAACACTCGAACCGAAGGTCGGCATATGAAGTTCTCAAGGCTCTTTGGGGGTTTCTTGGTTCGTTTTGCCCCAGATCTGATCTTCGCTTTCATATTACCTTCTGAATTATCAGCCTCTTGAACTGTTAAATCCTGCAGCTGTTTATCTCCGCCATCAGTTCCTTCAGAGAAGAAATCCAGTTCCTCTGATTTGGTCTTTCTTGTTTTTTTTCGACCCTCTGTCCCCTCACACACTTTACCTCTCTCCGGTGCTGGCGTACGTAAATCATTCTTCCTTTTTTTATCCATTTAGATGTTCAGTACAGAAACGAAATGGCAGCGGAAGGAAGAGCTATTGAGCTATTAAATTAAGATGATGATAGATCCGGATATGAAGATACGTCCTTGTTAAACAAAAAAAAGTAATAGTTCCAAATCGGTGCTGTCTTCCTTCATTATATTTCAGGCCTATAGGAATGGAGAAGTAAAGAAAACAAAATTCTTATTAATACTATCATCATAAAGTTATAGAACATTATTTCACCAATAGATATGGCTGTAATCATAGCATATAAACAGCATTATGTCTTGTCAAACCAAGTCCCTGTCAATGATTCCTGTAAAGAAGCCATCGATAAAATATCCCAGGACTATTCCCTAGTTGTCAAAAGTCAGTTGAAACTATGTTCTGAGCTCTCCAAAAGGCAGGTGCTTTACTGCACTGTGTGAGCTAATTTCTAAGAACAATCCTGAATGATGACCTCAGTGCATTAACTTCCACAGGGGAAGCATAAAATCCACAGCTCAGCCAACTGCCTGAGGGAAAGAACACATTAATACAACCCAGGACATGCAATCTAAAGCTGCGTTAGAGGTGTTGAACGACAAAGTTGACACTGTACATTTCAAATCACTCGCAGGCACAGTCATTGAATAACATCGATACTGCATGTATTTAAATAAATAAAACAGCGCCTGATTAATAGCTGAAATATCCAGGACCTCCCCGTGGTGAATATAAAGCATTATATAAATTCAATGCAGAAAACATTCAAAGGTGTTGGATTTATAGAGTATATCAGAGCATACTCCATTTAGAATTTTATGCCAGAAAAAAAAATCCCAAAGGAAAAAGAAAAATGGCTTGAGGAAAGCAGAGACGGCACTGAGTGGAGTGAGCCTGTGTGTACACAGTATATACGCTGTAGTTATTAGTAGCACAGTTCAAAAGCAAAGTGAAAAGGGGTATTTTAGGGGTTTTTTTTTTCCTCACTGGGAACTATGCCTACTTTTCAAAGTTTACCACAATCATTCATCTTATTTCTACCTCCTTCCTATGAAGGTTTTGCCACAAGCTTGCTAACTCTTCTAAGACTCAGTCCAACCGTTATATGTCTCTCTCTCTCTCTCTCCATTTTATTACTTTCCATAATAGCAAAAACAGATCACTTCGTTGTACACTGCAAATCGAAACATAATAATGATGAACTGACTCTTCATATAAAAGTACTGAATTAAAGTCGATATTTACATGCTGGTCCTTTTCTAAAAACCATCATCTCTCAAATGGGTTACCAATGTTATTTGGAAAATTGCAGGCTTTCATTTCAGACAAATAGGAATCACAACTAAAGAAGCAGCTTTGGGACCAAAAGGTTGCTGGTTCGATTTCCTGGACCAGCAAGAATGGCTGAAGTGCCCTTGAGCAAGGCACCTAACCCTCAACTGCTCCTCCCCAGGCTGCTCTGGGTATGTTGTATGTCGCTCTGGATAACAGTGTCTGCTAAATGCCGGTAATGTAATGCAACTAATATTCGTTTGAAGACCAAGACCAACCGATTAAACAAGCAGGATAAGGTATTCGGTTCAACCGAAACCCTGCAGCCAGACCGGCCCTTTTCAGATCAGACTGAAGACCCTTGCTCTAACAGTAGTGATGCCTACATCTTTGCTTTTTCTTCTTCCGTCGAATACCGTACATAAATAACCTCAGGCATTCTTCAAATAATTTTCTTTCCATGCCCTTCTTCGTCCTAATTCTCTGAACTCCACCAGAGCAAGCATTCACTTAGCAGGTCTCCTTTCTTGTCCTGTTTATCTCACTTTCTCTCTTCAGGTCGATTTCAGTAGTTCTCATTTGTTTGAAGGATGCCCTTCGTTTTATCAAGTGCAATCAGGCTTTGGCAAGGTACTACATTTCAGATACAGGAGCAGTACTGTAAAAAGCAAGGTTTCATCCCATCTCATTCTCTCTAGCCGCTTTATCCTGTTCTACAGGGTCGCAGGCAAGCTGGAGCCTATCCCAGCTGACTACGG
>JAOBAM010000024.1:25433386-25443387 GCA_025212355.1 Notarius kessleri
CACAGAGACAAACAACCATTCACACTCACATTCACACCTATGGTCAATTTAGAGCCACCAATTAGCCTAACCTGCATTTCTTTGGGGGAAACCGGAGCACCTGGAGGAAACCCATGCAGACGCGGGGAGAACATGCAAACTCCATACAGAAAGGCCCCCATCGGCTGCTGGGCTCAGACCCAGAAACTTCTTGCTGTGAGGTGACAGTGCTAACCACTACACCACCGTGCTGCCCCCTGTGTTACATCAACTTTTCTGATAACAATACTTGGTAAGCGTTTGAGAACTGAGGACCCTAACTGAAGCTTTGAAAGTGAAATTCTTTCTAATTTTTGCTTGATATATGACTACAGTTGCTCAACAGTCTGGGGTCCCTGTTGTCATATTTTACGCTATATAATGCACCATAGATTTTCAATTGGAGGCAGGCAGGCCAGTTTAACACCTGCACTCTTTTACTACAAAGCCACACTGTTGTAGCACGTGCAGAATGTGGCTTGGCACTGTCTTGCTCTAATAAGCAGGAACATCCCTGAAAAAGACGTCATCAAGATGGGAGTACATGTTACTCCAAAACCTGGATATACTTTTCGGCATTAATGGAGCCTCCACAGTTATGCAAGCTACGCATGCAATAACACTACCCCATACCATCATAGATGCTGGCCTTTGAACTTTGTACTCGTTATAATCTGGATAGTCCTTTTTCTCTTTAGCCCAGAGGACACAATATCTGTGATTTCCAAAAACAATTTGAAATGTGGACTCGTCAGGTCACAGCACACTTTTACACTTTGTGTCAGTCCATTCCAGATGGGCTTGGGCACAGAGAATTCAGCAGCATTTCTGGATGTTGCTGATCTATGGCTTTCGCTTTGCATGGTAGATACAGCGATGAACTGTATTTACCATCAGTGGTTTTCCGAAGTGTTCCTGAGCCCGTGTAGTAATATCCTTTGTACAATCATGTTGGTTTTTAAAGACATGCCGCCTGAAGGATCGAAGGTCACGGGTGTTCAGTGTTGGTTTCTGGCCTTGCCCCTTATGTGCAGAGATTTCTCTGAATTCTCTGAATCTATTGATGGTATTATGGATTGCTGATGGTGAAATCCCTAATTTCCTTGCAATTGTACACTGAGAAAGGCTGTTCTTAAACTGTTGGACTATTTGCCCATGTAGTTTTTCAAGTGGCGAATCTCGCCCCATCCTTGCTTGTGAACGACTGAGCCTTTCCAATTACCAATGAACCTGTTTACCTGTAGAATGTTCCAAACAGGTATTTTTTTTTATCATTCCACGACTTTCCCAGTCTTTTGTTGCCCATGTCCCAACTTTTTTGGAATGTGCTGCAGGCATCAAATTCAGAATGAGTGTATATTTGCAAAAAAATCCCAATAAAGTTTATCATTAAATATATTGTCTTTATAGTGATATTCTATTGAACATCAGTCAAAAAGTATTTGCAAATCATTGCATTCTGTTTTTATTTACATTTTACCCTGCGTCCCAACTTTTTTGGAGTTGGGGCTGTACTTATGTGTATTGCTGGATGGTCAAAGCATGTTCACTTAAAGAGATGGGTAATGCTCATACTTTAGAACTAAATTATAGAAGTTTGAAACCCGGGTACCTGTACATCTCCTCCAACTCCCCCCACCATGGGGTCTTCCTCTAGAACCTTCGCCATCTCCACTGAACAGGCAGGATCCAGCATGGTGTCTGAGTCACACACCTGGAAACACAGAGCAAGCCATACACACCTTTTAGAAACCACACTAACCCTGAACATTCATTTACCATACAGCCACCACACGTAGGATTTTTGCAACCTATAGTCTATAGATTTTTTTTGTATGCTATTGAGCTTCAAATATCTACAGTATAGCTGTACTATATATTTATTGGATTTGCGTCTGATCAATAGATACATAGACGGATGGATATGTACTTTACCAAGTCCCAAAGTCTGAGGTAAAATTTGGGACGCTTGTGTTGCTCCACCATACTACATGTTTTGTTCTTTATTTTCATTTTTAAGGCCAGTGTTTCCTGTTCCTGTTACCCTGGCTGTTAATGAGTTTCACCTGTTTGTTAGCTGTGCCGTGTTTGTGTTTTAGTGCACATGGTGAGTCTCAGCTGTTGTTCCTTGTTACATTTTGATTTTCTCTGGTTTTGCCCTTAGCCTGCCTTGATATGGTCCTTGATATGCCTCAGATAACCTCGTCTCCCTGTGTTTTGTCCCTTGTCTGGTGTACTGGCTACAATTATTCCAAACACAGTTTAAGAAGGTACCTGCTTCTACCACCTCATCCCATGCCCCTATCCCACCCCACCCCACCCCACCCGACCCCCACACAGACATGAGACAATTCAGTTGTTCAGAAGCCATGTGGTATTTAAAATCTTACTTTTTAAAGAACGTTTTAGCTGTAGCGTGACAGTATGAAAGGTTATAGTGTATACAGGAACGTTTCCTACAAGGTTAAAAATAGCTACTTTTCTTTTCTTTTTCTTTACACTGATGGCTGCACTTTTCAGATATCAAGGGGGTTGAAAATTCATATAGACAGATCCCCTTTGTGTGCTGCTAAAATCCTTCCTTTCATGCCTTTATTGGGCATGGCTATGTTTTTAGACCACTGAAAATGGACTAAACATGAATAAGCATGCAGGGTTGTTGATGTTTTGCTGAATCAGTTCTTTGCTGTGTGAATGGAGGACGACTTCAGGAGCCCAGAGTATTTCAAAACACACGCCTTCTTAACACTTAACCCATATTTCTTCACTGTCAAGGTTTCAGACCTTGGTGGTTTTGTCTATCTCTTGTCTGAACACTGTTCTCTTTCTCTAAAAAAAAAAACCAACAACAAAAAAAATGTACTAATCACAGAAATAGGGTCGGAGGAACTTGTGTATTGTGCTTCTAATCAAATTAAGTACTGATTTTCCTAAATCAATGTAGAAATGCCACCACTATAAAGGAATTAGTTACCAGCTCATCAGTTGCTTCATTAAGTAATGTCTTTAAAAACAGATTATTTGCTCTAGCTTTGATGTCTTCAATGAAGTTTCTAGCATACAGAATTGGAAAGCATGTACACTAATCGATTTATAAAGCATTTACCCACAGGCACCATGGAACTATCAAAAGATAATTATACCTTATAATATAACATGCTGTCCAGGGATAATACTCTTTAAATATCAATCTGTCATTATGTAAGATCAGTGCAAAACCTCAAAACTAGGAATTAAGCTGGAATCTGTCCTGGATTATGGTGACTTGCAGCTCATTTTTTTTTTACTGAAATCAGTGGATATCATGGAGTGCATTATGTTTCATCACTGGAGACTGGTCTCACTTCTGTGAGTTGGAAACAAGAAAAATGGCTCAATTTGCATTTACTCTCTCTCTCTCTCTCTCTCTCTCTCTCTGATAACGATGGTGTTCTTTTAAATTCATTACTCTGTCTTTCATTACTGAGACATCTAGATTTCTCTTAAGCAATGGATGTGCAGTCAAAGATTTAAAGTGATATAACCCAGTGGTTCAATTCCCCATTCAACAAGCAAGCCATTACTCAGAGAACTGGCCATCCTGCTGAAACTCAAAGTCGGATCATCTATCCAGACCCCACAGTTAGGGAAAAGCCCACTTTGGTCGTCATCTATGACAGATTGGTGATATGCTAAATGCAATTATGCCTGTCCACATGGAGCAGAGGTCAGGCATTTCATTAGAACCAGGTGGCGAGTAGACAAAATCACACCATTTGTAAGTTTCCCAAGAGTCTCTACCATGATTACCTGTGTATGAAAGCAACAGGCTCAGTTTGCAAAAACAAGGAAATATATTCTTTCATTAGGCTGATTTCCCTGCTTAGTAAAGTGGTTTTCAGAAAGTCCTACAGCTAGAATCAAATGTTTGCTTCAAATGTTTGTGGGTTGGCAAAACAGATAAGACAAAACACAGATGCCTTTGTTTTATCTTATCATAGGAATAACCTTATGGCATATTTTTGCAATCCTGTAGAATTTCTTGGTGTGATACAAAGAGGTTCTTAACAACAACAACAACAACAACAACAAAACCCTGAATGTTTCAGTAAAAAATAATAATGTTTTCAGTGAATCCCTAGCTAGGGACTGTCAATGTGGTGACCTTTTAAACCAAAGGCAAAAAAAAAAAACCCCACAAAAAAACCCTGTAAGGTCATTAAACTGTACTATGTATTTGTACCATTTTTTACTTCAATTGTAAATCATTCTGAAAACCTGTGACGTGTAAATGGCAGCTCATGCCGATCCCTAATGAAGAGCATCACTGTTAAGTATACAGTCACTTCCCTTAGCCCTCCATACTACTGACATTAAACCGGCACATTTCTAAATGCGCACAAAAGTGCCATTGTGTTCCACAACTGCCTTATTTAGCTTGGCAAGACCAAGTTTCTTCAGAGACTCACCTGCACATAGTCAACACTTTTCCCCAGGGCTTTGAAGGCTGTGTACATGACTTCCCTCTTTCCTCCCCACTTCTGCATTATGCATACACACTTATTGTTGAGCACCAGCTGAGAGACATGCTGCAGACTCTCAGTGTATGACTCCTCGGTCTCGTCCGGCCCTAATTGGTGGTAGTTATTTTTCCAGACATAGGTGGCTGCCTTTTCCTGACCCATTATGTCCCGAAAGATGTCCATCATGTAACTATCGTCTTCATTATTCCCATCAATCACCATAATGACCTTGATGTTTGGATAGGTGAGCCTCTTAACTGATATCAAACACTTTCTCAAGTAATTGGGATCTTCCTGGTAGGCAGCGATGCAAAGTGCCAGTGATTTGTTAAGCTTGATTGGTGTCTCCATGGACCGCCGCATGTTTCTATGTTCTAACAGAGCAAACAAACTCTGGATGATGAGGTGAATGACCAAAATGGCTCCGTAAAGACCAAAGGACAGGTAATTGCCCGTAATCGTGAAGAACTGATAGCCCATGATGTAAGCAGTAGAGATTCCCACTAGCAGCGAGACACCAAACAATGTTGTCCCAATAATCCTCAGGTAGGTGATGAGGTTATCACATTTCATCTGAAAATGATAAAAAATTTGTGGTTAGTTAGAAGAAAGAAACCTTTATTTGTCACATGCACACTTCAAGCACAGTGAAATTCACCCTCTGCATTTAACCCATCTGAAGCAGTGAACACATGCGCGCACACACACTCAGAGCAGTGGGCAGCCACACCAGAGCGCCCGGGGAGCAGTCAGGGGTCAGGTGCCTTGCTCAAGGGCACGTCAGCCCAAGGCCACCCCACATCAACCTAACTGCATGTCTTTGGACTGTGGAGGAAACCGGAGCACCCAGAGGAAACCCACGCAGACACGGGGAGAATATGCAAACTCCACACAGAAAGGCCCTCGCTGGCTACTGGGTTCGAACCTGGAACCTTCTTGCTGTGAGGCGACCATGCTAACCACTACACTACCATGCCGCATGAATTCATAGTTCATTTTACTATGAATTCATGGAAGATTATTGAGGAACAAATTGGTAGCAAGCTGCATTGTGTGATTGGAATCTTTTTTTTTTTGCCTTGCATCTTTAAAACCACACAAGCATTTCCATCTACAACAAAAGCAGCAGAATATTACAGAAGGTTGGACAATTCTCCTGTCTCCCCTCCTTTCTCTACTTCAAAATTTGAGTGTGTTCCATGGTCATTTGTTCCAAGTTTCCAAACTGATGCAGTTTCCCATCTGCTTGGCAGACACTCTGCAGGGCACCACCCTCCTGACATCATCTGTTTATATCTCTGTGGGAAGACACGAGCAGTGAATTTCAGATTATTTGAATGCTAAAGACCATCTGTATTATTATTATTATTTCAGGGGAAGACCTATCTTGTTAACAAATGCTGTTTGAATAATCCACTCTCAACACCCAGATAGAGATCTTTTTCCCCTTGTAGTTTAAGTAACACAGCTAGCTTTGCAGAGGTGGAACTCTTTTGGAGTACTGTAACATGAAGTTAGCATAACTGGCACATGCTGTGGCCTTTTACATCATCATATTTACAAGACCCTGGGTGTTGACGCTCTAGACCTTCCAGACTCCACCTTGGATGGCGACACGTGCAGCATTGATGTCTGAAAATCCAGAGCTGCTATGTTATGTGGGTTTCACAGCTTTTTATTTCCATTGTAAACTCTGGGTGAACCCCAGTGCTCATTTAAAAGTGCTACAACGGCCTGCATAACAAACCATGTCCCATGTCTAGATGCTTACAGGGATTAATGAAGGGAGTAAGGGATATCGAAAGTAAAATTGTCCTCTGTGGATGAAATCACTGCTGATGTTGATTAACTCTGGCTGATTGACACTTCCTCTTGACCTGGATGGTACAGCAGCCTTCTCATATAGATTTTATTGTATTAAATGACCAGAATGTAATACTTTGAGAAGAGCATTTGAGAAGGTTTCTTTTCTTTCCCCCCCTAATGCACCAAAACCAAACACATTATCCCATACAAATCCACTACTTCCAAAAATGCAAGATGTTACACTTATTCTCATCGCCTATAAGTGCATGTATGTAGCATTGCCTTCCCGGAGTTGGCAGTGCTCCAGCAGACCCTTAAGGGAGGGGTCGCAAAGCAACAGAGCTGGAAAGTTGAATCATTCTCAGTGGGAAAAAACTTAAACACCATGCAGCTTCAAATGTAGCTGAAATACTACACTGCAGCTACAGTAAAGCTGTACTGCACACTGTCACTTTTTTGCCTCGAGCTGTAGAAAAGAAAAGTGGACTGTTCTTATCAATCAGTGCACAATCAGAAAGGTCTCATCAGACTGATAAGTGCATTCAAGTATATTCAAGTATAATGCTTCATTGTGCTCTTGTACCTTGAAAAGATTCTAGTCCAAGTTTACAGACATGGTGGATGTATGGATAATGCGATTGTCTGTGGAATTTCCTTAGACTTACCACAGCCTCTTTGGGATCGTGTTATATTTGAGAAAGATTAACACACAGCTGTAATTAATGCTGGGAAATGTGTGGGAAAGTATGGAGGAATCTCAATGGCAGAAGATAACTGTTCAGCAGCAGATCACTACAACTCTTGCCTTCTCTAAAACAACACTCGTAAATCTCAACGCTGTGAAGTGCAGCACTGTAAAAGTTTTACCTGAGCAATGCTTTATTTGCATGAAATATCACCATATCGATAAAATGAACAGAAAAGAACATATATAACATCATCACTTATTTTGTTCTTCAAAGTATGCTTGTCCTTTAGAAAGTATAACAAAATTTGTTCTCGGGTCATTTTTTTCTAAACCTCATGACCTCTGCTCTAAGACTGCTTTTCTGCTGCTCCATACTTCCATTCCAAGTAGTTTCTAATCATGTTTGCAGTGTGTTTTATTTGAGTGACTGTTATCTTTCTTAAAAAAGTACAGTTTTATTGTACAGTCATTTATCTTTCTAGTTATTCATCTATTTCTGTGCTTTTGACCAGATTCTCTGGTTGGAAAACTGAGAGCGAAAGCTGTCATTGTGCTTCTTAGCAGCCCTACTTTTGAACATTTGTGAACAACAACAAAAAATAAATCTGAACTTATCATTACAGAAGGCTTTATGGCTCTGGCATGCTAGTCACTTATGCTTTGCCTTTCTTGAGGAATTTTTTTTTTTTTTTTTATCTGATATAACAGACCTGTTCTTATAAATGTGCTTATCACAGTCAAAGCACTATGTTCAGTTCTAGATGACCGTTAGATGACACCAGGGGCCTTTTTTTTCCCTTTTTCATTTTGTCCAAGTACATACAGTATTTTTGGTCTGTCCTGTTCTGTCCTCAGCATGCCCAGTTGCTTCACATTTGTGACAGTTTGAATACCACATCTGGGCGGCATGGTAGTGCTGTGGTTAGCACTGTTGCCTCACAGCAAGAAGCTTCCGGGTTTGAACCTCGCAGCTGATGAGTGGCCACTCTGTGTGGAGTTTGCATGTTCTCTCCGTGTCTGCATGGGTTTCCTCTGGGTGCTCTGTTTTCCCCCACAGTCCAAAGACATGCAGTTAGGCTAAGTAGCTACTCTAAATTGTCCATTGATCAAGCTTGGAGACGGATGGGCTCCACCAAGTTTAAAGTGCATATTCTGGACCAATTATTTTGTTTTTTATTTGAAAGAATGTCCCTTTACACACTCATCCAGAAGGGTAATTTTGCACAAGGCCATCTGTCTACAGCAGAAAAAAATAAAATAACAAAACTCGTCTGGAAAAATCCCAAGGGAGTCTGGAGCCAGATTCGTGACGTCACCTGCGGAAGCGCCAGTAGGCTGCAAGAGCTTTGCACGGTTTCAGTGCACAGCCTGTGTAGACCAAGTTTAGCAGCTAGCAATTTTGCAATGAAATATAGAATTGTCATCTGAGCGCAATGTTACTTCACCTTTGGATGAAGAATATAATGAGATGTCAGAATCGGGGCTTCATCTGTTTGGATTTGATGATGATTCAAGTCGTGAAGATGATGGAGACAACACCGGGGATGTAAATAATACGGTCGTTTTGTCATAAATGAACCAGCGCTGACGTAGGATTCAGAAGGAGGCGTCCTGCACGTGACGTCACGAAAATCAATGTTTCCCAGGAAATCCAAATGCCAAGTTTTTTCGCCTCAAATGGCTTGATTTTCAACTGAATTTTTCTGGTATTGCGCAAGGTAAAAAAATTGCAAAGAGTTACAGATATTTGACCAAAGTTTAATATAAAATAGGAGAATTACATTGATCTTGCTCCTGAATTTACCCTTTATGCACTTTAAGGTAGCTATGTGCACATTTTTCATACCAAAAAGGTACATATATGGTCCTAAGCGGTATATAAAGGGTACAAATAAGTACCTTAGAGGGTACTGCCCCAGTGGCAAGCCATTGTAGCCCTAAAGATACAAAAGTGTACTTTATTTTTTGAGAGTGTATATACTGACAAATGTATAGGAAGAAAGCAATCAATTCCTATTGGTCTACTGAAAAGTAAAGTATCAAATTCTCTGACCCATAACCGTACCGTCACTCAACTGGGGCATCAGAATTTCCCCTGATTTATGCACATGCAAGGAGCAGCTTAGTGTTAGATTTAGATTTATTGGTAAACCCCATATAGTTTACATGCGGAGCATTGGCTTGATGTTGGTCTAAAGCATTGGATCTGGATCTGTAGAATTTGACAAATATTCTGAGAGGATCCACGGACATATTTTATTCCATGATCATGTATGATGTTGACTGACATGATGACACAGCTCTTGTAAGTAAACTTAGGACACACACTGACTTTATCATTCCATGAATTTTGACGTGACCTGGCAACATAAGCTAGTTGAATCTCTGGACAAGGATGTCAATGACTGGATCAGTACTGGTTATCAGCTGATACTCGGACGACTGTACAGATTGTCTGTACTGAACTGTAAATTATTCTATCCATCCCTAGTTACCATGGCAATGACAGGTAACTAAGGATGGTAACTAGGGATCGAGTTCTGACAAAATGTCACTAACATTTCTTGGTATAGGAAACCTAAATGCCACATTAGAACAAAATTACATGTCAACAGTGGAGAAATGGCCAGATTTTTGTGAACATGCAGGCACGCTGAGTGGCACTGAGATGTACAAATCACTCTCACCTTAAAGCAAGAGAAGTAGGAATTACTTTTTACAGGACAACACTTGGAGAACGTGTGCATTTTATTAATGAGGCACTTTATGCAGAATTTAAAGCTAGATGGCCTTTCGATTTCATAAAATCAGTGAAATTTAGTTCCCTCTGAAATTTGGGCATTGTGATATGTTTATTTCTGTAATATCTAAAAAAAAAAAAAAACAGGCCATTCTGTGGCTGGGAAGATATCGTCGACTTACGACTGCATTTGGTTACGACTGACCGGTCGTAAACCGATCTGGTCGTAAGTCGGCCTATGTTAAAT
>JAOBAM010000024.1:25510859-25522127 GCA_025212355.1 Notarius kessleri
ATGATGTTTTAGGTCATATTTATGCAGAAATATAGAAAATTCTAAAGGGTTCACAAACTTTCAAGCACCACTGTAACCTGATCATGTTTGCTGTTCATTTGGCTATCTCATGACTAACTAGTATTATAATAGGTCCTTTCCAACATGTTGTGAGAGTGCATCAAACTTTCCTCACTGCAACTTTTGAGAAATTGCACTGATTTATGCCACATTTACAGTCGTAAAAGAGCATTGTCTTCCATTGCATTACCAGGAATTCATACTCTGTGAAGCTAAAATAATCCTTCCTCTGGGACTACCTGCGTCAGACCCCACCAGCATATATGATCAGCAAACACATTTCTCTGATTCATGACTAATAATCTTCCCTTCATTATTTACCATCACTGCGTCAGTCAATCCGATTCATGTTTGGTAAGCACCAAGATTTCCTTTCAAGTGCAGTTGCCTGAGCTTTGCTGTGGGAATACAATGAAGCCAGTCCATTCTGAACCAATTAATAGCAGGGTGGGGGTTAGTGAAACACTACAGTATAGCACATCTGCTGTCAATACAGCCACAACTGTAGTAAATGAATGCAAGCTTTCTCTTGCTCTGCAGACATTTATGTTGTTTTGAATGATCTGCGCAGCTCCCTGCCAAGCATCAGTGAAGAATTACAGTAACTGTGGCTGGGCAGTATACATGTTAATTACAGGGAGTGATAAATTATATATTTATTTCAAGAGCTTAGATGACAACCACTGAGCTGAGGGTTCACAGTCATCAATTCTGTAGGCTACTGTATGTGCCTGAAATTCACTGAACTCCATAACAGTTTCAATGTAGACCATAGGTCCAACATGATCCATCATTTGGCCTTTGGAGCCAGACGAAATAGAGGTCAGCTCCATAATTTACAACCCTTATCAGAAAAAGTTGGGATGGTATGTTGAAATTGAAATTAAAATTGAAAACAATGATTTGTAAATAATCTTAGACTTGTATTGCACTCAAAACAATGCAACAGCACATTATTTGATGTTTTACTTCATGAATTTTAATGTTGTTGGGTTTTTTTTTCAAAATAAACACATTTCAATTCTGATTCTTGCAACACAATTTTAAAAAAAGTTGGGACGGTAAAGCATTTACCACTTTATAATGTTGCCATTCCACAACACTTAAAATACATTTAGGGACTGAAGACACCAAGTGATGAAGCATTTCAGGTGTTATTTTGTCCCTTTCTTCCTATACACAGGTCTTAAGGTGTGCAAGAGTATGAGGTCGTTATTGTTATATTTTTCTTTTCAAAATTCTCTACACATTCACTTTTGGGGACAGAGGGGACTCTTCTTCCACAGTCATACCTTTGCAATGTGTGCAGAATGTAGTTTGAAGGCAGCATATGCCTGGCTTTTGGACTTGTTGCTCTTAACAGTCTGGATGGTCATTTTTATCTTTGGTCCAGAGCACACAGCATCCATTTTTTCCCCAAAAAAGACCTGGAATACTGATTCATCTGACCACAATACATGCTTCCACTGTGTGATGGTCCATCCCAGATGCCTCTAAGCCCAGAGAAGTTGACGGTGCTTCTGGAGACATTTAACATAAGGCTTCCTTTTTGCACAGTAAAGTTTTAACTGGCATTTGTGGATGTAACTCTGTATTGTAGTGCTTGACAAAGGTTTGCCAAACTAATCCCGAGCCCATGTGGTTATATCAGATGCAGATGAATGATGGTTCTTGATGCAGTGCCATCTGAGGGATCAGCGATCACGGGTGTTTGGCTTAGGCTTGTGCCCTTGCCCTTTACACATTGAAATTCCTCCAGATTCATTGAATCATTTAATGATGTTATGCAGCATAGAGGGTGAAATATCCAAATCCCTTCATATCATTCTTTGAGAAACATTGCTTTTAAACATTTAAAAAATTCTCACACATTTCTTGACAAACTGGAGATCCTCAGCCCATCTTTGCTTCAAAGTTTAGGCTGTTCCTGGATACTGATTTTGTACCAAATCATGATTACAATCACCTGTTGACATCACCTGTTTCAAATCACATTATTTAAATTCTTTTACCCCATTACTAGCCCTAAATTGCCCCATCCCAACTTTTTTTGGAATGTGTTGCAGAATTGAAACACAGGAATCGATGTATATTAAAAAATGAAATGAAGTTGACCAGACAAAAGATGAGCTAGCTATCTTGAGTTCATTCTGTCTGCAATGAAATACAAGTCAAAATAAATTTAGAAATCACAGCTTTCATTTTTTATTCGCATTTTCCATATGTCTTAACTTTTTCTGATTTGGGGGTTGTAGCTCTGAGTTCACAGTGTTTGGCCTTTTTGTTGCGTTAAGTCTCAGCACCCAAATCAAAAGCACAGATTACATTCCACTTTCTTTATTTCTTGATTAATTAATTTGTAAGGATCAATACAGCAACTACTCATAACGGTCATCCATGTAAATCTTTCACCAACTGAAAGTATGTTGTATTTGTTTAGTTAATGACCTTGTACAGGGACTGAATCTCCACTTTGAGGTCCACTATAATCTAAACTATATATATTTAGAAAATATACTAAGTATATTCGGCAAAGTGCTACTTAGTGGGGCCCATGTTTTCAAAAATCAAATGATGCTTAGAACATGACTTTCAGACCAAGTCAGTGCTAATGTATTCCATATGAGTAAAGGTCAGCATAAGCCCTCATATGGCGAGAGCCTCCATTAAATTAACGGCAATCATAATAATTGCATTGCCGAGTTGTTACAAGGAGCAACATTGTGGTAAAACAACACCCAGGTGCATCTCCACTTGCCCTCTAAGGAAATACACCCCTCGAAGAGGCATTAATTATAACCAAGGCCCCAAGAAAGATTTGCTATTTTCCTAATTGTGGAGCCTCATGCATGAATGTCCACAAGGCAGTTTAAGCCCCTTTCACATATGAAATCCGTTAATATATGAGGTAAAAACAACACATAAAAGATAAATTTTTATTCTGTCAGAGTGCAGGCACTTACAGATGTAATCACAGGAAGGAGCGATGAACAAACAGCGTAGAGCCAAATCGCAAAGCAGAAATTGTAGTCAGTAGGCAGGTGAGGGTTGGTCGATCAGCAAACAGAGTAATGTAGACAAAACCAGGAAGAGGAAATGTGAGAAGGATAGTGAGAATCAAAATAACAAGAGATCAGGCAGAGAATACAAAGGCTCGGTATGGACTAGGAAAGCAGAATGATACTTCGCAATAAGGCAGAGTTTGAGAGGGGCTTAAGTAGCATGGTGATGATTGACCTAATGACAAACAGCTGAGTTCAGTACTCCGGTGACAGGGGGCACTGTGAATCTTGGTTGTTGTAATCTTCTGTGGCCATGTTTGTAGTTTGGTTAGCACTGTTGGTTTCAGTGCTCCGACTGACAGAACCCCCGAGGAACTCCCTCTGGGACCTATAATTTTCTTGGAACGCCCTCTGCCTCTAGGTGTGGGTTTGTCGGGATTTTGAGCATGGAACTCCCGTTTCATCAGGGGATCAAGGACATCCTTGGCACATACCCAGCTTCTCTCTTCAGGCCCATAGCCTTCCCAATCTACCAGATATTCAATCTGACCTCTTCTGTGTCTGGAGTCGAGCAGTCGATTTATCTGGTAGATGGGTTCTCCCTCCAAACTCAATGGTTGTGGTTCTTGGATGAGAGGGTTCTTGGCTAGTGGGCCTGGAATGGCCGGCTTGAGACAGGAAACATGAAATGTTGGTGATATCCGACTCTGTGGGGGGAGTTCTAACCTGTAGGAAACTTCACTGATTCATCTCAGGACCTTAAATGGACCAATGTACCGGGCTTGGTGTTTTTGGCAGGTGTTAGATGGTTTGAGATTCTTAGCGGCAACCCATACCCTGTCACCAGGTGTGAAGTCCAGGTTGTTACCCCTGTATTTGTTGGCGTATTCTTTGTATTTGGGATTGACTGTTTCGATACATTGATGTATCGCTTCCCAAATGGCTTGGCTGCATGAGAACCAGTCCTCGACGGCTTGGACTTGTGTAGGCATGTCAACCCAGGGGAACAAAGGAGGCTGGTAGCTGAGTATGCACTGGAAAGGGGTCAACTGCATGGCAGAGTGTTTCAAAGAGTTTTGTACATACTCGGCCCATGGAATGCAATGTGCCCAATCCCTTGGGTTCCTCATGCAAAAGATCCTTAGAAAGTATCCTATTTCTTGGTTGGCCTTCTCCACTTGTCCGTTAGACTGAGGGTGATACCCGGATGTGAGACTGACCGATACTCCAAGTTGTTCCATGAAACATGACCATAGATGGGAAATTAATTGAGGACCTCTGTCACTAACTATGTCCTCAGGAATGCCAAAGTACCTGAATATGTTCTGAAGCAGAAGTTCAGCGGTCTGGAATGCAGTTGGGATGTCTGGTAATGGAAAGAGCTTTAGTGCCTTGGAGAATCGGTCTATGATCACAATGATGGTGGTGTTGCCCATAGAAGGTGGCAGGTCTGTGATAAAGTCGAGGGCTATGTGTGACCATGGTCTCTGTGGTACAGGAAGTGGACACAGCTTACCTGCTGGCAGAGTACGAGGCACCTTGGCCTGGGCACATTCTGAGCAAGATGTAATGAACTGATGGATCTCTGTGAGCATGTTTTTCCACCAGTACTTGTTGATTAGTAACTGGTGGGTTCATCGGCTATCTGGATGTCCTGTAGTGGGAGACGTGTGGGCCCAGGTGATGAGTCGTCCTCTAAACTGCTTTGGGACATAAAGAAGACCAGGTGGAAGGCTTACAGGAGTATTTCCGGGCTGAGCATTTCGTATTTACTGGTCTAAGTCCCAAGTGATGGATTGAACAAAGCACTTGGGTGGAAGAATTGTAGAAGTGGTGGTTTCTTGCTGTGAGGAGGTGAAAGTGCATGACAGAGAATCTGCCTTCATATTCCTTGACCTTGGATGGAATGAGATGGTGAAATTGAATCAGGTGAAGAAGAGGGCCCATGTGGCTTGGTGTGCATTGAGACACTTAGCTTTCTTGAAATATTCTAGGTTTTTGTGGTCAGTGAGTATCATGAAAGGATGAGTGACTCCCTCCAGCCAGTGTTGCCACTCCTCAAGTGCGAGTTTGATGGCTAAGAGTTTACGGTTACCTACATCATAATTTTGTTCCACAGATGTGAGCTTCTTTGAGAAGTAAGCCACAGGGTGAAGTTTGTGCTTCTTTCCACAATGTTGGGACAAGATTCCTCCAACATCCGTGTCAGATGAATCAACTTCAATGACAAAAGGTTTAGTTGGGTCAGGATGCTACAGAACTGGGATTGAGGTAAACATTTTCTTAAGCTGGTTGAAGGCTTCCTCTGCAGAGGGATTCCATTGCAGCTGTTTAAGTCCCTTCTTCAGCAAAGTTGTCAGTGGTGCTGCAATGGAACTAAAACCTCAAATGAAGCATTGATATAAATTTGCGAATCCCAAGAAACACTGAAGTTCTTTGATCAAGGTGAGTACTGGCCAAGACATAACTGCGGATACCTTGGAGGAGTCCATGCTGACTCCTTCTGAACTAATGATGTATCCTAGGAATGAAATTTGCTTCTTATGGAACTCATACTTTTAGGCTTTGACATAGAGGTAGTTCTCCAATAAACATTGGAGAACTGCTCTGACATGTTCTTGATGGCTTTCTTCATTGGGGGAATATATCAAAATGTTGTCAGTGTATGCTATGATGTAGCAATCTAGCACGTCCCTTAGTATGCCATTGATCAGACATTGGAATACGCTGGGAGCTGAAGAAAGGCCATATGGCATTACCCAGTACTCAAAGTGACCAGTGGTGGTGCTAAACACAGTTTTCCACTCATCACTCTTCTTGATCCTTATCAAGTTGTATGCGCTGCACAGGTCGAGCTTGGAGAACACCTTTGCTGAGCGGAGCTGTTCTAGCGCAGATGGAACAAGAGGCAAGGGATATGGGTATTTAACTGTGACTTGATTAAGCCCTCTATAATCGATACGTGGCTGAAGGCCGCCACCTTGCTTTTCAGTGAAAAAGAAGCCTGCTGAGGCTGGCAACTTGGAGGGACGGATGTATCCCTGATTGAGGGTTTCCTGAATGTACTCCTCCATAGCTGCATGTTTCTTCTGGGAGAGAGGGTAAATACGACCATGGGGAGGTGACATACCTGGGATAAGGTCAATGGCACAGTCATATGGTCTGTGAGGAGGTAACCCACAAGCTTTCCCTTTGCTAAAATCTTCTTTCAGGTCAAGGTAGCACTCAGGAACGCACTCGATGGAGTCTGGCTGGGGGCTCTCCACCAATGTGGAAGCAATCCTGAGTTGTGGGTGCACAAGACAGTGTTGGAAGCAAATAAGTGACTATTGCAGAATTTCCTTGTTATGCCAGGAGGTCAGAGAATCATGAAGTTGTAGCCAAGGATACCCCAGAATGATATTGTGACATTCAGTAGAGGTTACATAGAGAGAAATTTGTTCAGAATTGAGTGCTCCCACCTGAATGTGAATGGGAGCGGTTCTGGTTCTGGTTCTGGTTCTGCCTTCACCTATGGGTCCTTCATAAATAGTTCGGATGCTGATGGGCCTTTGCAGAGGGATTGTGGGTAGGTCATACATCTGGATGATCGTATCATTGATGAAATTCCCCTCTGCCCCTGAGTCTATGAATGCAGACAAGACATGTGTGGAAGATACCAACTTTAACAAGACAGGCACTTTAAAAGACTGTGCATTAAATTTTCGATTGGGACTCTCCGCCTGGGTGGTGGGTACCACAGGCTTGGAGCGTGCAGGACGGATGGGTCATTGATTTATCTGATGAGCTGAACTACCGCAGTAGAAACAGAGACCCTCTTTCTTTCTCCTTTCTTGTGCCGATCTCTTCAGGTGAGTGTGAGAAACTTCCATGGGTGCAACCTCCTCAGTGCATGGAGCAGACTCGGAGGTTTCTTTGAGAGAGGGTCAACTGGTAAGTAGATGGTCCAGCCTGATGGCGAGGTCTATCAGGGAGTCCAGTGTCAGGTTGACATCCCTACATGCCATTTTGCTAAGTATCCCAGGACGGAGGCCCTGAGGAAAAATGACTTTCAATGCTGTTTCATTCTATCCACTGGCTGCAGCAAGTGTACAAAAGTCTAGTGCGTACTCCGCAACTTTTCTAGAGCCTTGCTTCATATTGAGGAGACTTTCTCCAATTTCTATGCCCTCAGGTTCATGATCAAATACTCATTTGAAACACTTGAGAAAATTATCATACAAAGTTGTATGTTCACCTCCTTTACTCGCCCATTGTAGTGCCTTACCAGTGATGAAGGATAAAAACTTGGCAATCTTGTGTTCATCTGAGAGACGGGGCATAGTCGAGAAATACAGTGAACAATGAAGCAGAAACTCCTTACAGGCATTGGTATCTCAGGCATACTTCTTGGGAACAGGAAGCTGTAGCACAGCATTTAAAGCTGTCTCAGGGTGTAGAAGGAGGGCCTGCAACATCACAGTTGCAAGCTGTGTCATCCACGTATTGAGATCAGTGAGCATCTGTTGATGTTCTCCTAACAATCTTCCCTGAGCGTTCAGAGTGGTCTGTTTGGCTTCTTCTGCTATGTCCATGTTAGGGCAAAGTATCCTGTCAGAGTGCAGGCACTTACAGATGTAATCGCAGGGAGAAGCGATGAACAAACAGCATAGATCCAAATCGCAAAGCAGAAATTGTAGTCAGTAGGTGGGTGAGGGTTGGTCGATCAGCAAACAGAGTAACATAGACAAAACCAGGAAGAGGAAATGTGAGAAGGATAGCGAGAGTCAAAATAACGAGAGATCAGGCAGAGAATACAAAGGCTCGATATGGACTGGGAAAGCAGAATGATACTTCACAATGAGGCAGAGTTTGAGAGGGGCTTAAGTAGCACGGTGGTGATTGACCTAATGACAAACAGCTGAGTTCAGTACTCCGGTGACAGGGGGCACTGTGAATCTTGGTCATTGTAGTCTTCTGCAGCCATGTTTGTAGTTTGGTTAATGCTGTTGGTTTCAGCACTCCTACTGACACATTCCCACTCAGGCTTCCAAAACAGAAAAGTTAGGGATATCGTGTATTCCCATCTGACTGTATTTAATGGAATGCTAACCACCAACCACGTGAGACCAGAGGCAGCAAGTCCATTGTTGTGAAAAGCCCAAGCTAAGACATTAGCTAGTTGGGTGACATGGCATGAATCAAGCTGCATCACATTTCTGTTGAGAGAGTTGTCTTTCTGTTTCACAATGTTCAATGTTTGTTTTTTTTCAAGCAAAGGCTGTTTGTAACATTTTTGTTTGTACAGTGGGACCACCATATCCACTGACTTGCTCATGCATACAAGCATGACCCCTCAAACTACACACCCAGAATGCAATGTGTCATGACATAACCTGTTCTCTATAGATAGCATTAATAATGCACACCTATTTTCATTTTTTTCACTTATTGTCTTATTTAAACCCCAACTTCATTTAGTTTGTCTTGTGTCTGTTTTTATTTTCCATGTCGATACATGCTGTTTTCCTCACTTTTACTGTCTTGTTTCCATGCCCGGTGTTCTTTGTTGTTTTGACTGTCCTGTGCACTTGCATCCATCTCAGCACTTCAACCATGATAAAAATTTAAAGTGGAAATGTCAGGATCCTCTGAGAGAGAGAGAGAGAGAGAGAGAGAGAGAGAGAAATTTTATTACAGTATGTTGTTTTATGAATAGTTACTGTTATTGGTGTTATATTGTGTAGTTCATAAATGAAACTTTATCATAGGTATGTATGTACATGAAAACCAACCTTTGTATATGGTTTGTTCCTAGCTGCGGTTTTGGTTATCCACATTAGATCATGGAACATATCACCCATAGAGCTTTCATCAATTAAATTATTCTGAGTAACCCAAAATAAAGATGCTGTTCTGTAGGATTTTCTTGGCATCTTCTTGGTTTTATCTGATTGCTGAAGCCATGGTCTGCAAAAAATCTAAAAAAGTGTGTATGGTGTCTCACTTGTCAAAAGATATTGATCAGGAGAGTGATATAAAAGAATTTCCAAAACATTAAATGTCCCATGAAGGCCATCATTATCTTCTCCTTTGTCCAGCACTGTTGGCAGGCTGGGGTCCATGCGAACCCTATTGATCCACATCATATTAATTGGAGCATAGTTTTACACTGGATGCCCTTCGTGCCGCAACCCTCCCATTTCTGGGCTTGGGAAATAACCATTCACACCAATGGACAATTTAGAGTAGCCAGTTAACCTAACTCTATGTCTTTGGGGGAAACCAGAGCACCCAGAGGAAACCCACACAGACAGGGGGAGAACATGCAAACTCCACACAGAAAAGTCCCTGTCAGCCACTGGGCTTGAACATACTTTTATTTTAGAACGAATATAATTGTATTCTAACAGTGGGATGAATGTTTGTGTGTGTTTATCCTGGAATGAATTAATACACAATGTCCTATACTGGATAGCACACCATTACACTTTCCGTTGTTTACACTTTAGTGTGTTTTATACAGCCCCAATTCCAAAAGTGTTGGAATCCTGTGTAAAACATAAATAAGAACAGAATATGATGTTTAGCCAATCATAGAAACCCTATATTTCATTGAAAATAGTACAAAGACATAATACCAGTGTTGAAACTGAGAAACCATGTTGTTTTTTGAAAAACATATGCTCATTTTGAATTTACTGCAAGGAACATGTTTCAAAAAGTTGGAACAGGTGCAATCAAAGTTTGCCAAAGTTGCGTCATGTTACAAAAAAACAAATTAGTTTAATTGGGAACATTGGGAACAGGTCACTAACATGACTAGGGATAAAAAAAGATGCCAAATTACAAAGAATTTGGGGATCACATCATCTATGGTACATAATATCATTAAAAGGTTCAGAGAATCTGGAGAAATCTCTCTGGAGATTACTCTGGAAAAAACAAAACCACCATTGGATGCCTGTGATTTTTAGCCCTGGTGATACTGCATTAAAAATAGACATTCTGTAGTGGAAATCGCTGCATGGGCTCAGAAACACTTCCAAAAACCATCATCTGCAAACACAGTTCATCACTGCATCTACAGTTGCAAGTTAAAACCAAATATAAACAATATCCAGAAACACTGCCATCTTCTCTGGGCCCGAGCTCTTTTTCGATGGACTGAGGTGATATGGAAAAGTGTTCCATGGTCTGATAAATTGAAATTTTAAATTATTTTTGGAAATCATGGACACTGCGTTCTCTGGGCTAAAGAGGAGAGGGACCATCCGGCTTCTTATCAGTACACAGTTCAAAAGCCAACATCTGTGATGGTATGGGGGTGCAGATGTCATAAATAGCTTGCATATCTGGGAAGGCACCATTGATGCTAAATGATATACACAGGTTTTGGGGCAACATGCTTCCATCCAGCCAACTACAAGACAATGTCAAGCTGCGTTCTACACATTTTGCAACTGCATGGCTCCATAATAAAAGAGTCTGGGTACTAAACTGGCCTACCTGCAGTCTAGATGTTTCTCCCATTGAAAACATTTGGCACACAACAAAATACAACAAAGGTGACCCTGAACTGTTGAGCAAAAGAAATTGTATATCAGGCAAGAATGGGACAACAGTTCACTTTCAAAACTGGAGCATTTGGTCTCAGTTCCCAAACATTTATAGAGTGTTTTTAAAAGTAGAGGTGATGCAACACAGTGGTTTGAAACACAGCAAGGAAAGTTTGAAACATACCCCTGTCCCAACTTTTTTTGACAACATGTTGCTGGCATTAAATTCAAAATGAGCAGATATTTTTCAAAAACAAAAAATTTTATCCCAGTTCAAACATAATAATAATAATTTTGTACTGTATTTGTATTTTTTTTTCAATGAAACTGGATTTTTGCAAATTATTGCATTCTGTTTTTATTTACAATTTACACAGTGTCCCAACTATTTTGGAATTGTGTGTTAGATTGTGAAGTAAATTTTCTGTTTCCCCTTCAATAAAGAATTGCAAGCAGGCACCAAGACGTAATGAGAGAGATAAGTTGAGTTTATCAAAGAAGCTTCATGAATATATACTGGTCTCATCTGAGACAATCTCTCTGCCCCAGACGTGCTCTCTCTGCATGAAACAACACTTTCACTCACTCTCTGGTTTCTCACAACAAAGAGGTCTTTCTCAAAACATTTAATCCATAACATAGATAAGGATGCTACTGTGGCAGGAATT
>JAOBAM010000024.1:25630628-25645832 GCA_025212355.1 Notarius kessleri
AAGAGAGGGTGAAGTCAAACCTTGTGAAAAATAATGCCCAGTGAGCCTGATGGGAGTTCAATCTCTTGGCACATTTGAAGTATTCAAGGTTTTTGTGGGTGGTGTAAATAATGAAAGGGTGAAGGGCCCCCTCCAACCAGTAATGCCATTCTTCCAGAACCAACTTGGCTGCCAGACACTCCTGGCTATGAATGTCATAGTTTCACTCAGCTGGTGACAACTTCTTAGAAATGAAAGTTACCAGATTGAGCTTGGGCCTTTCTTCTAACCACTGAGAGAGAGCAGCTCCAGCATCAGTTTGAGAGCCATCTACCTCCACAATGAACTGCTTGGAAGGGTCATGGCACCTTAGTATCAGCACTTTGGTAAAGGTTTTCTTGAGGTGTGAGAATGCTTGGTCCAGCTATGGAGCTCCACTGTAGCCATTCAGTTCCTTTCTTGATAAGAATGGTTGGGGCAATGTTCAGGCACTTAAACTCTGGTTGAAATACTGACAAAAGTTGGAGAATCCTAAGAAATGCTGCAATTTCTTAACTGTAGTGGGAATAGGCCAGTTCATGGCTACAGGAACCTTGAACCTTGTTGCAACCCCTCTGGTCATATCCTAGGAAAGCAGTCTTGTGAGCATGGAACTTACACATTTCTCCTTTTATGTAGAGTTAGTTTTTGAGTAGACTAGGCAGTACCTTCTTGACATACTGTATAGGATGTGGGTGGATTTGTTAGGGGAATAGGTCAAGATATCATCGATGTAAGCTATGATGAACTTCTCCAACATGTCCCATAGTATGTTGTTAACAAGACATGGGAAGACTGCTGGTGCTGAAGATAGTGGCATCACACAGGACTCAAAGTCACCAGAGGTGGTGGTGAAGGATGCCTTCCACTCATCTTCCACCCTAATGTGCACCAGGTTGTATGCACACTGAAGGTCAAATTTGGTAAAAATTCTGTTCTACGTCAGTTGCTCCAGAGCTGCAGGAACCAGAGGCAATGGATAGCAGTGCTTGGCCATGACTTGATTTAATCTCTGATAGTCAGCACAGGGCTGTAGACCACCCCCTCATTTCTCCAGAAAGAAGAACCCTGCAGATGCTACATATGTGGAGGGGCATATGTACCCCTGTTTGAGTGCCTCCTCTATGTACTCCTCCATCGCTTGAGTTTCCTTATCTGAAAAGGGATAGATGCAGTTGTGCAGGGTAGCTGCTCCTGCCAATAAATCAATGATGCAGTAGTAGGGACAATTTGGCAGGAGCCTGCTGGCCTTGGTCTTACTAAACATTACATTACATTACATTACATTCATGGCATTTAGCAGATGCTCTTATCCAGAGCGATGTACAATGTACCCAGAGCAGTTAGGGGTTAGATGCCTTCTCAAGGGCACTTCAGCTATTCCTGCTGGTCCAGGGAATCAAAACGATGACCTTTTAGTCCCAAAGCTGCTTCTCTAACCATTGGGCCTAAACACCTCCTCATACTCCTTGCATTCAGGGGGAATTTCAACTTGGAAATAGTTGTGATGGTGACTAGGAAAGAAATGTTCTCTTGATTCAAGGCACTGACTTGGAAACAGATACGTTCAGTGCAATGGGTAATTGACCCATCCCTGATGGGGCCTCCACCCTAGCTTGGACTTTCAAAGGGTGCTCCATTGGGTGTAATGATAGCAGAAGCTTCTTGAGGAGATGATGGACTATGAAGTTTCCACATGAGTCAATCAGTGATCAGGTGGAAAATATATTTCCTGAGTGTGCTGTCTGAACTGGTATTACATAATTAGGATGAGACAGAAAATAGCTTGGACTCACCATGGTGGAGCGAGAGCTGGAGGGAGCTCACACAGAAGTGAACTGTGGAACCGTGGTGGGAGGTAGTAAGGAGCACCGAGCTACCTGGCGTTCTTGACTGCCACAATAGAAACATAATTTCTCCGTCTGTTGCCTTTGGCATTCCACAGTGGTGAGCTTGAACTGGCCAAGCTGCACAGGTTCGCTGGCATGGATTTCCAGAACAGGACTGCTAGTCATTTGAATTTTTTCTCCCTGCTCTTCAAACAATTGTTAAGGCAGATAGACATGTTGATCATGGGGTCTAGTGTAGCTTGATCATCTTAGCACAACATTTCTGTGAGAATTTCCTCATTTTATTATTATCATAACCTTTATTTAACCAGGTTAGTCTCACTGAGATTAAAAAAAAAATCTCTTTTCCAAGAGAGACCTGGCCAAGAATGGCAGCAGTACATATAGTTTCACATTCAGCATTAAATCACAGCAGACAAAGACATCTCAAAGTGCATTCCAGTGTGTAGAGAGAAATAGATATTACTAATTAAAAGATTCACAAGTTTGGATAGACTCAGAGTCAATGGACTTAACAGTGCCTTTAAAATATTTGAGTGAAACTCGGTAAAGGTCCTGGGTTTGAGCCTAGCGGCCAGCGAGGGCCTTTCTGTGTGGAGTTTGCATGTTCGTCCCGTGTCTGCTTGGGTTTCCTCTGGGTGCTCCAGTTTCCCCCACAGTCCAAAGACATGCAGGTTAGGTTAATTGGTGGATCTAAATTGACTGCAGGTGTGAGTGTGAATGGTTGTTTATCTCTGTGTCTGTCAGCCCTGCGATAACCTGGCGACTTGTCCAGGGTGTACCCTGCCTCTCGCCCATAGTCAGCTGGGATAGGCTCCAGCTTGCCTGCGACCCTGGAGGACAGGATAAGTGGCTACAGATGATGGATGGATGGATGGATGGATGGATGGATGAAACTAGGTACTGGAGTTTGAGCTTGTTCTCCAGGCTATTCCAAGCAAATGGTATTGAAAACAAAGGCCTTCTTCCCTAGCTCAGTCCGAGCTTGAGGAACAATCATGAGAAGAACATTCTGAGACCATTGAGACTCATTGAGCCCTTGACTGTATGTTGCTTTGAGTGCTGGCTTATTCCAGTCGCTATTGGCAGCTAATGTGTGGAAATGGAGGTGTCTGAATATCCTGCTTCAGGGAGAGCACCTGTTTTCCCATCACTGACGATCTTTAGTTATGGTGTTCTCTGATAACATAGCCTTGTACCACTAACACCTGGTACCATTCAGGGTTCCCTGCCACATCCATGGGATGACAAACTATTCTGACAGGAAACAGGTGTGGATGCAATTGCATGTAAAATATTAAAGCTGGCAGACAAATCCAAATTTGCAGACAGAAAATCTGAAACAGGAAGAATTGGTGGAGTGACATCCTTGGTGGAGCAAGAGAGCAGGTAGGTGAGCAACCACCTCAGCAGAGCTTTAGGAGGGATCAGTGTCCTCCACGTAGCCAGAGAGGAGAATGATGTTGTTGATGCTGTCTTGTAAGCTGGAGGTTGGAAGGGGGTGATTACTCAACATTAGTTATAACTAAAGGATGTTGGCAGACTCCAGTGTCCCACAAGAAAATGCCCCTTTTTATTCCATTTGGATTACACCAATTTAATCGCCCTTCTGTTTGGAGGCCTAGCTACATTTCAATAACTAATCGACAGAATTCTCCCCCCACAAAACACCTATGCTGCTGTCTACTTAGTTGATATTATGATTTAAGTATGACTACATTCAAATCTTAACCTCATTGAACACATTTGAGAAGAACTGGAATGCTGACTTCACCCCTAACCTCCTCACCTGATATCAGTGCCTGACCTCACTAATGATCTTATGGATGAATGGGCAAATCCTGACAGTCATGTTCTAAAATCTAGTGGAAAGCCTGACCAGAAAAGTGCAGGTTATCATTGTTCAAAAAGCATATATGGGTGTGACAGTCAGGTGTCCTCAAACATTTGGTCATTTAGTGTATCTTGATGAACAAAATGATGCAATGTTATATCACACATATATGGTACAGATCTGGCAGTGTCTTAAACCGTAATAAGATTTATAAGTAACAATGGTGCAAAGCTGGAACTTAAAAGATTTTTAAGCACTTTTTTTAATCAGTCTGTGTGTGTGTGTGAGAGAGAGTGAGAGAGAGGGAGAGAGAGAGAGAGAATCAGTTCTCTTTCTCTGCTTCTTTTTTTTATTAACAGGTTTATGCAGTCATGACTGGCAAGCAGACAATCAAGCTAGACCGGAACTATAATAGTGGCTGAATTCAGAATGTCTCCTTGAACCCAAGACAGTTGTAAGTTATGATTTCTTCCATTTTACACAATAATCAGGGGGTTGTTCTGTTAAATGTGTAAATTTACATCAGCCAATTTGTTAGTAAATCCATTCAATAGAATATTTAGTGTAATGTTTTGTTTTGTTTTTCCAAATTCAACATGTTCCTCATGGCAAATAATCACCAGGACACATCAATCCCAAAAATTACACTCATGGTAAGTAAATTAAACACGGCATAGTGAACATACTATATACATATGTAGGCGTCAATTAACTATCTATCTAAATTTAAGTTGTTGTAAGGTACTATTTTTTTTAGTAACTTAGAGGTCTGTTTATTATTTATAGTCTTATGTCATCATGGTCATGTCTTATATCACATGCTCTAGTGGCAGCCAGTTTAGCTGAGCCATGGAGACACTTTGTTTTATGAACTTGAGAGAGTTCTGAAATCTCTGTTGGACTTAGATCATGTTGTGATGTTTATTCAGGGATCATGGCATATAAAGTCAGATCTGTGATAGATGATTTATAAACAGAGTCCAAATGACAATCTTTCCCCTCCAACCTCCTCCTTCCCCAAGCTATTTCATTGGAGCTGGGAAGGTAACCTCGGAGCCAACAACACACTTTGATGAATGGCTTGTCTCCACCAGGGCCCGCTAGTTGAAACGGACATCCTCCTTCACCTTTCCCTGAGCATTCACAGTGATAAGTCTGCTATAAGTGATATAGGACATGAGCCCCTGCCTTTTTCCTACACCCTCTCATTCTTTTTTTTCCTCAGAATGTCTAACTCACAATTCATCATCAAGTCGCCTTGCTTCTTGTTTTGAGATCTTGCTGAAAGGTCAGACTGAACTGGTGTAGTCACAGATTTGGTGAGGGGCAGAAAGAGTAATCTTTGCTGGATTTGACAGCTGTAAATTGCCATCCTTGCTTTAGCCACTGTGTCCTTCTGGAAGTTTCCGTCTGATATTAGTCAGACTTACAGAGACCACACTCAATCTGACTTGAGGATGTGGCTGTGTTTTGGTGTTCAGTGAGGGGACATATGTGTTGGAATAGTTTTGTTTTTGTTATCTAACATACAATAATTCCAGTACATATTGTATCTATTTTAAATTTACATACATAATGTCTAACACCCACAACAGAACAACAGTGACACAGAGAACAAAAAATTATGAACTGTTCCGACACCCCCTGCTAAAATAGAAGCATAGACATGTGCATTTAAAATTTGCACATGAGCATGACAAATCAGAACTCTTTTGGAACAAAAGATGAAACAAAAATAGAACTCTGCCAATAATTCAGCTTATGTTTAACAAACTGAAGTATAGTGAAGTACAGAAGTACATCATGAAATTGGACTGCTTCTTTGCAAGCAGTATTGGGGCATTACAAGTTATCAAAGGAAGCATAAATAGAAATATGTACTGGAACATATTGGAGGAGTTTTGGCCATAAAAGTGAATCTGAGCAGAAGATGTGTTTCATTTGTTACATCCGTGTGCACTGGCATGCGCAACGGATTTTAACTCGTGTGCTCTGAACAGCGTGCGCCTCTAATGACAAACACCTGCTCTGGATTAAGTGCAATCATTGCGCACATAAATGGACACTGCACACACCTAGATAGTGCAAAGTATTGCATTGTTCATTCACCTTTATCAAACCATTGTAATTGTATTGTCTTCCTGGTTACTGACTCATTCTTTGTTTTGGATTCTGTTTCTCATCTTTGCCTAGTATAGTGTGTTTGTGCCTCGCCCGACCTTTTGCTTGTTTATCATTATTGATTCAGCCTGCTGTTGTGGACTTTTTGCTTGTTTGCTTCTTTTATAATAAAGGTACTCTTCCTGCACATCCATCCATCTCCACTCTACTCTCCAATCAACCCACCTTCAGTGACTTCACCAAAACAACAAGTGGGCTGTTTTCTAAAGAAGGTCCTTGCATAGTCTTGCCAATCTCCAGGATATTAAATATTGTATGTTTGAGATTCCCTAAAGTTATTTGGGCAAAATCATGTATGCTGCATCCATCATCTGTAGCTGCTTATCCTGTTCTACAGGGTCGCAGGCAAGCTGGAGCCTATTCCAGCAAGAGGCAGGGTACACCCTGGACAAGTCACCAGGTTATCACAAGGCTGACACAGAGACAAGCAACCATTCACACTCAATTTAATTAGCCTAACCTGCAAGTCTTTGGGCTGTGGGGGAAACGAGAGCACCCAGAGGAAACCCACGCAGACATGGGGGGAATATGCAAACTCCACACAGAAAGGCCCTCACCGGCCGCTGGGCTCGAACCCAGGACCTTCTTGCTGTGAGGCAACAGTGCTAATCACTACACCACTGTGCCGCCTACTGCACATCCATCTCATGTAAAAATCATTTACTTTAACATGCATTCTCATTAACGTCATGATGGTCCCTTTTTCTTTTCAGCACTCCAAGTTATAACTACGCTCCAAGCCCGGATAAGCACTGGATCATGCGCTATACTGGTCCAATGAAACCCATCCACATGGAGTTCACCAACATGCTGCAGAGGAAGAGGCTGCAGACACTGCTGTCTGTGGATGACAGTGTGGAGAAGGTACACAAGAGAAAGCGCACCAATATATATATGTGTCTACATGTGATTGTGAATTCTGAGAAGCTAATCGAGTCATGAACTTTTTCAGGAGGAAGATACTTGGTTGTTTATTCAATCTTAGTTCCATTAAGGATCGAAAGAGTGCAGTTTATTACAGTAGATAACCTGCAGGAGACTTTGGTTTTCGTTAGTGGATCAGTTGAACTGGACTATTTTTGATGACCACTAAGGTTCGGCGACACAATGGGGTCTGTGAAGCATTGGCAGGGGCTCCGTGATATTCCACATTGTGTTACAGTGGGGGAAATCACAACCCACCTTTATTGCAGTTCTTATATTTATTATTAAGTTCTTAGCATTACACTTTTCAAAAGTTGTCTGCTTTCGGAGATGAAATCTGCTGTCCATTATGCAATTTGGTGTGCTGAATTCAAATATGACCATTAAAACAGCTGATTGGCTACAGTTTCCAAGATATTTAAGATTTAATATTTTATATACCTACTGTATGTACATTGTGTAGATACTAGCATTTTCATAATAAATTGTAAACCTAGGTCTCGTCATGCGTTTCTGGTTGCTGTACATGATAATATTTAACCTGTTCTCTTTATGTAACATGTTAGAAAATCAGCAAAAAGGT
Source organism: Notarius kessleri (assembly GCA_025212355.1). Lineage (NCBI taxonomy): Eukaryota > Metazoa > Chordata > Actinopteri > Siluriformes > Ariidae > Notarius > Notarius kessleri. Next base: position 25,638,019 of record JAOBAM010000024.1, read on the forward strand.
TATATAAATAAAACTTATGATGAAACAAATGGCAAAAATTAGTTATCTATAAATATATAAGTACAGAGTTTCGTCCTTATTCAAAGATATATACACTCACTGGCCACTTGATTAGGAACATCCATCTACCTGCTGTTTTCTGCAGTTATCTAATTAGCCAGTCCCTTAACAGCAACGTAATGCATAAACTCCTGCAGATACAAATCAGTAGGTTTAGTTAACGTTCACTTCAAACACCAGAATGGGAAAAATTGTGATCTTTGTGACTTTCACTGTGGCATGGGTGTTGGTGCCAGATGGACTGGTTTGAGTGTTTCAGAAAGCTGGGGTTTTCACACACAACAGTCTGTAGAGTTTACACAGAATGGTACGAAAAACAAAAAACATTAAGTGAGCGACAGTTCTGTGGGTGGAAATGCCTTGTTGAACAGAGAGGTCAGAGGAAAATGGCCAGATTGGTTTGAGCTGCCAGGAAGGATATAGCAACTCATATAATCACTCTTTACAACCATAATGAGCAGAAAAGCATCTCAGCATGCAACAGTAGAAGACCACATTGGGCTCCACTCATGCAGCCAAGAACAGGAATCTTAGACTCAAGGCAAGTTCCTATTAAAGTGGTTGGTGAGTGTATGGACATGTAGTAAATTAGCCTCTGGGGATGCTTACTAACTTTGAAGTTGTGTGTAACAGTTTCAGCTGCTTGACCACACCCCAGCCCTCACATTATGACTAGTGTAATAAGATCTTTATCACATCACTGACAGTGAAGCAATTGTTGCTTTACTTCTGCAAAAGAGAATAGCTGATTTAAAGACCTCAGTGATCTTCTTAGAGCATCAGAGCTGCCATCCTCCACAGCCTTTAAGGTATTTCATTTATTTAATGAATGTGCAGAGTTGGTCAGTGGATTCCTCTGTTTAAATGAGAAATGAGCAGGGATGGCTGGTATAAATGGGATAAGCCATCCATCTCTTTCAAAGAAATGATGCATTTAAAAAATAAGGGTCATTGGTCTCTCGCCCATAGTCAGCTGGGATAGGCTCCAGCTTGCCCGCGACCCTGCATGGGATAAGCGGTTACAGACAATGGATGGATGGATGGATGGGGTCATTGGTCATAAGTAAAAATACACAGAATGGTATGATGTGGACACTAGGACTGATCCCTTTCTAGCCCAGACTGTAGATTCACACAGCCTATCATTAACAAGAGCGTACACTTGGTGAAATGCATTGCGGCTAATTTATTTAAGCCCTGCTTTGCTGACACATCCATAATATAAGATAGCAAGTGTAATAAACATGAGCAAGGTGTATTACCTTTGTCCCAGCATTGTGCAATGAAAGTTCAAATTACACAAAGGGACAAACGACAGAACTCTAAGTTTTGTGTGGTTGAACAGAAGTGCTGGCTAATGATAAACACAGCTTTTCTGCTTACCAAGCTTGCTATTCTGAAGAGACACTACATAAAACTTGAAAGAATTGAATATCACAATCACAAATGACAGTGCAGCAGGTAGCATTGCCGACTCGCAGCTCTAGGATTAAGTCCCGAGTTCTGTTACTATCTGTGTTCCTCCAGGTTCTCTGCTTTCCTCCCACCTCCAAAAACATGCATATAGGTGGATTGACAATACTAAATTGCTCTGTAGTTCAGCGAGTTTCTCCAAACCCCCTGGACAAAAAGGACAATTATTTAAGGATGATGGTCATAGACTTCAGTTCAACTTTCAACACAGTCAGTCATCGCACAACAAATGATCGGCAAGTGGAGCCTATTGCTTTGAACACCTCCCTCTGCAATTGGATCCTGGTCTGGATGGGAGACCACAGTTTGTTAAGATCAGCTACACCATCTCCAGCACCATCACACTTCCCAGGGTTACATGCTCAGTCCACTGCCATTTATCCTAGTGACCCATGATTATTCTGCTCAAATCACATCATCAGGTTTGCTGATGACACTACAGTTGTGGTGTCAACAACAACAAGTCAGTGTACAGAGAGGAACTGAACCAGCTTGCAGAATGGTGTAGAGACAACTATCTGTACCTTAATGTTAAGAAGACAGAAAGGATTATTGACTTCAGAAGAACTCCAGTAGACCACACACCACTTCACATCAACAGAACAACTGTGGAGAGAATCAAAAGTTCCAAGTTTCTTGATGTGCACAGGACAGAGGACCTCTCCTGGGCTTTCAACACCACCTGCCTTGCCAAACAACAACTGCTGCACCTGCAAAAGCCACCAGCATTGTTCATGACGCACATCAACCATCTCAATGACTTTTCACTCTCCTTCCATCTGTGAAAAGGTACAGGATGGTCTGTGCCACCACCAGATTCCACAGCAGTTTCTTCCTTGAGGCAGTCAGATTACTCAACACCCTGCTGTCTTCCAACACTTTACAATGTTGTATTAGACACTTTCTATTTATTAGATAATTTTTTGCTGCTAAAATTGCTGCTATTTCAAAGTCATCATTGGAAATGAGCCTTATTTCCAACAAGGTATTTAGAAAACCATTAGCATGACGGAGGTGTTTTATTAACAGCTAACAGAGAATATTGACAGAACATTTAGTAAAGTATTCAACAGGCTCTATAAAGATTGAGCTGTAATGGTGCATAAATAACATAGCAGGAATGTAATGTAATAATTGTGAAGAACCCTGTGTGTGTGTATACATACCTGTATTTGCTACATGTTGAGGACCAGAATAAATTTTTTACCAACAAAGTTAGGACATTTTATCCAGTCATAATTTTTTCAAAGGGGTGTTTGAGGGTTAAGACTTAGTTTTAGGGTTCAGGTTAGAATTAGGTTTAGGTTAGGGTAAGGGTTGGGGTTCCGCATTTAGTTGCGATGTGTAAGGTTACAGTAAGGGGCTAGGGAATGTATTATGTCAGTGAGTGTGCCCACAAAGATAAAAGTACAGGAATGTGTGTGTGTGTTGGCAAATTTTAACAGAGTGGTTTGGGTTTCTTTTATCTCTCCCATTTTTAATGTTGTGTGATTATTTTTAAGCTTCCTATAAACTTTAAAACCAAAAACCAACACACCAAATAGGTCTCTGCCTGCTTCATTGCCCAAGTGGAAGCCCAGATACCATAATTCAAATCTGTCCAATTGCACACTTCGTGGGTTTTGATATGAGTCCCACCTGTCTCAAGGAATTTAGGATGTCCCTTGTGTGTTGTAGAATGCCACTGCCAGTCTTTACTATAAATGGCTATATTGTTTAAATAAGCAATGGCATGTATTCTCTGCAAGTGGAGTATTTTGTGCATGAGACATTGAAATATGGCCAGGGCACCAAAGAAACTGAAAGTAAGCATGACAATTTAGTATAAGCTAAACAGATTGCAGTACACCACTTTTTTCCCTTGTGTTAGTACAGCCCTTTTATCAGTTCAGGGAATCTGGTGTCACTTCAACCCCTAATAATTTCTCTCTCATATAGTGTATTTGACATGCATTGGTCTGTCTGAATATCTTTTGGGATTCCAGCTCAGAAGATTACTCTGAAGAGTGTCTCCATAAAACTGGATGCAGAGGCAGTGTTTCCAGATATTGTGCTGCATAATCCAACAGAACTAATACAAAGTGATTCTCTTGTTAGTTCTTATATGAAAGCTCTGTAAAAGTGAGCCATTAAATCTTTGAGGATTACGATGGGGCTGCATGGAAAAGTGTTTTCCTGCTGCACTTTGACACCAACAATTGGGTATTTTATTTTTCTTTTGTGTGACCGTACTGCATCACTTTTTATAATTTAGTCAAATTCACTGAAAAGTAACTGTATATTAGTGTGCTTTCTGGCTCGATTATTTGACCTCAAATGACTTTCGGTGACCCACTGCAACAGTTTGCCTCACAACATTCCCAGTTAAGTTAAAGCTAACGTTGTGGAAATATTAGTGTTATACAGCTGAGCAGCTAATAATGTTGCGAGGTTTATAAAAGTGTTCTCAAACCTGAAAAAAAAAAAATGGGGAAAGATAATATTGTTACCAGAAATGGGCCTGAAAAGAAAGAAATGCAGTGTCTTGTTGGTGGACCTGGTTAACAAGCACACCAGTACAAACTGGCTTGAATTCACAGAGCTGGAAAACTTGCCAGCAGAGCTGAGCTCATAAGTGTAGAGTGACTGGAGGCAGATTCACAGAATTCGCAAACTCAGTGTGGGCAGAGATGCTGGTTTCACAATATTTTACAATATGTGCAGCATTTGTTTAATTTGTTCAGCTGAATGAATGGGTTAACTATTTACTTCATCTTATTGCTTCTGTGGAAACCAATACAATGACAAAGTCTGTATGGGCCCTATATGCCAGTTTAAAAAATAATAATAATAAAAATCAGCATCTTGTGTGGTATACATGAAGTGTCTCACCAGATTTGATGCATTCCACATCAAGTAGACCTTCCAAAAAGTCCCCGCCTCAGCAACCGGCTGAATGAAGTGGCTATTGTGCACACATCTGTCTTGCCACTTAGAGCTGTCCCTAAAGACGCAAAGTCAGAGTAGAAAACTGGTGATCAAGCAGCAAAGTCTAGGATAGCACTGAAAAAAAAAAAAAAAAAAAGAGAGATACTGTCAGAGCCAACTGGCAGAAGACAACATGAGCTTGACCTTTTGTTCTTAAAAAAGAAATCTATTCTTTATTGGCAGTTTTGACATTTCAGTTGCCAAACTTGTATGAGTTTCCTGAACTACTCTATAATTTAAATGTTTTGTCACACGAATCAAGAGGTATCTGAATTGAGCCATTATCTCATAATATTATACAAAGATGATAAATCATGTCTTTTTCTTTTTCAAATGGTCACAGTAACCTAATAAATATGCTTTGTAATTTACTGACATACTTTGATTCTGACTTTGTCTGACTCAGTTTTATAGCAAGAAAGATGAAGAGCATTCTTATTAGGTTACTGTCAATATTTTACACATGAAAAAACATACATGACTATCATTTGAATCAAGTCATGGCCACTTAACTTGTAAATTGTATACATATGATACTCATGTTTGTCTTTTCTCTTTTTGAAATAGTCACAGGAACAATGCTAATATAAAATCTAATATGCTTTGCAATTTGCTGGCCAAATACGTAGCTGTTAAACTGAAGCAATTGAAATCAGAAACAAGTCACTTCAGCAAACACATTCATGGTGTTTATTTGGCTCCCAACCAGTTCAAAGTCTAATCCCTGGATTATCTTGATGCTTAACAGCCAGGCAGGCCAGGAAGTGTTATAGAGACATACATCATAGCTGTTCTCACAGCACATGCTAGTACACTGCCAAAAATGAACTCACATTATTTAGGCATCGTTAACACTCTAAAAACAAAAACTTGATACCAGAATGCAAATTGACCACACTGGGCGAATCATTCCTCAGAAATGGTCAGATCATGTATATCCTTTTGGGATTATGCATAAAATAGTGAGACTAAGAAGCCCCAGTGGTATGGAATTGCGATTGTGTGTGCACTGAGGATTCACTCTTTCAGATATTTTAAATATTTTAACTTTTAAGTCTGTTCTGTCTGAGACCGGATTTGTGCAGTGTGTGCCTTGCTGTTGTCTTTGTCTCTATCCATGTTGGTGTATATTGCGTAATTGTGTTGTTTGTTTCTGCTGGTTCTGTCACTGTCCTGGACTTGTGAACAGTGGATGGTGATGCTGTATCGGTCCCTAATTAGCGTAGTGTTGTATGTGTATTTGTATTCCATTCTATGTCACCTGCCTAGGGACTACGGATGAAAATGAGCAATTATGCTAACTACAGAATATTTACATTATGTATTTTATACTATTGTTCATGAATGTGCACTGTCCCTATCAAATAAACCAATAAATAAATACGCATGTAAGTAAGTTTGGGAAAAATTAGTCAGTCACAATGCAATCCTCAATTTCTCTAAACCCCGTGTTTATTTCCCAAACTTTATTGTTTCTTAATCAGTACTGGAAGTTTTTTGAAAGACCTCAAGAGGTTACTTTAGAGGTTTTATGGAGGATAATATTGTCCTTAAGATTGGAAAATGTGAAAAAAAAAAAATCTATGGCATAACAGTAAGGTGAATTATTCAGAGGATTTTCCATTCAGTCTCAAAGTTTCCAAAGATACAGCCTACTAAGCAAAAACTATTTATATTTCCTAGTATTCAGAATTGCATTGATTTGACCAGATTCATCATTCAACCTGAAATCTACAAACAGAGATCAGTGTTTCTCTGAATATGAATACATTAATTAATTTTCTAATTGAGACCAATTATGAACTCAAGCGATGTAGAACTATCAGAGCCAGAATTCAGAGACCATGTTGACAGTCTGATATTTCTACCACTGATAGGGTATATGATCACTTGTGTCCACATGCCCAGCATTCCCTATTCATATATGTATCTGTGTCTGTTTAGAACTCTCTTTTTCTTTAATCTTGGGGTTTTCCAGTGGCAATGGTATGGTGGTGCAGTGGTTAGCACTGTTGTCTCACAGCAAGAAGGTTCTGGGTTCAAACCTTGCAGCCAACTGGGGCCTTTCTGTGTGCAGTTTGCATGTTCTCCTCGTACCTGTGTGGGTTTCTTCCGGGTGCTCCAGTTTCCTCCCACAGTTGAAAGACATGCATGTTAAGTAAAAATACCCAGCCACTAGGGTCGCACAAGCCAGTACATACTTATTGCTGGTCTCAAGCCTGGATAGATTGGGGAGGGCTGCGTCAGGAAGGGTACCCAGTGTACGTATGTATTTATGTATGTATGAATGAATGAACGAATATAAAAAACCCTATACCAAATCAAATATGTAGATCATAAATTGGAAAAGATCCGCTGTGGTGACCCCTCATGGGGACAGCTGAAAAAAGAAGTAAAGATATGTATACATATACTAATAAGGATACAAGTACAGATCCAGGCATAGCATTACACCCCTACTTCTGATATACTGGAGAAGAAAAAAAAAAAAACTTTTACTTTCCGAGTTTGCAATTTGAAGTTTAAAATGACTTGTATTACTGAAAATTCATTGAGATAACTGAATAACATGGCAATCAAAAGCCAGCTCTATATGAGAGTTAATTATATGAGAAGGAGGCCATCAGTTCCAGTAATTTCCAGAAACCCACAGTCATCTGTGGGTAAATTAGCTAGAAGGTGTGTAAGATGGAGAAAGGCACCCTCACTGCTCTTACCCAGGCAGAAATAGTAGTTTAGGATTAGTCAGATCCTGTGGACAGGGAGGAGACTGTGCATTTGTCAGCATAGCTTGGAGACTGCAAACCATGACGAAGAGCCATTAAATTCATGGTATAATTGTACAAATGATGTTTGATCTACAACCAGGAAAGAACGACTATACATCTGCTCTGTCTGTACAGCCCTCAGCCTATACATTATACCGAACAGTTTCACAATGGAAAACAAAAACCTTAATGTGCTTTGTATAATGCCACAATGCTTCGTGATAATGAGCAGAGAGACTTGGGTTTAAAATTTTGTAATGAGTGGGATGATTGCTGTGACTGTTGTGAATACTGGGTTATTTTTTCTTGTGTAAACAGAGTGCATGTTTTGTCTGACCTTTTCTCAGAAAAACAAAAGCCAATACAAGTGACTTCCTAAAACAGATTAGCACAAACTGTGTGATTGCAGGCACGAGATGCTCTCATATCATCTCTAGCTGCTTTATCCTGTTCTACAGGGTCACAGGCGAGCTGGAGTCTATCCCAGCTGACTATGGGCAAAAGGCGGGGTACACCCTGGACAAGTCGCCAGGTCATCACAGGGCT
>JAOBAM010000024.1:26893007-26903806 GCA_025212355.1 Notarius kessleri
TTTGTTTTTCGCGCTCAAAGTTTTAAAGGTTTTAGACAATTTCCCAGCTTGGGATCAATAAAGTAGATCCGCCCATCCATTGACCCTTCCATCCATCCTTCTATCCATTCATCCATCTGCCCAGCCACCCTTCCTCCCATCCATCCTTCCATTCACCCTTCCTTCCTTCAATCCATCCATTCACCCTTCCATCCATTGGTCATTCACTCTTCCTTCCTTCCTTCCTTCCTTCCTTCCTTCCTTCCATCCATCCATCCATCTGTCATTCACTCTTCCTAACTTCCTTCCATCCACCCTTCCATCTGTCATTCACCCTTCCTTCCATCCATCTGTCATCCTTCCTTCCTTCCTTCAATCCATCCATTCACCCTTCCATCCATTGGTCGTTCACTCTTCCTTCCTTCCTTCAATCCATCCATTCACCCTTCCTTCCATCCATCCACCCATCTGTCATTCACTCTTCTTTTCTTCCTTCCTTCAATCCATCCATTCACCCTTCCATCCATTGGTCATTCACTCTTCCTTCCATCCATCCATCTGTCATTCACTCTTCCTAACTTCCTTCCATCCACCCTTCCATCCCTCATTCACCCTTCCTTCCATCCATCTGTCATTCACTCTTCCTAACTTCCTTCCATCCACCCTTCCATCCTCATTCACCCTTCCTTCCATCCACCCTTCCAACCATCTGTCTGTTCATCCATCCATCCATCCATCCATTGCATGTAGTGAAAATTCACATCACATGTAAATGGAATGTTCTCATGATGCTCATGAGGTGTACAGCTAATAATCCTATTTCCATTGCTTTATCCCCGCAGTTCAAGCTGGTCATAGCTCAGGTGCTGGTGGTGGATTTTGTGGCAGCGTTGCTCGTGGACCGAGTCCTGCAGTTCCTCCTGGGTAAAGGGACCCTGCGGTTGCCCAAGTGAACTGAACTGTTAGTGGCCCAAGCAGCCGCTGCCCCTGAACTCAGACTGTAAGCAGGGGGAAGTGAAGTGAAGTCAGCCCTGCGACACTCGCACTCATGAAGGAGCGGTTCTGGATGCACCAGGCAATACTGGACACGCCCCAGTGTTCTCAGTCTTTCTGCTCTTTCTCTCTGTTTTTTTGTTTTGTTTTGTTTTCTGTTGTCGTTATTGCTTTCATCCTCTCTGGTTCCTTTTTCCCCTTCCATCCATTCTAACCTCCTTCCCAATGCTGAAAGGCCAAGACGATAACAGTATTGTGTGTGACGTGTGTGTGTGTGTTGGGTGCGTGTGAGTCACGCAGCTGACGGGGGCATTCTCTAAGAGAACTGCAGAGTGTTTCATTTTTTTGCTTTGATTTTGTAAAAAGACAGATGTCAAACTTATAAAAAGACCAAAAATCTCAAACTGTGTCGTGTCCCTTCTTTGTAACCTAAGCCAGTATCTCACTGGGCTGCGACAGCTTGCGACAAATGGCGAACGTCATTCGCGAGAGTTTCCAAAGGGTCTTGAAACATTCGCGGGGCTTCTCAGTTTCCTCGCATGAGTCGCAAAGTGTCGCTCCTTCGTCGCTGAAATTTTGAACATGTTCAAAAAATTCGTGCGACAAAATTTCTCTCAAAATAGCCGCAAATGCGTCGCTGGTGTCGCAAAGCCGTCATGAACCCTTCTCAAGTCAGTTTCTGTGAGACAGGAAGTACACGTGTATCTCACTAGGCTGCGACAGCCTGCGACTAGTTGGAAACACAACAATTGCGATAAAATATGCAAATATCAATTCAGTGTGATTCCAACTGAAAATTGTCGCTAATTCACATATTTTATCGCAATTGTTGTGTCTCCAACTAGTCTCAGGCTGTCGCAGCCCAGTGAGATGCTACCCTAACTCAACCGGAAATGAAAAAGAGCGAGAGGCGGTGCAAACTTTTACACTCAGCTGTTTATTTGCAGTGATTTCTGATGTAACGTCAAACCTGTTGTGGTGATGTTAATGTACAGTCAGTTGTAAAGCTATACAGAGTCCTTATTTACTTTGGAGAGGAGAATTTGTTCATGAATAAATGACTAATTATAAATATTTGCACGGTTTTATATATTCAGCCACCAGGGGGCGGTATTCCTGCAGTGTTACACACTGTGTCCAAATGGGTTATTGTGTGTTTTTGTCTGATTGTGGGTTTTGATTTGTCTACACTTCTCCAATTTAGGTTTTGGATGGAACAGAGGAATTTTATCCACAAGGAATGTTGTGTGATGAAGCAATAAGAAGAGCGGTAATGATAAAACCTCAAATAAACCCTGTTCTTCCTGAAATGTGTAAAAATTTTGTGGATCCTGAATGTGATAAGTCCTCTTTTATTGGAAAACCACGAAGATGGGAAAATCGCAGTGGGTCAGTGTGTTGAATAAAAGCGGTCAGGGTTAGTAGGAGCTTCTCGAGTTGTAGAGACACACGTGCACACAACATACGTGGCAGCCAACATGGCAATATATTTAGCGTATTAATCAGATGGCAGAGGGAGAGAAGTAAAAGTCACCTTTTATATACGTGGGGGGATACAAGAGCACCTAGAGGGTGTTAACTCATTTTTTTAACTATAGAGGCATCCTAGAGGGCACATTTTCTCTGACAAGAGAGCATGCCATCTCATTTTTTTGTGTGTAGGGCAGGTTCTAGGGTCCTGCATCTCATTTTCTTGCATGTAGGGAAGCCTACAGAATGCCACATTTCATGTTGTCACATGCAGGGGAGCCTATAGGGCTCGTCATCTCAATTTTTGCACATAAAGGAGCCTATAGGACACTTCATCTCATTTTGTTGCACATAGGGGAGCCTGTATGGCACTGCATTTCATTTTCTTGCATGTTAGGGCAGCCTATAGGGCACCACATTTTTTTTTTTGCATGTTAGGAGAGCCTATAGGGCATTTCATCTCATGTTCTTGCATGTAGGAGAGCCTATACAATGTCTCATTTCATTTTGTCACATTTTTGGAGCCTATAGGGCACTTCATCTCATTTTCTTTCATGTTAGGGGAGCCTATATGGCACCACATCTTAATTTTTGCTTGTGAGGAGAGCCCATAGGGCATTTCATCTCCTGTTCTTGCATGTAGCGAAGCCTATAGGGCACCTCATCTCAATTTCTTGCATATAGGGGAGCCTATATGGTGCCACAAATTATTTTGTCACATTGTAGGGGAGCCTATAGGGCACATCATCTCAATTTCTTGCATGTAGGGGAGCCTATAGGGTGCCACTTATCATTTTTTTCGCATGTGGAGGAGCTTGTACGGCACGTCATCTCATTTTCTTGCATATAGGTCACTTAATCTCATTTTGTCATATGTAGGACAGGCTATAGGGAACTGCATTTCATTTCCTGGCATATAAGGAAGGCTGTTGGGTACTGCATCTTGTTTTCTCCACTGGAAGTGCACTCATTTGGGCACTTCATCATGTTTCCTTGCAAATAAGGGAAACCTATAGGGCACCGTCTCACGTATTTTCCACTGTAAGGGCACCCTAGAGGGCATTTCATCACATTTTATTTTGTTTAAAAGTTGCCATTAGGGCCCTTCATCACTTTCCTCCACTGTAATTGCACCCTAGAGGACATTTTTCTCAACTTTTATTGACAATGTTTTCTGTTTTTGTCTGAACATGGGCATTCCTCCCTCGCTGCAGATCTGCCAGTGCCTGGTTGCATAACATTTAATAAACTGCAAGGAATGTGAAACATGCATACATACTGTTATACTACACGTCTTTGTGGTTGTGCTGTGCAAGTGTATTTGCAATAAAATATGAGCCACTTACAGTTTCATTTATACACTTCCCAAAAACAACCACAGACTGTGACAGAATAGCATTAAAGTACTTATTGTCCTTTTAGATAAACTTGTATTATGCAGAAAATATCTGTCATAATATCACAATGATTTATATTTTCCGTTCATGTAACTGAAATAGAGTGGAGGATATAAAAATACACATTTCTGGGAAAAATTACACAAATTTTACCCGCGATCAGAATTTTTTCTGCGTTTGAAAAAAAGATGTACACGTTTATTTCACAATGTTATGCCCTGAAATTGCTTGTGCACTAATGCAAAAATGTGTGATGTGAAAAATATGTGCTAAAGTAATGAACATGTGAAAAATAAATGTTTTACGAGATACTAAGAGTGGGGGTACTGATAATTTTGAAACCACTGCTGTGCAGAAAAATTGCTTAAGAACTTAAGAAACCTTGTGTGTCTGGAAGAACATTAAAATAAAAGTATACACGTCCCCAAAGGTCACATACTCAATGCATTTTTCATTTTCTCCTATATTCGATATTATATTGCCAATCATTTTGCATTTAATGGATCCAATAAACTTTTACTGAGCAACATAAACCTGAATGTTTGTATGCAGTCACATGGTGTGGGAGGACACAATTTATGTAAAGTTGGGAGTGAATGTAATAAAGTCTGAGTGTATCATGGTGTCTGTAGTGTATTAAGACATAAATCATGGTATCGCCAGTGGGTTCCTGTCAGAAATATCAATAACAGACTCTTTGATGGTTATACAACAGCTAAACCAGGTTTTTTCCAGAAGCACGCATATGAATCACAGGTAATGGATATGAACTATTCACCATGTTGGTTGTAATATATAATTTCCGATCACCCACTGGGGTGGTACAGTGGTTACTACTGCCACCTCACAACAATACGTGTGAATGGTTGTTTGTTTCTGTGTTAGTGTAAACCCTGCCTCTCACCCAAAGTTATCTGGGATTGACTCCAGCTTCCCCAGGGCACCCTGATGGATAAGATGATGGATGGATCACCCTGTAATTACAGAAACATGTCTATAGAAAATTCTAGGACACCACAATTGCATACCTGATGCATGAACAATGTATTTTTTCCCATCACCTCATTTTCCCTCAAGTATTAAGGCTCTAATCTGGCCCAGTCAATGAATTTCCTGTATAAATTGTCTTGAAGTGAAAATATTCTTGTGGACCATAATTGAATTGGAAATTTCTGGAAAAATAGCTAGTTATTTCATGAGGGAGAAAAAAAACCCCAAACAAACTCAGGGTCATAACTCATAAACTCAGCTACTGATAAATTGCACAAATGTATATTTTGCATATTTATAATTGAAATGTATGTATTTATAACGAATTTTACATTAGCAAGTAAAACTATACAGTATGTCATTGTAATTTGTTGCGATCGATTAAAAAATGTACACAAAGCTGTACACAAAATGTCACAGAGCTGCTTTGTGAAAATGTTCATTGTGAAAAGTGTTATACAAATAAAAATTGAATTGAACTGAAATGAGAGTCAGTAATACAGGACATTAGAGACCAAATACACTGATTTTCTTTCTTCCTGTTAATTATACTGTCATGGTCACAAAATCTTTCACAAAAAAAATCAAAAGATGAGAAATGAAAGTATGAACAAATACTTAGAGATTTGAGATTAGAGATTTATTATGAGATTATACATTAATAATAATAATAATAATAATAATAATAATAATAAAGAGGAGGAGGAAGAAGAAGAAATTAACAGTGAAACAGAGATATATTACTAGATTATCCATTAAATATCCTACAACTACTACTATGAATAATAATAATAATAATAATAATAATAATAATAATAATAAAGAGGAGGAAGAAGAAGAAATTAACACTGGAACAGAGATATATTACTAGATTATCCATTAAATATCCTACAACTACTACTATGAATAATAATAATAATAATAATAAGAAGAAGAAGAAGAAGAAGAAGAAGAAATGAACAGTGGAACAGAGATATATTACTTGATTATCCATTAAATATCCTACTACTACTAATAAGAATAAGAAATTTAACATATAGCGCCTTTCTCAGACTCAAGGTCACTTGACAATGACAAAAAATAAAAAATAAAATAAAATCTCTAAAGGAGTGCGGAAGAAGGACTGCATCCACCCGTAGTCTTCTGTAGTCTTAGATCAGGATCAAGGGCATTTTCTTCATCCCTGTAATAATAAGTGATTGTGAAAAAAAAGCTACCCAATATAATGATTATATAATATTTATATTTAGCTATCAAAGAGCTCGGTTCCATTTTATACTTGCATATACAGTACGAACAACAATTACACTATTTTCATGCCAGTTATTACTACATGAAGTGCAAGATGCAAAACATTTCCACTCTACATGCAAAAAACCAGTCTCTCAATGCCAAAAAAATAATAAAACAGTGCAGTGCTGAAAAGTAAGTGAACCCTTTATAATTCCCTGCATTAATGTATACATTTATCTTAAAATATAGTCTGATCTTCATCTAAGTTGCAATAATGAAAAAAAAAGAAAAACCACAATCGGTCTTAACTAATCACATTTAACTAATTATAATCTTTCATGTCTTTATTGAACACACCCGTTAAACACGAAGAGCGCTTGTGGAGAAAGTAAGTGATCCTTGGATTTACAAAGTGTTCCACCTCCTTTGGCAGCAGTAACCTCAAACAAGTGCTTCAGTAGCTGGGGATCAGAACAGCACAGCGTTCAGGAGGAGTTTTGGACCATTCTTCTGTACAGACCTGCTTCAGCTCAGCTACACTCTGAGGATGTCTGGTGGATTGGGTTTAAGGTCTGGGGACTGACTGGGCCAGTCCAAAAGACGGATTTTCTTTCTTAAGCCATTCTGTTGTAGATTTACGTCTCTGTTTAGGCTCCTGACCGTGCTGCATCACCCAACTTCTACTGAGCTTCAGCTGGTGGATGGTATGGTAGAGTCATAAACAGAGATATTAGCCAGATCCTATGATTCCTTCAAGCCTTTAGCGATTACTCAAAGGTTCTTCTTTACCTCATTGAGGATTCTGCATTCAACCTTTGAAGCAACCTTGGCTGCATGTGCACTTGTAGACAGACGAGCCACATTACGAAATCATCTCATTTGTCTAACTGTCAATTGATGAATGTCTAAATTCTTTAGGATTGCTTTGTAATCCTTTCCAGCTTTATACAAATCAACAATTCTTGATTTTAGGTCTTCTGAGATCTTGCTTTTTTTTTTTTTGCGAGGCATGTTTCACATCAGCAGACGCGTCTTGTGAAGAGTAAACTCAAAATGTTTGTATCTCTAAGTATCTAGAAACCATATCACCAGACTCGTTTCAGTGATTGGACTCCAGGTTTGTTAATTCCTGAATCCAATTAGATTTCACTGAAGTCATTAGCCTCGGGGTGCACAAACTTTTTCCAACATACACTATGCATGCTTAAATGATGTATTCTATACACAAGATGTGTGTTTTTAATTAAAACAGCTTGTATTTGTTCATTATTGTAACTTAGATGAAGATCAGACGATGTTTGAAGATAAATTTATCCATAAATGCAGGTCGTTCCAAAGGGTTGACTTACCTTTTCTTGCCGTTGTATCGTACCGTATCTTTAACAGAGATACACCAATGACTGACTCCAGAAAATCAGGTGATGTCGGCTCTGGGGTGAAACGTGATGAATCTAGAAGGGAAGAGAAAAAAATTCAGCTTCACTTTTCAACCACCACAGAACCATAGCAGGTAACTGGTTCCTCCACAAACATATACTGTAGTTTTGTAATGTTTCACAGTGATTCAGATTAACATCAGTTTGATGAATATGACACCTGACCTGTGATTATGAAGGAGCACATGGACAATATTTAACTGGATGCTTGTTAGCAGTGACAAGTAGTGACTGATAGAAATCCACGTGTCTTGTGTAGTAGAGCCCGATGCCTCACCTTAGCGCGCTTGCACGGGGGTTCACTATGTAAGCAGTGACTCTGAACAGCTTTTCTTTTCCTCCCCCAGATCAGGTCAGGAGGTGTCTGCATTTCTGGAGGAGTGAGGTCCACAAAAACAGGAGACCCTGTAAAGGAGGCACAAATGCAATCCAAAATCAATCAAATATGGAGAACGGATTGGAGAGAACTAAGAGCGTTTTCACACTTGGGCCAAAAACTTGAATCTGCACCCAGGACCCCATTCTAGACTTCTTGTCTGGGTGAAAGATTTGTTTCGATTTAGAAGAAATTATGTTTTAAATGTGGATCAGCTTTGTGAAATATCAAACAGCTGCCACACACAATGATAAACATGTCAGGGTTTGGATGAAGTGAGTCCCAGACCACCATTTTCAAAAGGACAAGGGATCGGTTCTCTGAAAACAGCTCTCACACCCCACCAAATACACCGAACTCTCAGAGCAAACACTCACATACAGGATCAGTCAAAAGTTTGGACAGTAACGAGTACTGTTAGTGCATCCAAACTTTTTCACTGGTCCTGTATTTCATGGTGGATCACACTGAGGAGTGTTATCTGCTGGCATTGTGGATGAAGGTTTAAATGATTTCCTTCCTCGGGCCAATTTCACTGCTAATCTCACACATGGACATGAAGATCCGACAGGACATTTAGGACACTGAGAAACTTCTCTTGTCAAATTTTCACATTAATTTTTACCTTTGGCTGGGAGAACGGCGCACTCTGGCTCCTCAGATGAAAAGTCGGAATCTTTCTGTAAATAAAGATTAGATATCTCAGTTTATCCCACACTTTATTCATCTTTAAATGTTTTAATTCATATGCATTCTTCAGGTAAATATAACAGGAATCAGGAAAAAGAAAAAAAAAAACAGGGGCGTTTTCTCAAAAAGATTAAAGATGTAAATGAGATCAATGCTTCACCTTAAATCGTTTGCAGGGAGGCTGCTCAGCGTCAGCCAAACAGACACTCCCTGGGTGTTTCCTCTTCTGCTGAGGCTTCACACCATCAGGTGATGGATTTTTATTTGTTGCCTCAGCAGCAGGAGACTCTGCAAAGCAGGACACAAACGCAGGAGTGAGAATGCAGTGCAGATAAATTGCTGATGGAATTCTTCTACTTGCTTTTCCTTACGTTTATACTCATTCTACTCCTAATAGAATTACTACATTTTTTATGAATTAATATTTATTATGAGATGCAAGAATCATTACTTGTCTTGGCGCTCTCTCCTTTCTTCAGCGAGGCCCCTGATGTTTCCTCTGGTACAGGAACAGCTGACGGCTGACCTACAGAAAAAAAAAAAAGCATGAAGATCATACTGGGCATTTAGGGAATTAAAAACATTGACAATTAGTGAATTATAACTTGTTTTTTTACTTTTTGTCTGAAGACCCAAATGCCATCTGATGATTCTTGGTCTCTTTAGCTTCAGGTCTGGATCCTGTTTCGAGGAAGGGCCTTGCTGGTTCTCCTGTGTGACACAATAAAGAGTGTTAATGAGAAAACATGACCATTTTAAATATTGGCATCGTTTTAGGAAAATGTTCAGTTAATATACTGAACAGTCCGTGTTGCTGAGGTGGTATCTTCAGGAATACACAGTTTGTACCTTTTGTATGGCTCTTGTACCTTGAAAAGTGCATACAGAGTCTCCATTTCCATGTGAATTACAGAGTAATAATTTATAATGCCACGATCTGGTGTGACCCTGAAAAGGATGGGTTCCCTTTTTGACTCCGATTCCTCTCAGTGATGTCTCAGGGAGTTTTTATTTGCTACTCCGACCTCCTTACACAACAAGAATCTAAATCTACATCTGGATTTCTGTAAAGCTGATTTGTGCAATGTCTGTTGGCAGTTTTGACTCCAGCCCTCATTTGATGCCCAGGAAAGTGGCTTTGAGAAAACGTATTTTGATAGAACGCTGTTCTAAAATAGCTAATCGAAACAGACACTTGTAAAACCTTACACTTAAAGCCGTTTGTGTACGCAGGACCAGAATGATCTCATGTTCTTTCTGCAAGTTAATTATTAGACTTTTGAGGCAAAGCCTAAGATCTATTCAGGTTTACTAGTTTTCATCCGTAAAGATTAAAGATTATCTTTAACACTTTAATCTATGATTAGGCTCCGATTACGTCTCTTGAGTTACTTTAACAGGACATATAGAGGTTTTTCATGTGACGTCACGTTTCCAGTGGCAAAGCCATGTTTAAGGTCAACCTTTGATTCGAATACAATGAAGTAGTGAGGAAAGGATGTAAACATGGTCAATTTTTGTTCAGTTTTCGGTTGTTCAAACCTCTCAACCCATGATAAAAAGGCGTATTTGTACATTCCTAGTGAAATGTTGCATCAGGAAGAGAAAACCACAGAAATTTCTACAAAAAGAAGACATCAGTGGCTGGTGAATCTAAATCATAAGGAATGGACGCCATCAAAGTACAGCCGAGTCTGCGCTCATCATTTTCACTCAGGTTTGACCGTGTTTTATAATTTTAGAACTATAACATGGTATAAGAGTCAAAATAAGCTTATTTTGCTCAAGTTTATTTCGTGAAAGTTTAGTAATATGAGCTAAATATTCGCAGCCTAATGATGCTCGTTATTCAAGTCAATAAGGTTCATTATTTCTAAAGCGATCATAATTTACCACCTTTATGTCACTTTATAGGATAACCAGCTGACTTGTATGATACAGAGAATCCAGACTGGGCTCCGACACTCAATCTTAGTCACGCCAAGCTGCAAAAAAAAATCTAGAACATCGGTTGACCACTACGAAAGGGCAAAGAAATGGCTGGATGCAAAGAGAAAAAAATTGCTCAACGTGCAGCAGACCCAAAAAGCCAAAGTCCAGCACCGTAAACATCGAGCAAACTCCTTCAGATTCTGAGAAAGAAAATTTGTTGGCCTGGAAAATTTTGTTCATTTGGTATAATTACGAACTCGGTAGCAAAAAACTGACAATACCGTGAACAAGTTTTGTGCAGAG
>JAOBAM010000024.1:29284963-29295509 GCA_025212355.1 Notarius kessleri
CCTTGAGGAATGGGCAAAAATCCCAGTGGCTAGATGTGCTAAGCTAATAGAGACATACCCCAAGAGACTTGCAGCTGCAATTGTAGCAAAAGGCGGCTCTATATAGGATTGACTTTTAGGGGTGAATACCTACGCACACTCACTCTAGATTTGTTTTTTCATCTTAATTATTGTGTCACAACGAAATAATTTTCACCTGTAAAGTGGTAGGCATTTTTTGTAAATCAAATGGTGCCAACCCTCCAAAAATCCATTTTAATTCCAGTTTGTAATGCGAATAAACAGGACACACCAAGGGGGATGAAATACTTTTGCAAGACACTGTATATCGCATAAGTTTGTGCTCTTTCCAACAGTCACATTCGGTGCATTATTATAATTGGGTCTTGTTTAATTAAACGCTGAACCGGTTCCCTTTAACTCAGTGAGCATTAATAGAGGACTATGAAGGATCATTTAGATGAGGAGCTCCTCATTCAATGAAATGTTATGTCTAGTATAGTCTCTCCATATTGTTTTAAAAACAAATGTATTCCATGTTCCTGACAGATGAGCAGCGAAGTGACACTGATGGAGTTCCTGTTCCTCTAAAGCAGCCAACCTTCAACCAGGAAGCACAAAACTGTGATCCCTCACAAATCCAAGTCAAGCTGGAACCAGTGACTGGACATGAGAAGGCTGAGTCACAAGAGCAACTGAATAACGCTTCTCGATTCAGCTCCTCTCCTGTAAGGTCTGTCAGTAGACAGGGGCAGCCTCACTCTTCTTTCCCTCTTAAAACGGTGAATGTTCTGGCAAAAAAAGGTCACTGTTCCTCCGCAGTCTCGAGCAAACCAGAAACGTGGAACCATACAGGATTCTCCTCAGATATCTCCTGTACACCTGGGAAAAGTGAAATTCAGTTCAAGCCTTCGATAAAAGACGAGCCCGTTTCCCAGCCCGCTTCACAATACGAGAAACCGTCAACTGATTTTTCTCGTCCGAAACCTCGCTTGCCGAGTCACCTTCCTTACAGGCCGCTTTACTGCGACGCGTGCAAAAAGATTTTCCAAAACGAATGGCAGCTGAAAAGGCATTTGCTGAAGCACCAGAACAAAAGGCCGAACTGCTGCGAGTTGTGCGGGAAGTGCTACAGTACGCCACACGTCCTCAAAATCCACCTGCGAACTCACACAGGAGAGAGACCATATCACTGCAAGTTCTGTGAAAAGACGTTCAGTCAGATAGGTCACTTGAAGGGGCATGAAAGGATTCACACTGGAGAAAAAATTTACAGCTGCTCAGTATGCGGGAAATGTTTCACTTGGTTGAGTCAAGCCAAAGAGCACATTCGGGGCCATCCTGGTCAGCTGGCTAGAGTTCAACGAAAAATCAATCAGTGATTTTTATTTTTTAAAGTACAGGATACGTATTGCAACTCAAGATATTTAAATTAAAATCTTAATGAAGAGAATACCTCTGCTTCTGTAACTCAGCTTCCAGCAGTTTAGTTGTTTTACATATAAGGAATAAAACACAACAGGGCATGCTGTTCTAGGAAAACGAGACCGTTAATGACGGCGTAGCTCACTCCGGCCCCGTCTAGTCCAGAAGGAATGATCTAAAGTAGGCCACCTTGCGCAATAAGTGTTGCAAGCTATATGCACCCGAGGAATACCGACCTATTTGCCAGAAAGAATCGAAAACGGTGAGGAATTAACTGAGACAAAGCGATTTTCTGTTGAATTGCTCATTAACACTTCATTAATAATTGTAGTTAAGCAAATATGGGTAGAAGTTATATACATCCTAGGTACCTCTACCTTCATGCCAGAAAGAATCAAAACTAGTGAATAATTCAGGGAGAAGAAGCAATGTGTGTGTGGAAACTGCTCGTTAGGGCTTAATTACTCCATATCTTCGTTGTTAATTGCAATTATGTAAATTTGGGTAAAAGCTAAATGCACCCCGACCGCGAGTTGGCCTAATGGTTAGCGTGTCCGCCTCTCGATCGGGAGATCGCGAGTTCTGCTCACGGTCGGGTCATACCAAAGACCATCATAAAAATGGTACCTACTGCCGTCTGGCAAGGCACGCTGTAATACAGATGCGAGTGGGGAGTCAAACTCTTGCGGTTACCAGAGGACTAACTCCTGACTGTAACCCTAGCCATGTAATAGGCGAGAGGCTGAGGGCTATGGAAACGGAGATTGGCGCCGCCCAATGCGAAGGGACTTTGACTATATGCACCCCAGGCAGACCTACCTACCTTCCTGCCAAAAACAATAAAAACTAGAAAAGCACTCGGAGAGCGCAGACCTCCACCAAGAATCCTTTAAAAAAAAAAAAAATCCAGGATCTAGAAGGTGATCTGGATCACTGCCAAAATTTAATGGATTGTTACTTGTGCCCAGTCACACACCTGGAAAAAATTTCAGAGCAATCCGTTCATAACTTTTTCCGTAATGTTGCTAACAGACAAACCAACGTTACCGAAAACATAACCTCCTTGGCGGAGTGAGTACAAACTTAGAACATATAGAATGAAAGATAAGGCCTTGTTTCCTAATGATAAAATGATGGCGTGATTAGGCAGTCTACAGCTTTGTTTGTTTTGCCTTGATTGTGGTTTGCTATAACGTCATCACATCCAAACTCTCTTTTTTTTTTTTTTTTTTTTTTTTTTAATGGGTCATCCAAGACTGCGAAGTGCTTCAGTGTTCTCAGAGGAAAAAGTAAAGCACTTATCATTATGGTATCTCGCCTAAGAAGGGCCAAGAGAGGAATCTGGGTCTTCCAGTGAGAGCAGAGTTAATTGAATCCTTGGGGCTTTGGGCAGCACGGGGCACGGCAGGCAAGCAAACCTGTGTCTCGGTCAACAGCAGGGCAGATTTGACCAGGGCAGGGGTGTGTGTTGTAGCTCAGGCAACCATGTTCAGTATAGGATAGAATTCATGTGTAGTCATATGTGTCATATTCCTGCTTCACTTCAAACTTCATGTTCTGCCTGTGATTTCTATCTGTTTATAATTAAATATACACTTTCAGTTCCGTGTCAGGCTTACGTGAGAAGGCTGTGCCCTGTCTGTCTGGCTATTCTATGCTATACTATGCTATATGGGCAAGTTTATGGCTACCAGATCATCATATCCATATATGTGGGCCTTCCCCAAACTTTAGCCACTTTTGCACAGAGTTGTCTAAAATGACCATACTAATGTTTTGTCATGGTCAGCTGTCCACATACTTTTGATCATAGTCTGTCTAATGCTTTCTTTCCATCTCTCTCTCTCAAGCTTTTCTTTCCTTTCTCGCTCTGAAGCTTGTCCTGGCTTTTGGGGACAGCATGTTGCCCCAGTGCATCGTGGGTTCTCAGCAGATCTGTCCGCGTTACAAGAACACGTTCTCCGGTTTGAACCAAGAGCTAACCCATGCTGCCCCAAGGACACATTTTTGGTTGATGTTTAGATATCAGTAACGATGACAAGGAAGTGAATAAACCGTGTGTGTCATGGTTATGTTCAACATTTTCCCGTCAATAATGAAATGGTTTCTTCTTTTTTTTTTTTTTTTTAAGCCTTCCCCTCCCAAAAATTAGAACCTTTTTAAAAAAAAAAGCATGAACCAATGTAATACAATAAACTTGTATCTCATGTGATTGAAGGTTGAATATGTCTGAATCTACGACTAACATTAGCAGTGAGATTCACATAACACATTTCTGTTGTGTCCTATGAATAAATGATTTGGACAGAGGCAACAACTCTTTGATCAGAATGCTAACGGATCATTTGGAAACATGACTGGGGGAGGTGTGTGTGTGTGTGTGTGTGTGTGTGTGTGTGTGAGAGAGAGAGCGAGTCTCTGTAGGAAAATAAAGATGGGGGTTGGGTTCATTGAGCCCAAACTGCCCAGTACAGTACAGCAAGCAGATTGATTGGCAGCCAGATGCGGAGAGGATTGTGGGATGGGGGAGGGGCGGCAAGACGTACTGCCACACATGTGTGCCGTTGACTGAGGAACAGTCGCTGGATTTGTGCCACTCTGCTGGCATTTAAAAAAAAAAAAACCTACACTTTGGGGTGTTTGTGTGTAAACGTGTGTAGGAGAGTAAGAAAGTGTGTGTGTGTGTGTGTGTAGGAAGAGAGAGAGTGCAAAAGTGTGTGTGTGTGCACGCACGCAAGGGGAGGGGGGAGGACAGGGCTAACAAAGGATCTACACACACTGGCATGACTTAGGCTTCCGTGTGGATGTTTCTTTGTGTGTGTTTCCAGCAGTAATGTAATTCAGGCTCTCACAGTCTGACTTTTAAAGCTTAATCAGTCTGAAGCTTTACTGCTTTCCTTTCTTCTAACCCCACACACACACACGTACGTATATTACACGCATTTTGCACATATTTAATTGCCTTGTCTGGATAGTGGCTCTACTTTCCCTTTCTGATTTGCTGAAGATCTGGAGAGAGTGAGCTAATTAATGCATATATAAGTGTGTAAGATTTGTTTGTTTGTGTTCTTTAACATGCCTCCAACTTACACACACTTTACACACAGCAGATTTCATGTATGTAGTTTTCATCTGTGGAGGGCGCATCCCCCCCCAACTCTGGTCTGCTGAGGAGATGGATGGTGGATGTGTGTACAAAAGAGTATATGGAGTGTGTGTTTTCTGATCTTGTTGCTTACCATACCTCCATCTTAACACCTCCGTTTTCCTGCCATGTGAGAGCTGCTGGAGGCGTTCAAGGACTGTGTTGACTGGCAGAGTGCCCAGTTCGCTCTGTGTGTGTGTGTGTGGACACATATGCAGCTCTGTATACAATTATGGTATGTATGTTGGGCAGGAAAGTGGGAAGCTGATTAGTTGAGGGAGAAAAAAATGAAACCGACTTCAGCGGGAGACACAAACACAGCGATTTTCTGTTTCAGGAAAGGATAAGATGGACCCTCGGGTGAGAATATCATATTTGAGGACGGTTGCATCATGCAGATCTACCAAAGCCAGCTCTGAATGCTTACTTTTTTCCTGATGGTTGGTTGCTTAGTCCCACCCCCTTTTTCTTTTTCTTTTAATTGTACACAATCTGAGTTTTATCTCCATGTTTTTCTTTCAGAAGAGCTTCTCCTGTTTGCTCCTTTGATCTCAGAACCTGTGGCTCAGCGAGGAGTCACTGCTTCCGTAAGCATCCGGTTCTCGCTGCATATATAAACGTGCGAGGGATAGAGCGAGCAGAAAGCTTTGTATGTGACCTGTTAAAGAAATGTGATATTTTGTCTTTTCTATATGCAAAACGCACTGCACAGGAGAACGGGAACAGCCTCAGGTGAAAATACACTTGGAGACAAAAGGTTCTAACTTTCTGAACCTTTTCAGCAAGGGGGAGACCCTCTTTTGTAGGATTCGACACAGAACCTTTAAGGGTTTTCCTGAAAATCCTTGAGTTGGTGCTAGTTGGAATCGTGTTTTGTCTTTGTTTTTTTCCTTTCCCCTCTAAGTGCTTAGATGGTGTAATTTTCGCACTGTTTTCACACTCCGTGACCTAAAGATTTAAACAATACAGCCAAAATAAAAAAAGATAACACAAAAAATATTACACAATTGTAATTAAGACAATAAAACGACCTGTTTTTTGCGTTAAGCCTAGATTAAAATATAAAGTGATATGGAAAACGGTGAATTCAAGCAATTAAGACACTCTGGAGATGATTTAATAAAAAGGCTGGATTGTTGAGCAGGTTGGAGTGGCATGGTATTGTGTGAAGAGCTGTGTTTTGCTCTTGGCTTTGAAATATATGGATGTTTCAAGCACATGATCATGTTGGGAGAGTGACATTTAGTCCAACAAATATTGCTACAACAGCACTTTACAGCGGCAGCTACAATTATCGACAGTCCATAATTATCAACACCTTTTCAGATTTACCAATAAACAATTTTGCAAAGGTGAGTTTCAGTTACAACAGTTATTATTGGTTAATTTAATCAACCTGAAGACCCTCTCGCACTTTGATCCTGTCGTCTGATGACACAGCTCGTTAACGGAGATGGAATTTTTTTCGCACGATCAGCAATTTGAGGAAAACCCAGATGTTATCGTCGCAGGTAAGCGTGGTGGAAAGATCATGGACATGTTTTTACTGATCAAATTCACCGATATTTCATGATCTCTTTGTCGAAAGCTACTTTGTTTCTTACTCTTTCATTTGACAGTCGCCGTTTTGTATCTAAACTTGCGTTTGAGAAGTCACGTGAGGTGTCGATAATAGTGACCACTTTCACTGGTGTCCACCATTATCGACACCCTGTGGAATTACGGGACATTTACAACTGTTATGAATCGATCTTTGTGTAACATTGTTGAAGTAGATGAAGTACTTTAAAAACATAAGTGCTGTGATTTATAATCATTTTTATTGGATGTTTATAGAGGATTTGGAATCCTATTGCAATAAACATAATTAGACCAGAATTAAATTCCTAGCATATAAAAAAATTACATGCTTGAAATATTCAGATTTTTCTATTCCATTCAGAATTTTTTTTTTTTTGCAGTTCGTTGTAAATATCTATCACATATTACAATATCAGTAGACATTTTATATTTTGGTTCGAGGAATGGCATGAGACCTTTGACCTGGATTTTCATGCGGTTACAATGTCAATTGCCTGTTGACGTTTATTGGTAAACTACAAAACTAGAAATTAATACAAACAACAACGAACGATGAACAAAATGTGATCTATGAAAATACATAGAAAATGAAACAGATTTTCTGACAAAAGTTAAACATTATCAGTTCATTTGTTTACAAGCATTAGAATTACTTCCTCATTTACGTAAACACCAACATCAATATATTAATATTGATGAATAGCAGCCACTGCTTCATGTTGCCGTTATGCATACAGCACATGTACCTCATAGTGCATGCAGGCAAGTGTGGTGAAGTGGATTTTACAGTTGCTACTCTCTTTCCACAGCCATCAAGGAGACCTGTGATTGGTTTGTGGCCAATTATGACATCGCTCGCAAATGAAGATCACTGGAAAATGCCACCTTTCTTGCTGCTACGCTATATTGGATTTGCAGCACAAATGTTAGACCCATGGCACTGTTGCACTTGAGAGTACTTTAGCGTGGAATCGAAAAAGCAGCATAGTACCGGTACTATTATTGTCATCATCGTTGTTAATTTGAGAAAATATGCATTACATTTAAGGGATGTCCCAATATGATAAGTAAGGCATAAAACACAACTGGACATGATGTTACTGGAAAATAATCAACAGTGCGATGTAATGGGGCCTGACTCAAAGTAACACCGCAAAGTTGATTCTTTTCTTCACAGCATATCCTGAAGTGTTTTATTCCTCTTATACCACAGCAATGCCGACATGAGCAATTTGTATTAACTAAAGACCGACTTGTCATATGATTTTCTA
Source organism: Notarius kessleri (assembly GCA_025212355.1). Taxonomy (NCBI): domain Eukaryota; kingdom Metazoa; phylum Chordata; class Actinopteri; order Siluriformes; family Ariidae; genus Notarius; species Notarius kessleri. The sequence goes on from JAOBAM010000024.1 coordinate 29,292,386, forward strand.
GGAACCTTTTGTTGTCATGGTATATGTCTCTGAAACAAGTTTGCACTTAGAAACATCCTGAAGCTTTCGGGACTGCTTTTAACTCTGACTGTTACAAAGCACTGACACTGGAGGCTCCTTCCAACAATTCAAAACAAACATTTCTAAGCAGAAATGTCCACCCTGTTTCAGTTGTTACTATAGAAATAATGTAAAACAACGAGCGCGTTCATATAAACCTGAGATTTGCTGAGCTGTGAAGTTTTCAAACATTAATCAACATCTGATCAATCCAATTCAAGAAGTCAACCTCGCTGTGGTATAAATGTCAGTAAGTTTACGGATTCCTAAGTGCAGTGCATTTCTATACTCCCTCATTTTTGTGAATACATAACTCCAGTACATTGGACACAGATTTCAACATGTATGGTTTTCCCAATGTTTAACCCTTTGCTGTTTTTGTGATCGTTTAATTCACTGTATGTTACAGAATAACAATCAGGGTAGTTTCTGAATCCTGACAATGGTGAAGGCTTACCTCATTTATATTCATGATCATAGAGTTGCTTTGTATGTTGTATCCTGCTTTGAGTTTCAGGAATGTCAGTGTTTCATGACTTCAACGCCTTTTTCATAACTAGTAAAGAGAACAAGACAATATTTAAAGATCAAGAATGAGTTCTCATTAATTACAGTCACTTAAGGCTACTTCACTGTGATTTGATACAATACACACTTTTCTCCGTATGAATGAAGTAGAAATGACAATGTTTGTGAAATAAGGCGATGTCCTAAAACTGCTTTTCATAATTTACTTTTCATAATTTTCTGCTTTTCATAATGTGTTCATTTTGCAGAGGACTGCCCCAGATGGCAAACCTTTGCCTTAGCAGGGCCCCTTTCATGGAATTCCTCCCTATCTAAAAAATAATAAGCACCATTAACACTATTTTCTCTACACTAAAAAAAAAAACCACCACAGTAGTAGTTATGTCTGTGATCAGGGATTTATTATAATTTTTTTTTTAATGGTGAACACAATTCTAATAGTCTTATACTAAAATGAATCTTTAATATCTGCTTTCTTTCTGAAAAATGATGGATGTAAGGGAACCTTTTGTTTACTGGGAAGATATAATGTTTTATGAATCTGTTAAATGTACTAGACTTTTTTTTTTTGTCACTCTGATTTGTACAAGTTTAGTAGAGAGTTGTATATAATTTATACAATGAGGTCTGATGAGTAATTTCATTTTTTGAGCAGTGACCAAATGATTTTTTTTTTCTTTTGGCATTTTCTTTGAAATGTTAAACATTTGCTATGTTATGAAATATAACTTGATTTTTGCAGATATACATAGATTAAATGTACATGTATATAAAACATGGATTTAAAGGTGTTCTAGTTGTGTGATTGTACTGTTGGAGATCACAAAAATGTATGTAGAACACACACACACACACGTGAACCTGGAGTGAGACAAAAAATTAGGAACTACATGTTTTTGGTGTCAAAACACTTTTATATTTCTAGTAAAAATACATGAAGAAATAAAGTAAAAAATGTAGGCTTGCAAAAATGAATTTTATTTTAATGCTCGGTTTCTTAAAAAAAAAAGCGTGTTAAAAATTGCCTTGACTGAAGGAATACATTTTTTTTTTTTAAATGAAAGCATTTTCTTTATAAAATAATGCCAAGCTTGTTGTTGTTATAATTATTAATTCATTAGTAATAGTATTTAGTGTTGTTTATATGACCATTATACTATGATTTTCATCTCCCATGAGTGTAGCACTTACTTAAATAATTTGTACAGTTTGATTTTTTTTTTTTTTTTTCCCTCCAGATCAAATGCACATCATTCACCACTGTATATTGACCAGGCCTGGTAGTCATGTCCGAACAAGCAATTCAATATAGCAAAACCTGCAGGACTGGAATTATTAACTGCTTTGGTAATGATGTAAAGCATCTATGTATGTATAAAAAGGAATGAAGGCATGAGTAATAATGGTGATAATATACATTACAAGAGAAAGTTGACAAACAATAATAAACACTCTAAAGGTTTGTATTGCTCCAAGCACACACCCAACCTGAACCTCATCTTTCGAAAACCAAATTACAGTACATTCATATACATTAGGCAAAAGAAAAAGTCCTTAATGTCAGTAAATTAAAAAAAAAAAAATAGCTAAAAGATTTAAATATAAATGTTCTTTCGCCGTGACATCCTTAAGCATATAAATCTTTGCAGAATAGAGACTTAAGAGATATTTTCAATCATCCAAACAAAATACTGTGGGTATAAATCACTCACAAATCGTGTTTTCCGACAGTTAATCATGCTGGGGGGGTTCCACAATATTTAATCAAAATACTACTATAATTTTGTTTTATTTTTATAATCTTGCTGCCTGACAGCTCCAGGGTGCCAGGTTCAATCCTGATCTGTGTGGACCTTCACATGTTCTCCTCATGTCTGCATGAGTTACCTCCTGGTTCTCCAGTTTCAGCCCAAAAACATGCAGGTAGGCAAATTGTCTACTCTAAATTGTCCCTGAGGGTGAATGACAGTGAATGCATATGGTGTCCACTCAATGGATTTCATGCTCGGTGTCCCTGAGATTCTCCAAGACCCAGAGCTCATTTGAGTAGTACAACTGAGTAGTTCAGGGTTAAAGGCCTTGCTCAAGGGCTCAGCAGTGCTTGGGATTTGAACTCTCAACCTTCTTGTGAGCTTGGCAGTGTTGGGATTTGAACTCTCAACCTTCTGATCATGTCTTTTGCCGTGATCAGACTGCGTGATATTTTTGTCTTTCACGATGGTCACCATATCAGATTAGGTGATCATGGTGCTATAAATTCTTGCCATGTCTTAGTCAGGAGACTGGCAACATTACAAGTTTGACCCTGACCAATCATCATTCATGTCCTGGCGTTGTTGTCAGGGAGGAGCGTCAAGAAATTGTCTATCATGGCTACAGAAGGGGGTAGCATGGTGGTGTAGTGGTTAGCGCTGTTGCCTCACAGCAAGAAGGTTGGGGTTCGAGCCCCGTGGCCGACAAGGGCCTTTCTGTGCGGAGTTTGCATGTTCTCCCCATGTCCGCGTGGGTTTCCTCCGGGTGCTCCGGTTTCCCCCAC
>JAOBAM010000024.1:31437254-31450095 GCA_025212355.1 Notarius kessleri
GTAAAAAATAAATAAATAAATAAAAATTAAAAATAAAATTATTTAAGGTAAACTAAAGAGTACCATTGAAATTGATCTAAGCATTTCATTTTTGTTTAATCAATCAGCTATTTTCAAAGGCCTGTACAGTATGTTAATAAACTACATGCACAGTCTTTACTTACATAATACCCTTTCATTCATTCATTCATTCATTCATCTTCAGCAATTGCTTTATCCTTGTCAGGGTCATGGTGAATCCTGAGTCTATCCCAGGAACACTGGGTACAAGGTGAGAATAGACTGTAGATGGGATGCCAGTGCATCACAGGGGACCATTCACATACACATTCACTCACTCTTTCACAAAATTTAGCTCCAACGGCATGCTTTTGGGAGTTTGGTGGAAACCAAAAAACCCAGAGAAAACCAATGCAGACACGAGGAGAACATGTGAAACTCAACACAGACAGCAATCTGAGCTCATGATTGACCCTGGGACCTTGGAGCTTTGAAGTGGCAAAGCTACACTGTGCCACCATGATGAACTGTACCTAGAGAAAATCAACAACTTAAATGAGTTCAATAAGCTCATATTATTAGTGTTCAACCTACTGAACCTCACAAAAACAGTGCAGTAAAAAGAAAACTTGGCTCAGACTGAGACACACAGACAGAGACACAGGGAGACTGAGGCAGAGATAGTTAATGATAGAGCAACCACAACGCTGGCTCAGAGACTCAGTAAACCAGTGGCACCAGTAAAACCCTGTTACAGTAAACTGGAGTAATATTCCATAATCCAACACATCTGTGCCTCTGTGCTGGTATAGAACACACTGTGGCTATGGTTCAGGGTCGTGCCACATGATGGGGGTTGAGGATGTGCGTGTTTTGTTTGTGTGTGCATTGGGGCAGTGTTGGTGTGCATGGCCCCCTTCCATACACTCATCAACAATGTGGAGTCAATGACTCAATGGGATATATAGTAGAGTACCACACCCTGCTTTTCCATGTTGCATGTTCTAGTAACTCTAAAGGCTGTGGTATGGCAAAATCCTTCTGTTTTGATTGGCCAAAACCTTTCATATCATATTTTTAATTTACGTAGTAAGATCATTTATTAGTTCTTTACAAAGATGCCAGTTCTCGAGACTAGCTTGGTTCCATTACATTTATTTACATAAACTATTCCAATTAAAATGTCATGACTGCAACTGGTAGTTTAAGGGCGTTTGTGGCACAGCATTGCATATAAAGAGAAGTTCTAAGCCACAAAATAATCCCCCAAACAGCTACAATCAGAGTGGAAAAAACTGAGCTTGCATTGATGCCACCCTGGTGAGTAGTGAAAGGAAAAAAAAATGACAGGGACAGAGTGAGACAGAGAGAAAAAGCAGAAATATCGAGAACCCCCAGCACCCCCCACCCACAGACAGACACAGAAGGTAAATATGATGTGAGTGTATCATGAGTGTTTTTCAAGTGGAAAATATCAAATATATAAAAAAAAGAGTGTGTGTGTGTGAATGTGAGAGAGAGAGAGAGAGATGTGTTTCTGGGAAAGCGTTTGTGCCAGGTTTATGGAGTGAGCGATGAAATAGCAGAAGCATCTCCTCTCAGGATTTATGGAAATACCTGTGACTTTACTCCAAGGCTTCATTAGACACATTTATCAGGGTGATTTACAGCTGACAAAAACGTGAGCCGGCAATATACCATCTATGCTCTGCTGTCAGCTAAAACAATTAAAAATTTCTTCAGTTAAAAAAAGGTCAGGCTTTTGAGACTTATCTGATGTCATTTATGTCATGTCATTGCGGTCATTATACTCACAAACTACAAAGAATGCAGAATTTACCAGCAGCAAAATCAGCAACAATACAATTATCTGCACAACACTTAGTGTCTGTGATAATGCAAATGTTTCCTCAGTAGAAACTGACAGAACTGCTGTTTACTGTCAAAGTGAAGTGTTAAAACCCCACTGTGCACAGATCTCACTCATTATTACAAACACCTTCTGCAATGGAAAAATACATAGCCTCAGGTCTACAGTCAGACAAATGACTGTTTAGCTCGTACCATTTCCAACTAACAGCTCAACTTGTAATCTCTTTGTAGTCTCATATTTGTCACATGCTGTGGATTGTTCGGTTCCAAAACCCTGAAATGTAAGATCTACTGCCTGATTTTCCCAGAGAGTGTTAACCTTGTTGAGTTTGGCTCTGGGGAACAGTCTTGAGTTATCCAATGCAATGCTCAGGTCTGTTCTCTGCAAACAGAATAACAGGATATGTGGCCTCTTTCCTTTGCATATCTCCTTCTATAGCTCTCTCTCCTACTTCTCTCCCTATGGGAGTAGACACTGCCCATTGCACATGCCATCATCAGTAACTGCAGCAAAACGCCACACGGCTGTTGTGAAAAAGAATGAAAAATATGTGGGAAAAAGTGTGAAAAACACAAAACATTGCATATGGAAATCTAACAAGTAACTGCTTCCATTCTTTCCATTTATTTCAAATCTACAAGTATATCTGTATGTAAATTAACTAATCTATACATAATGGGATATAAAATAAGAGAGAATTCTTCATCTTGAAGGAGTGTCAGTCCTGTTGTCATGTGGAGTGGAAAAAGTACAAAGAAACTATTACTTGAGTAAAAGTAAGGATACAATGCCAAAATCTTACTCGACTAAAAATAATCGAGCCAAAATTAAAGTAAGAAAGTATCTAGGCTGATATTTAAACAAACTCAAGTATTCAAGAGTACAAGTAGCTATCTGCTTATTAAGTCTGATGTCAATAGCCATTTCTGGGGCCAGACACCCCTTCAGTATTGCCAACGTGGAGACTTTGTCGTTAGATCTGGTGATTTTTAGATCCCTTTAGCAACTTCATTAAAAAAAAAAAAGCCTAGTGACAAATGCAGTGACTTTTTCAGCACACATAAGTGACTCTCGAACTTGATATAGCTCTCCAGCAGACATAACACCTGCTGTTAAGAGTTTAGAAAGCAGGATTGCTCAACTCACCGTATAATGCCAGACTTGTGCTTGCGACCAATCACTGATAACCATGGAACCTCCCCTGACCAACCACTGATTACCTCTTTGTTCTTCACTTTAAACTTTCTTTTTGGAGATATTACTAGATATTACTTAAGTAAAATATAAGCAGGTAAATATTTTTCCTTTATGGAAACAGCATAGTTTATTTGGACTCTGATCCAAATAAGTTTTTCTCCTGTAAATTTACTTGCAAGTATTTAATTTGTGTTCAAGTATAATAAGGTTTTCCCTTTGCACTGGCTATGCACCCAAATCCTTTACATTAGCAGTTATCAGACCCCTGATTAAAAAAACCTAATCTCAACCCTTTTCATATTGGCCAACTATAGGCCAATATGAAAGCTCCCCTTTAGCGCCAAGATCCCAGAAAAGCTGTGGCAGGCTAGTTATGCTCATACTTAACAGAGGAATAACATTCATGAAATGTATAAGTCAGGATTTAGACCACATTATAGCACAGACACAACACTGGTTAAAGTAGTAAATGACCTTCTACTGGCCTCTGATCAGAGTTGTGGCTCCTTGCTTGTGTTGCTTGACCTTAATGCAGCTTTTAAACACCATTGATCATTCCATTTTCCTTGATGGACTAGGAAATGTTATTGGAGTTAAGGGAATGGCCCCCTCTTGGCTCATGTTGTAACTGTTATCAGTTTATTGACGTAAATGGTAACTTCTCAATGCATACTAAAGGTAAAATATGGTGTTCCACAAGGTTATGTCTTAGGCCCACTGCTTTTCTCTTGTGTGCTACCTCTGGGTAAATATTTGTAAGCATGGTGTTCACATCTACTGTTATACTGATGACACACCGTTATATGTTTCAGCAAAGCCAGATAAGACAGTAGCTTAATAAAACTGAGGAATGTGTAAAGGATATTAGGCACTGGATGCTTATTAACTTCTGTCAGAGAGTCAGGGGTTTGAACCCAGATCGAGAGACACAATGTAAGATACCCTGAGCCACCACCATGGATAAACTGGCCCCAACTGTACACGCATACCTTTACTTTGACTCTGATAAATTCCAAAATAATGCAGGTCTTGCACAAAACAGGTCCCATACAAGGTTTCAGTAACAGAGTTCACAAAAGGAAGTCCAAACAGACAGCACTTTGTACAGTCCAAAAAAAAAGCAAAATCCAGAAAAGAAAAAACAAATTCCAAAAAAACCTGAGAGCAGCAAACAGGAGCACTAAGAAACTGAGGCACAAATAAATCAATAAATAAAGGTTTCAACTAAAAGGCTTACAAACTCAAGCACAGCAGACTGTAGAACTTAAAGAACATTAGTCTAGGCACACAATCTATACCTTATGCCAACTATACACAGGTGTCAACAATTAGCAAAATAGACACAAATGGTCTATCTAGTGGTGGAAGAGAGGTACAGCAACATGAGAAAAGTCCCAAGTCTCGACAGCCCCCCAGAGCGTCTCCTGACACTCCCAGGCAATCCGGTGTGCCCACTGAAAAAGTCCCTTATGAGGTCACAGTCCAAAATGTCCTAGGCCAGGACCCAGGTCCGTTCCTCTGGCCCATACCCCTCCCAATCAACCAGGTATTGAATCCCACCCTGGACCTGGCGAGAATTCAGGAGCCTGTGGAGGGTGAAAGCTGGCTGTCCGTCAGTGACTTGAGGGTTGGGCCAGCAGTGAGGCAATAACTGGCTGCAATCAGGAGACATGAAAAGTAGGGTTGACCCTCATGGACAATGGCAGCTGTAGACAATAGGAGACTGGATTGACCTGCCTCTCCACGTTGAATGGACCCACAAAGCAAGGCACCAGCTTCTGGTTCTCCACTCTCAGGGGAAGGTCCTTGGCAGACAGCAAAACCCTCTGCCCAGGGTGAAAAGATGGAGCAGGTCTGCACCATCAGTTAGCCTGGATCCAGTACCTCTTAGAGGCTCTAAGCAGAGATTGTTGGGCCCTTCTCCAAGTCTGCTTACACTGCCACACAAAACCCATGGCTCAAGGGACACTAGAATCCTCCTCCTGCTCAGGAAACAAAGGAGGCTTATAACCAAACAGACATTCAAATGGAGACATACCAGTAGAGCTGCACCTGAGGGTGTTATGGGCATATTCTGCCCATGGAAGGTGGGTACTCCAGGAAGCTGGATTAGCTGACACTAGACATCTCAGGGTAACCTCCAGGTCTTGATTCAGTCTCTGTCTGCCCATTCGACTGTGGGTGGAAGCTCGATGATAGACTGATGGTGGCACTGAGGAGCTTGCAGAATGCCTGCCAGAAGCTGGAGGTGAACTGGAGTCCACAATTGGATGTCCTGGGGAAGACCAAAGTAGCAGAGGGAAGTTTGGGTAGGGACAGAAAATGGCAGGTCTTAGAGAATCTGTCTACAACAAGAATTGTGTTACCTTGGGATGTAAGCCCATGGAGATGTGGGACCATGGTCTTTGAGGGATTGGTAAAGGATGGCGCATGCATTGAGTACTCTGATGTGGATCTTTGCTCTGGGCACAGACTGAACAAGCTGCCAAAGGTTAACATCCCTCCCCATGCTGGGCCACCAAAACCGGCATTGGAGAAACTCCAGAGTTCTTAAGGATCCTGAGTGTACTGTTAATTGTGACCCCATTGGAGAACCTTTGCTTGAATAGACTTAGGGACATAAATCTGGTTGGTGGGCCTAGAACCTGGACCAGGGTCTTTCTTAAGGGCTCACTGTACTTCAGTAATAATGCCCCAGTGGGCTGATGCCAGGACTCTGGAACTGGGTAGAACAGGCTTGGGCTGGATCTCAGGAAAATCTGAGAGAAACTTGCAGGAGAGGTCATCAGGCTTCTGATTCTTGGTCCCTGGTCAGTAGGAAAGGGTGAAGTCAAACCTGTTGACTAGAGCTCAGCATACCTGACTAGGACTGAGCCGTTTGGCCTGTTGGATGCATTCCAGATTTTTATCGTCAGTCCAGACTAAGAAAGGATGTTGAGCTCCTTCCAACCAAATGTCACCACTCCTCAAGTACCAATTTTACTGCCAGTAATTCCCAGTTCCCTATATTGTAATTTCTCTCTGTGGCCATGAACTTACAGGAGAAGAATGCACAGGGATGTAGTCCCCCCACCCCACTTGCCATCTGTGGCAAAACTGCTCCTACTCCCACATCAGAAGCATCCACCGCTACAACAAAGGGTCAATCCTGCTTGGGTAGACAGAAATTGGGACCGGTTGTCTTCCACTCATCACCTTGTTGGATTCATACCAGATGGTAGGAGTTTCACAAGTCCAACTTTGTAAAAGATGGTGGCTCTTTCAAGAAGTTCAAAAGCAGAGGCCATGAGGGGTAGCAGGTATCGGTTCCAGATAGTGATCTTGTTTAGACCTTGATAATCTATACAAGGCCAAAGACCTCCATCTTTCTTCCATACAAAGAACAAGCTAGTGTCCAGCAGGTGAAGATGAGAGGTGTATGAAACCTGATGCCAGAGCCTCCTTGAAGTAACTGTCCATAGCCTGTTGTTCAGGGGCAGACAAAGAAAATATGCAGCCTCTAGAAAGAGAGGTACCTGGCAGCAGGTCAATAGCACAGTTGTAGGGCCTTTGGGGTGGGAGGACCATAGCTCTCTTGATGGACACTTCCTGCAAGTCATGGTACTGAGAGGGAACTCGGGAAGTAACAAAGGCCCACAGCGCTGGACAAGTTGATAAGAGGCAGGGTCCCACTTGATAACAAAACATGTAGACCAGTCTACAGTAGATGTAGGTTATGGAGCTTTAACCAAGGAAATCCTAACACCACTGGATACTCTGGAGACTGGATGAGGTGGAAGGACATCTCTTCACAATGGTTATCAATCAGGACTCTTAACGCAACAGTTCTCTGACCCAGGGGTTGACCATCCAAGGCTCTTACAGAAAGGGGAGAATCCAGATTGGTGGTAGGGATTAACAGATGCTCGGCGAGCGAGGTCCATAAAATTACCCACTGCCCGAGTCCACAAAAGCTCCAAGCAAGTGCTCCTGACCACCACAGGCAATGGGAATTGTAATGAAGAGACCAGCAACAAGTAGATCAGGAGGTCGCCCCTGTCACAGCTGTCCTGAAGCTGGGGTTTGGCCTTTTCCCACTCACTCTGGGCAGGAACTTCGGAAATGGCCTGGTGCACCACAAGAGAAGCAGTAACGTTCCCTCATCATCTGTTGCATTCAGCCTGGGAAAGCCATGTGCCCCCCACATGCACCAGCTCAGGACCATTCTCCATCACAAAGGCAGCTATATCTAGTGGAACTTGAGGACTGGGCCTTTTGAAGCCCTTAACTAGGGACCTCTCCTGAAGACAATTGTCCAGACGAATGACCTGGGCTATCAAAGTCTCCAAATCCTGTATCTCTTCCCAAGAAGTTAACTCATCCTTAATTCTGTCAAACAGTCCATGGTAATAGGTGGCCAGAAGGGCCTCTTGGCTCCAGCAACTCTCAGCTGCGAGGGTCCAGAAGCAAAACGGTGTAGTCTGTGGCTCGCTGACTCCCCTGGCACAGCTAGTTAGCAGCACCCTGGACACTGACTGTTGGATTGAAGACCCTTCACATTTCCTCAGAACGAAGAACAGATGGGATCTTGCCAGTCATGCAAAGCCATTGTTTAGGCCAGAGCTTTGCACGTCAGAAAGGTGAGGACATAGGCAACTTGAGAAGACTCCATGGGGAAGGTGTTGGGTTGTAGAGCGAATGTCACTCTCAGGAACCCATGGCACTTATCTGGGTCTCCACTGAATCTCTGTGGGTTAGGTAGGTGAGGCTCCAATGCATTGCCAGGTGGGACTTGAGGTTGAGGAGGAGCAGGGGCTTGAAGAGGTGTTGTAAAGAGGGCTTGAATTTGCTGGAGAATTTTTCTTTAACATAGCCCCCCGCCGATTCATCTCCACCCACCGAGCACCCAAAACTTGTTTGTGTTTACAACAGATACAAGATGAATAACTGCTCAAGAGAGCTTGGGCTCTCTGCTGGGTCCATGTTGACAGTTCTTCTGTTAGAGAGTCAGGGGCTTGAACCCAGGTCTCTGGCTTGAGAGAGGGTCCAAGATCCCCTGAGCCACTGCAGTAGCTGAACTAGCCCCAATTGCAGAGAGACAATCACAAGGAAGTAGCTGCTGAACTCTTATTTTGGAACTTACCAGATCCAAAAAGTATGCAGGCCTTGCACAAAACAGGTCCCATACAAGGTTTCAGTAACAAAAGAATTCACAAAAGGAAGTCCAAACAGACAGCACTTTGTACAGTTCAAAAAGCAAAATCCAGGAAAAAACAGGATAAAGTCAAAAACACAGAAGATTTATTTTAAAAAATTCCAAAAACTGAGAGCAGCAAACAGGAGAACTAAGAAACTGAGGCACAGGGTCAAAAAAAAAAAAAATAGCAGCCAATGGTTTCAACTAAAGGCTTACATACTCAGGAACACAGCAGACCATAGAACTCAGCAAGGAACATTAGTCTAGGCACACAATATATACCTTATGCTAACTAGACACAGGTGTCAGGAATTAGCTAAATAGACACAAATGGGCAACATGAATCCATCTAATGGTGGAAGAGAGGTACAGCAATGTGAGAAAAGTTCCAAATCAACTTCCTTCAACTTAATTCTGACAAGGCAGAAGTACTTGTACTTGGACCACAAGCAGCTAAAATAAAGCTTTGTGATTACATAGCAACTCTGGATGACCTCAGTTTCATCATGTACAGCAGTAAAAGATCTTGGAGTGATTATTGACTCCAGGCTTTCATTTGTAACTCATGTAGATAATATTACTTGAATAGCCTTCTTTCATGTCAGAAATATTGCTAATAAATAATATTGCTAATATAATATAAGAAATGTCACGACAGGATGTAGAAAAACTAGTTCATGCCTTTGTAACCTCTTGGTTGGATTACTGTAAAGCTTTATATTACGTTACAGGCGTTTAGCAGATTCCTTTATCCAGAGCGACACAATAAGTGCAAAAATTAGGTACAAGAAGTGCTGAACTTCTAGACAAGGAAGTTATATTGTCAACTAAACAAGTGACAGAATAACACTTAGTGTAATATTCTGTTGAAGTAACAATAATCAGCAAACAGCCGGATGGACGAATGGATGGAACCCGTTTCTAAAAGGCACATCTATGACATCACCTTGTTAACATGCATACCAAGTTTCAAATCTGTATCATGGATAGTTTTGGATCTATGCTCTGGAAATGAACATTGCCCTTAGAAACTAAGTCAAAATCTATTTTTTATATAAAAATTTGAAAAATCCTTTTTTTTTTTTTCAAAAATCCAAAATAGCAAAAGGCATGAGTTCACATGTTGCTTGATATGTATACAAAGTTTCATGAAGATATCTTCAGTAGTTTTAAAGATATGGCCTGGAAATGAAAACGTGACCGGACAGACGGACAGCCGACCAGACAGCCAGACAGATGGACAGAACCCATTTCTATATCCCCTGCCAAACTTCATTTGGGTGAGGGATAAAAATTAAACCCCAATGGCTAACACTAAGTCATAATGACCAGGCTAGACAGTACAGACCATGGGTTGGTCAAGATGGCTACTTAATTACACAGTGGACAGGGAAGCAGGGGAAAGGTGCTGCCTGAAGAGGTGGGTGTTCAGTCTACACTTGGAGGTGGTCAGGGACTCGGCAGTTCTGACCTCAATGGGAAGGTCATTCCACCAATAGGGAGCCAGGACAGACAGCAGTCTTGAGTGGGCTGCCCAGGAGTGGAGAGGAGGAGGGGCCTGGCAACCTGTAGCAGCAGAGCGTAGGGATCTGGTTGGCATGTAGGGTTGTATCAGTCTGTGGACGTATGCTGATCTAACCCCTTGATTGCCTGGTAAGCTAGCATCAACGCCTTAAATTTGATGTGAGCTGCAACAGGTAGCCAGTGAAGGGCAGTGAGCAGTAGCGTGGGAGGAATGAGGGAGGTTGTAGACCAGGTGGGCTGCAGCATTCTGGATGAGCTGCAGGGGTCTGGTGGCAGATGCTGGAAGGCCAGCAAGGATAGAGTTGCAGTTTTCCAAATGCTTGGACCAGGAGCTGAGTAGAATAGGTGGTGAGGAAGGGGCGGAGCCTTCGGATGTTGTTAAGCTTTACTATCTAGATGTTCCAGTAGGTGCATAAACAAGCTCCAGTTAGTCCAGAATGCAGCAGCAAGAGTTCTTACTAGAATTAGAAGATATGACCACATCACCCCTATCTTATCTACACTGCATTGGCTCCCAATTAAAATTTACATTGATTATAATATACTACTATTGATCAATAAAGCACTGAATGCTCTTGCATCACATTACCTGATCAAACTTCTAGCCTTTTATGACCCACCATGTCTACATAGATGAAAAGGTGCAGACTATTTGTTGGTACCTCAAATAGTGAAGGCTACATCAAGGGTCAGAGCCTTTTCTTACAAAGTCCCACAGTTATGGAACAGCCTTACATTGGAACAGTGTTCAGGACTCAGACACAGTCTCTGTTTAAATCTAGGTTGAAAACATCTTTGTTTCATCAAGACTTTTGTTAATAGCTTTTTATCAGGTAAGGGATCAGATCTGCAGGTTTTTCTGGCATAGAGTGTTTGGCTAAACTGGGATGTATGCCAGTTTACATAAGTGAAAGTTTACATGAGTGTCAACAAACCTGAGTGAACGTGTGCCCCCCACCCCACCCCACGTGTTCACTCAGGTTTGTTGACAGTGGAGTGGCTGGCCGCTCTATTTACTAGGGAACCCTCATGTCTGTGTTAACTTCTGGCTCTCCCTTTTAGTTATGCTGTCATAGTTAGTCTTGCCAGAGTCTCTGCTTGCACTCATCACACAATGTACATTGTTCTTAACCATTAGGTGACAACGGGCATACCTAAAAATCTCTCTCTCTCTCTCTCTCTCTCTCTCTCTCTCTCTCAAGTTACACATGATGCTGACCACTCCTGCTCTTCAGACCTGCTTGATCCATCCTGAGGCCCTAGTTTTAGTTGGAGTTCTCTTCTCTTTGCTCCTGAGTGGAGGATGGCCCCATATGAACAGCCTACAGATACACTTAGAAGATGGCTCTGGACACTTAATACAAACAGTTTTGCTATGATGGCTGAGGACTAAAATTGCCATGATAACTTTAGGACTGCAGTTGTCATCAATAGTTTTGCATTCAAGTCTTCATCAATAAACAGTTGATAACTTCAACAAAATAGACTTTGTGTCAAATGTAAAATTAATTTCCTGGTTACACAATTGCACTTTTTGACCATATAAAACATACTTATAGAAGCAAGTTATTTATAATCATGCTATCTGTTATCACCCAAATGACGATGGGTTCCCTTTTGAGTCTGTTTCCTCTCAAGGTTTCTTCCTCATGTAGTCTCAGGGAGTTTTTTCCCTTGCCACTTTTGTCTCAGGCTTGCTCATTAGGGGTAAATTTATTAATTCATATGTTTATAATCTATACTTTTTCTGTGCAGCTGCTTTGGGACAACGTATATTGTTAAAAGTGCTACACAAATAAATTGACTTGACTATAATACTTGAGTAAAGTATCAATTTTCTAAAATAGTACTTAAGTACAATAACAAAGTACAACTACTCAAGTGTTTTCCATTCCTGTTCTCGAGCAGTTGAGTTACATCACACTGTCTGAGTCCCTGCTGTTGATAGTAAAAACTGGTTTATGAGTGCAGCAAGATAGCAGCAATGTATTGCTATGGCATTTTTTAAAACCAGTTTTCTCCCAGTTAAACACATTTTAGCTTGCTGCAGCCTGCATGGGTTTTGAAACTGTCTTCTTGCTTTGACGGCTTGTTTTGCTTCTACACTGGAGCCCTTATAACCACAGACTACATGACTGTGGCTTCACTGGGCCTGGGACATGTGCTGGCCACACAAACACAACACACTTCTGTACAAATGTAGGGTTTACACACATCCACACATTCTCTACCGCATGCATACACCCAAGCCCCTGTTCACACAGCAAGAATGACAATCAAACCTTGCACCTAGAAGGAGTGTGTTTTGCTCAAGGGAAGGGTGATGCTGAGGTTTGAGCCCTAAGAGAGAACATGACCATACACAACCACAATTATATATGCAGTATATTTGTGTGGGTAAAAGCAAGCAGAGAAATTTAGAGATCTATGTAGGCATGGTAAACACTGTAAATGTCCAGCTTACACCTCATTCAATTATTTTAAACTTTTTTTTTTAAGACTGAGCTCTGAGTTCTCGTGGACAGACAATAAAAGCTGAGGCTATTTCAATGATAGCACATCTGTGCCTTCATTCAGGACACGTGAATAAATGATGGCTTAGTGGTTTCTGGCTAGAATAAGTACTCTAGGCTAATAACTGAAATTTAAACACAGGGTTTTCTTAATTCAAGTCTGATCATTAGACTTTTTCCAGTATAATGAAGAACAGCGTTTATGTTCAATGTACATAACATACAGGAAGAAATAGCAAAATGTTTTGCCTGGAAGAAGTTGAACGATATTAATGTTATACTAACAGTTTATAGTTCCCTTGCTTCAAGCCTTTGTTGGTGATTTATAAATGTCAAGATGGTGATTCCTTATAATAAGACAAATGATAAAAAATCATGTTTAACTCTCACTATAATGTATAACTTACATTTTTAGACAGTTTAAGGTTTAACTGGTAGCCAGGTATATGTTTGAGAGCTTGTAATAAATTCCTAATTGTAGATGAGGACTTACAGTGGTGCTTGAAAGTTTGTGAACCCTTTAGAATTTTCTATATTTCTGCATAAATATGACCTAAA
>JAOBAM010000024.1:31743860-31755340 GCA_025212355.1 Notarius kessleri
TTCTCAGGGTGTTGGGTTTGTGCCACACATGGCATTTCCCATGATGGCCAAAAAGATCAATTTTAGTCTCATTTGACTAAATTGTTTGGACCAGCACTTATTTAGGGGTTTCATACAAAAGGGGGTGAATACCTATGAATACAATCCAGATTTCTGTTTTTTCATCTTAATTATTGTTTGTGTCACAATAAAACAACAATTTGTACCTTTAAAGTTGTAGGCATGTTGTGTAAATCAAATGGTGCTAACACCCCAACAAATCCATTTTAATTCCAGCTTGTAATCTGACAAAACAGGGCAAATACCAGGGGGGATGAATACTTTTGCAAGACACTGTATGTAATTAAAAAAGTAGAAACAGCCAAATTAATTTTACATTAGGTACAGTAAGCATTTTCTTAGGCCAGTTTAGACCTACGGTTGATGAAATACTGCTCTTCAGGTGACATAACAGAGACCAGGTGACCACCACACAGCCGACAATGCTGCTCTGCCACCTCCCAGCTCTGACGTTTTGAGAAGTGCTTATAACAATTGCCCTGGAACTTTTCCCAGCCTGGCTCACACTGCTCCAGATCTAAGAAGGACAATAAAAAGATGTTTTATCGTAAAATTTCAGATTCAGCATTCATAGTTAGGAGCTTGTTAATATTCTCCCTCTTAGGTTGGTGACAATGAAAAATTCATCTTCAAAAATATTGCCATTGGATATAGAAACTGGATAAAAATAATTGACCATATGCATAAATTTGGTCATACACAACTCACCAGTTTGGCAGAATTCTCCCTCATAGGTTGGCAGACACAGGCATTTGACAGTCGTACCAGTGTCTACACAGGTGCCTCCATTAAAACATGGATTCTCCAAACAGCCATCTGAAAATGTACATTTCCCACATTTAAATTGACCAGTTGCATCCAGTATTGCTACAGAATTAATGTTATTATTGAACCACTTTGGTTGAAAATGTGCACATAGCTTGCAGTTACTGGTGAGCTGAAAGGAGAGCTAAGTGTTGGTTTGTCCACTAGGTGGAACCATATAGCTGATGAAACTGTGGTAAAACTTAGTATTGTTGTAAAAAGGAAGAAAGAAATTTCTCAATCAAGGTAGCCACCAGTACTTCATGTTATGTAGGTTTTTTGTTGTCTTGCTTTTCACAGGGAGTTATCGAGGTTACTGTAATTAACCTAACATTTAATTCCAGAAAGAGGAAAGTGCTAATGTAAATTTTAAGCATCTAGATGAACAAGCTTTTCAATAAGCTCATGAATAGGTGACAACAGTTTCATGTTACCCAGTAGTATATTGTGAAAGTAGCCTGAAAATAACTAGGAAACACCCATCCATCCATCCATCATCTATACCACTTATCCTCCAGGGTTGTGGGAGAAGCTGGAGTCAATCCCAGCTGATTTCAGGCAAGAGTCAAAGTACACCCTGGGCAGGTTTCTAAACTATCGCAGGACTAACACTGAGACGAATAACCATTCACACTCACATTCACACCTGTGGGCAATTTAGTGTAGCCAGTTGACCTAATCCACATGTCTTTGAACTGTGTGAGGAAACCCACACAGGCATGGGAAAACATTTAAACTCCACACAGAAAGGCCCCAGGCGGCCATGAGGTTTGAACCCAGAACCTTCTTGCTGTGAGGTGACAGTGCTAACCACTGCACCACCGTGCCACTCAGTAATATATTAAATTATCAACAAAACAATACACAAACGCAAAACAAAACTAACAAAAAATTTGATTCTAATTCTCATACCTGACATGCCTGTTCTGTCCAACACTCTGTCTGCCAGTCTGGGAGGTTGGGTTGTATGTTGTGTCAGGGTTGTCAGTTCAATCTCTTCCTTGTTGTTTGGAGATTCTGTGGTGGGAGTCGATTCCTGATCTTCATGGTCTTTGTCATTGGTTGCCATGGAGGAGGTCAGACTCTGGGTCTCCTCAGGATTCTCAGTGGTGGGAACTGCAGTAGGGTCTGACTCTGCTGAGGTGTCAGAGTCATCTGCGCTTACTGAGGTGTCACCACTGATCTCCACATCTGCCCGGAACTCCTGTGGTGGGGTAGGAGGGGTCATTGTGTCCCAGATTGGTGTTAGGGTCATGTCTGGGATCAGTGTCACCTCCACAGTAAAATGAGTGGTGCTGGAAACATTTTCAGTATCATTAACCTCTGTTGTGTTCAAGAGAAGCAGGTCTGTGGAGTTGAAGGGTATGATGGGAGTAGCACTGGGATAGGGGAGGTCTGGGTATTCTGTGACTAAAGCTCCCGATCCAGAAGAGTTTTCTGTTCCTGATGAGTTATCTTCATGGCCAGTGTTGTCTTTGCTTGACATTGTCTTGGCCTCAGTGAGTGAAGTTGTTGGTGTGGTATGGAGGCCAGGTGCTTTCTCCACCCTCACCTGCTCAAACTGCTTCACCTCCTCCTTTATGATGCTGACACCAAATGTAGTACTGCTCTCTGTAACAGTAGCATCCAGCTCCTGAGAGGAACTAGTTTCTACATCCAATGCCTTTGGCAAAATGGATGTGCCCAACAAGTGAGATGCAGGTGTGGTCAGAAGAGTCAACAATAGCACATTGTCATCATCACCAGAACCATCAATGGACTCAGTTTGTTTCTCAGATAAATGTACTGGTGTCACAGTCATTCCTGAATCATGATCACTGTCGTTATCAGCTGAACTGAGAGACACTACTAGAGATTCACCTGAAGAATGTCCTGTTTCTTGTGCCACTTGATCTATAGTACTGGAAATGTCTGTTGCAACAGACTGCTCATGACTTTGTTCAAAGCCTGTAAAGTGGCATTTTAAATAAATCAGTTTTAATCATTAAATCATTTAAATGTATTCCTGAGGCTTTGTTAATACAAAAGAGAGAATACAAAAATGTTATCTCACTCACATTTGCCAGTTCACTAATATTCTATTTGAATGCAAAAAGGATAAAATGCATTTTATTTTTATTTCCACTTACTCAGTGTAGGTTGACTTAGATCTTCCAGCAAGGAACTCTTTGTGGTGGTTTCAGATGAAGAATGTTCATACAAATCTTCTTGACTTGTGGTGGGACCAATCTTTTCTGTGAATGCTGTAGTCAGTACTCTTCCTGAGCCCTCAGTGATTTCTGAAGAAGTGGTCTGAGTTCTGAAGTCCAGGCTGATATCTGATTCCAATGCCACAGTGACGTTATCTGCTTGTGCTTCTATTACAGTGGAATGCTCATCCACATGGCTTTCATCGATGGTATCTGGCATGGATTTAGATCCTCCAATTTCCCTAAACTCATACAATGACTCCAAGGTGTCAACTGTTGTGTTTGGTTTACTCACTGTAAATGTTTTGTTTTCTATTTGCTCTTCTGGCTCCATGTTGGTGTCTGGTATTGGCTGATAGTGTGTATAATTGTCAGTCTTCACTTCTAAATCAGCTGTTCTATTAATTTTATCTTGCTGTTCTGCTGACTTTGGTTGATTCCAGCTGGGCTCCAGGTGTGTATTTGGTATGACCTCAGAGTCAATAGGCTTGATGAGCACTTCTTGCCAGGAGCTCTGAGTTGGATCAGGTTTCTCTCCATATATTGCTGAAGTGGTGAGGATATGTCTGCTAGCAGTGGTTGTATGAACTTTATCAAATGGTGATGGTGTATAGTCATGCTCGTTTGTCTTAACTGTGTGTATGCTGGAGAATGATAAAATCTCAACAGCCCCTTGAGCCTCTTTTTCTGTCTTCTGAGTCACAAGACCTGGACTGAACTCTTTCTCTGTGTCAGCTAAGGTCACAATGTCCTGGCTAATGTCCTCTGGCTCTGTGGCCAAGAAATTAAAAGGATTGACTGTCTGAGCATTAAGGTCTGCTGTGAAACCCCCCCCCACCAAAAAACAAAAAGAACAATGAAATTCAGATACTATATAATTGCATCAAAACTCAACAATGAGCAATATTTGCAATTGGTGTATTTTGAAACAAAACCTCTAAAAATATGAAAATGAAGGCATGTTTGTTACCTCTAAAGCAGTAGGCATCATAGCGGGTGTGAGGCTCAGGAAAGCCTGTCTGATTGCTGTACCGATAGACTGTCTTAACGCCAGGTTCAGGCCCTCCACACCGCTCACGTGGGTTTACAATAGGATAGCGTACACTACCATCAGCTAGCCAACCTGGGCTACAGTGATCAAGACCATCATTCCATGCAGCGTAAAGCTGGCTTGTGCTGGCTAATTGTGCACCCTGTTGCTCACAATATGCTTTAGCCTCAGGCAGTGTGAATCGCTGTGAGGTAGATCCATAGAACACTTTGCCTAAAGTAAAAACAATGGCCTCAAAATAGAAACTAGAAAAAAGCATTTTAAAAAAACTAAAAGAAAAACCTAAATAACATTATTTACCATGGATATTCTCTATGTAGCAATAAACATCATAAAGCTCATCAGGTTCCATCATGCCATAGTTCCGGACCCCTGGCAGGCCATCCATATCTCCAAAACAGCCCTCACGAGGTATATGGATAGGGTATCTGAGTTTTTGTTAAAATTTTATTTGTTTTTAAGTATACTGGTACAAAAATGCTTTGAGATATTAATATTGTCCTTAGAAAAGAAATGCATTTATGATGAATCATATTTCATTCATCACCAAGCTAAACAGCAACACAGGACAAAATTAGTTATATGGTAATCCACTGACCTGACAGATCCATCTGCTAACCAACCAGCATCACACTGCTCATAGCCGCTGTGGTATGCTGCTAGAAGTTGCTCTGGAGTGGCAATCTGAGCTCCAATGTCTTCACATGCATTCTTGGCCTCACCAAAAGAGAACGCATAACGGCTGGAGGGATGTCGATAGTGAAACACAACGCCTAAGGATATTTAGATATCAAATGTTAAAAACAGAGACTTGGCTAAAATGTTTTGAATATTAATGGTATCAATTATAATCCTAGCTTTAGGTTTAGCATATACAGTGTAGCTCACAAGGTCTGATGAAGCACAGAAGTAGCAAAGCTTTCTACTGATTGTAGGCCAACAAAACTATGTGCAAATCTTTTTTTTTTTTAAATTGGGTAAAGATATTCATAGAGCACAATTGATGAGCCTTTTTATGTTAAAGGTGTTATAGCTCTAAGTGTCCATGTCAGGTCAGTGGAATACCTTTCACTTTGATCTGAGCCAGATCATGTGCATCCTCCAATCCCTGCTGGACCTCACAGCGGTAGAATCCTGTATCATTGTGCCTCAGGCTGTCCAGCTGGAGAGTGAGATCATTCGGAGAGGAGGCATAGTTTGGCAAAGAGGCTCGACCTTTATAAGGGTCACTTATTTTCACCCTCTCCCCTCGTGCCACCAGGATCTCACTCTCTCGTCCGACAGAGAGCATGCTCCACTTTACCCGTGGCATAGTGTGCTCACCAAGATGCCCCAAGAAGGACGGGGGTGGCAGAGACACAAGGCACTGCAGAGTTAAGGATCCTCCCAGGACGGCTGACACAGGAAGGCTTTCAGGGATCATAACTTGTAAGAGCCTGGTTTCATCTGAGGAAAAGATATAATGTAACTTGGGACATATGATAACACAGAATATGACTAATGACTCAATTCTTGTCATCAATTCCTCAAAACACCCATTTAACCCATTTAGCAAAAAATTCTATATGCATCCAAGAGGAAAATTATAATATTTAGAAAATTATCATTTAGCTGACACATTAAAGTTGGAGAAGATCTAGCCAAGTGACTGGAAGAGCTTCAGTTCATTAAATGCACAGCTCATTCATTCATTCATTCATTAATTCATTCATTCATTCATTCATTTTCTATACCACTTATCCATTGCAACTCATGGGTGAGCTGGAGCCAATCCCAACTGACATTGGGCGAGAGGCAGGGTACACCCTGGACATGTCACATGCAGCTGATAAATGACAGTATTCAGCCCTGACCTTGAACTTCTTACTTTAGCGCCTACTGTGAAAAGCCTTAAACATATGTTATATATTATAGCCTCCGGAGAGGCAAGGCAGGAAGATAGTGGTCTGCACCCCCAACACATTATGTGTTGTGCCTCATTAATCGTAGCCTAATCAGTATGTGGAGCTGACACACCTGTTCCTGGTGTAGGGACAGCAGAGGACAGCAAGACAAAGGGACAGATGGCACACAGCAGTAGAGACAGGAACATCATTGATCTGAGAAGGGAACAGGGAAGAGCAAAGATAAAGTCAGTAACTTTCACAGCAAAAGTAGTGCCTGCTTATTGTGGATGAAAACAGAAAGCAATTTTATTGAATATAAAAAAATTTAAAGAATAATTAGGTTACTTAAAAAAATGGAACTTCAAAATAAGATTCACATTTTCAGAATGAGACAAAGGGTGCAAACACATTGATTTGTTGGCATTTATTAACCTTGGTTCTGGTCTAGTTTGTAGTAGAGTTTTGATTTCAAGAAAGTGAAGCATGCTTTCACATGCATGTGTCCAAAGTGGGAGAGAAAGAAAGAACTAAAGAGAGCTAAACTGTCCCTTATTTGTCCCTTTACTGTTGCCAGGTTGGAGTAATTCCTAATCCTCATCTCCTGTAGTGTATCTTACACAAATCAAGAAAATTAAACTTGTATCATTTAATAATTGTATTGTCTTAAAATGAACACTAAACTATGCAGAAATATAACCCTTGGCTTAAGTGAAACAAACACTTGGCTCAAGACATTCATTCATTGGCTCAAGTCATTATATTAACCCTCTTCTCATAAGGTGTGGTTTTTCTTTACAGAAGCAAATTCTGAAAAGTTGTCAATTATGTTGAATAATTTAATGTGTTTAGCTTTACTTTGAAAGCTTTGGTCTTGGGTAATTTTCACATTTATATATGGCTGCTGGATTAGCAGTTGGGGATTACTGGATAATGAACCTGGCAACCCTGTGGGCTTTCCAGTTGGCATGGGCTAGGACTCAGTGGGCTTTTGGCGCTCTGGGGTGTGATCTGAATTCTGATGATGAAACTAGTTTTCTGTCTTTTACCTGTTATTTGGCTCAAATCTCTTTATTCTCTATTCTTCGTGCAATTTCTACTAATACATAAGTTTATCTTGCATCCTTTAATGTACACCTTTAAATGAGTCAGAGGGAAAATTTAAATCAGACATGGGTAGTTGTTACAGAAGACTGGACGAAATGAATAAAGAAAGGACCACCTGCTAGACCGAGCACACTAGCATTTGTAAAAAGCAAATGAACTGCATGGTTATGCTATAAAGGGAAGTGCTTAAAAAACAAGTCAGACTTTACCCTTATGGACATGCAATCTCTTTTAAATGTTTGTAGCATAAGCCTGCATAAAGATAAAAAATTTCAAGTATGTTAATTAGCAGATTAAAAGCTCTGAGGTTTTGTTATTACATTCTGTAGATAAATAACAAGGTAGTTAATGGGTAGGTAGGTAGTTTGTTTTAGCAGAACATGCACTGCAACATTTATAGTATGTAAATTCTCAGATTATTACATTTGTCTACATTTCCATGTATATGAAGAACATACACTAACAAAGGCAGGTCAGTCTTCTTAGGCTTTACTTAAACTGAGGATGAATATACGCTACAGCATAATTACAACAGTGTATAATAATTATAGTAGCATGTAGTATAATTATAGAAGTCTAATCTCTACTCTTCTGACTTTTTTCTTTCTCTTGCAGTCTTGCAGTCTTGTACAACTAACCAGATGTGAAATTAAAGACTTCAGGGAAAAGATGAGCCAGTAGAACGAGATATTGCAGTATAATATTACTCATAGACACTGGACTTAAATTCAGTTTAACAACCTAAGTTATAATTAATAAAAAGACAGGGATCTGCAGCGATACAAAGGGAGATTGTGATAAATAACATATCCCACGTCTTACTGCTGATGTGTGGTTAGTGCTAATGCAGTAAAAATGAATCCCAAACTTTTTTTTAATTATTTTTTTTTATAGACCTAAAATGTTGACTCTGATTTTATGAATGACCTAAGCATCCAATGTCAAGGATAAAACCCCTTTAATATGATTCTGCTTCTGCTAATAGAGAAGTGATTTTTTAACCACAAATCCTTATAGTTGCACTAACATTTCTGCTTTGAATTACAGGACAGGACTTTGCCACAGTTTAAAAAGCCAGATACAGGGCTCTGTATAAAGGAAAAAAAAATAAATAAAATTAAATAAACAAACCCCCAGAGGAACCCACTCTATGTGCGTGAAAAACCTCATGCGCAGACTAGCAGGACGTCTTGACATCATACTGCTCTTTACAAATGATGTGAATAAACCAGGTCAAAAGAGTGGGGGTAGACAGCAGGGCGGGAGTGGGTGTCTGAGAGCACTGGAAACTGGCATTAACAAAGTGAAAAAGAGAAAGTGCTGTTCTAAGCAGAAAACCATTGGGTGTGTTATAGTCGTCCTCACCAGAGTGAATCTTGGACTTAATTTCCAGCTTGGGCTTGGGGGGAAAATTAAAGAGGAAGCTGTAATTTTCAGTGGCAGTTACCAGAAAGCCTCAGAGAAAATGAAGGCAAACCAAATGCTGGGAGAGACTCACCTAAACTTACAATCAAGCTGCCAGCTCTCTCCCCATTCATCTCAATTTCTCTCCCCAGAAAACGTGCCGCTTCCTCTGCCTTTCTTTCTTGGTCTGTCTAGCATTTACAAGATTGTCTGGTTCTAAAATGTTAATGAGAGCTTTGGGGCAGTCAGCTTTGATCTGCATTTCTGTTCCTTGAAAGTCATTCCTCCCCAATGCTCTCAGTGCATGGCCTATATCCATGACCACATTTCCATAATCCAAGGGGAAAAGAGGTAGACTGCTTGTTCAGAGGGTGAGCAGGAGAAAGCACAGTCCAAAAACCTCAGGAGCGTTTAGACAGAATACTGAATGACTTCGGGAAACTGCAAGTCAATGATAGAGGACAGGCTTTCCTAAAGAGTCATATTGGGATGAAGAGGAAGAGCAAGATGAGCAAAGAAATAAATAGGAGTAAGGAGAAGTGTTGCAGTACCATTCCATCAGATACAACACTTTTAACTGTTACACCAGGCCATGAGACAGTTCTCCCCAGCCTTATATCCCAAGTTGAATATTATGGCTAGTTCTCTCAATGGAGTGTTATAAACTGCAGCACATGAGTTCTCCACATGCCATTAACACTGTGGAATGAAGCTTTGTCTACTGCTTTGCTAGCATTCTCAATCTCAATTTATCCTTGCCATGGAAATTCTTCACAAAACCCTGTCCACCCTTTCTAACCTCACAGCACTAGCAACCCTTTAAAAAAAAAAGACTTACTTGAAATTACTGTTTCAGTAATATGATACTTTTAATTTTACTGAAGAGAATTAAGGTATGATTCTTTACTAAGGTTGACCTGTCTATTTTTTGTATTCTATCATATAGACCCATTTTATACTGTTTACCCTTTTCTTGATTTGAACCGTTTAGGATTTGTGACATTCTTCAACAAAGTCTACAATGCATGATAAATGGGTCCTGAAACATACTGCTTATACGAAAGAGGTTATAAGAGTGAAATACTGAAAATTATGAAATGTGACAATAAGAAATTAGTTTTCTGATTACAATAATACATTTAGCCAAATATATGTATAAACAGGGCTTTGTGAAGAAAGGTACACTTATGGCAAAAACTTTGTGGACACTTGACCATCACATTTATATGAGCCTATGGAACATCCCATTTCAGATTTAGTTGCCCTTCTGGGAAGGCTTTCCAGAAGATTTTGGAGTGTGGCTGTGGGGATTTGCCCATTCAGCCACAAGAGCATTAGTAAGGTCAGACACTGATGTCGGGTGAGGAGATCTGGGGGACTGTCAGTGTTCCAGTTCATCCCAAAGGTGTTCAGTGGGGTTGAGGTCAGGGCTCTGTGCAGACCACTCGAGATCTTCCACTCTAACCTTGATACACTGTGTATTCATGGACCTCACTTTGTCTACAGGGACATTATCATGCTGGAAGAGGTTGGGCCCCTTAGTTCCAGTGAAGGGAAATTGTAATGCTACAGCATACAAAGGCATCCTGTACAATTGTGTGTTTTGTGTGCAACAGTTTGGGGAAGAATTACACATGGGTGTGATGGTCAGATGCCCAAAAATATTGTGCCATATATTGTGCATATGGCACATGAGGATGAGGATGAGGGGAAAATTATATTTTTATTGTTATTTTATGTATTTTTTATTATTATTTAAATTTTTTAAATTAAAATAACAATAATTAATACAATAATGGGGGATAATAAAAGGGAAAAAATGACAATATAAACTGCAGTTCTTATATTTATAGAAGGAGGAGCTGACTTCTGTCATCAATCATAATAGCAGCCTTGCATTTCTTCAATCATATTTGCATCTTTTGTTTTTACTATGAAGATAATCTGCAAGAGCATACAGATATCACTGTGGAGCTTATGATGTATGAGACTAGTTTAGAATATGTGTTGATTTGAGATAACTGACAGTTATATTGTTCACACAATCTCAGTTACATGTGTAACTAGCCATATAACGATAAATCTCAGTTTAGATTAACAGTTAGAATAACTGGTTTGCCCCTGAGTAAGAATCCACTGAAAAAAAATCTATGGAAATAAATCCATCATATCCAAAGTGACCATATGGAAACAAAAAGGGGGATAACAGTATATTGAAAAAAAAAAGTCTGTTGGATTTACATTTAAAAAATTTACATTGGTTGCACATAATACATTTGTTTTTATAATAATTCAATACATTGAATGTAAATAAACAATTTTGAGTAAAATGAACTTTATTGTGTGCAAACATTGTGCATACTTCTTTCATGTTAATCCAATAGACTTTTTTTTTTTCAGTGATTGGTCTTCATGATGTTATTCACAGGAATACAGAGCAAACATGCAAGCAGTGGATAGTTTGGACAAATGTATCTGGCTTCAGATTTTTTGGACAGCTTTGAAGAGCTGGCCAATCTATGTAAGGTTGTTTCACTCTCAAATGTCAAGAACAGATGACCTCTATCTAAAAAAAACTGATTCTGAGCATTTAATCATGAGCAAAACTGACAGGCTCTCGAATAGCCTCCACACTATGACCTATATAAGCGAAATAGAATATAAATAACCCAAACACTGCCTAAATCTTTAGCAGTGTATCAAGGAGGCACAGAGGGAAGAAAGAGACTCTAGAGGGTAATGAATGCTTATAAAACGGGATAGCAATTCAGAGTAATTACAATAATGTACAAATCACACACTACCTTATAACAGGAGAGTATTAAAAAAAAAACAGACACAAGCAGAAACACCATCAAGTGTAAACATAATGTAAATATATAATAATCTATAATATTATAAGCAGGCAGACCTAATGAGAATAATGTGAGTCAAAATAAAAAACAAACAAACCAAAAGCCTACCAAATTATTTTGAAAAATA
>JAOBAM010000024.1:32012043-32024895 GCA_025212355.1 Notarius kessleri
CCCAGACCTTCTTGCTGTCAGGCGACAGTGCTAACCATTACACCACCGTGCCGCCCTGAAGTTAGTCATAAGTTTAAAAAAAAATAACACTCAAGTAAAGTACAGATACTCAAGTGTACTTAAGTACTGTACTCAAGTAAATGTATTTCATTACTGTCCACCTCTGCTGGTTTAAAAAATATATATATACACAGGAATTTTTGAAAATGTACTGTTGACAGGAAGGTTCTGCTGCTGAGGAGTTACCACTTGTCTATTGTGTGGTGAAAATGGCAAAACATCATTTCAGAGCAGATGTTCTTCTGGGAGCTGGTACTTTTTTCAGCTCAGTATCGCATCTTGGTTGAGTGCACTTTATATACTCAGTTTATTTAAAAGTTTGATTAATAAATGGCTCCATTGTTCTCATGATGGCAAATGAACAGTCATTTAAGCAGGCTATATACTTTGTTTTTTGGGGAGGGGTCCTGGAATGTCCTTGGTCAAAGGGAATGACTTGTTTTCATGAACACAGATCAAAACTAAACTACCTCACTGTACACTACAAATTTAGTGTAAACATCAATTCCTGAGTAATTTAAACAGTTACACATCAAATGATTTTAAAAAGGCTAAAGCTGAACTCCAATTGTAGAAAATATTTAACTATAATTATGATGAATAAAAGATCCAAACCCTGAACATACAAGAATATTTATCCCTTTTACATGGATTTCCAGTTTTGGCAACATCCCAATTTTATGTAAAATGTAAACCAGAATCTGAAGCCTTTATTTTTTAAGTGCCAAAATTCCCATTATTCTTTTCCACCATTTTTTTGATTTTCACATAATTGGTTTCTGCCATTGCATGAGAACGCTGTGTGCAAAGGCCAGCACATACTTGTTAAAGCCAACATACTGAACACGCTTGGATGAAACACGAATAACCCTTTTCCACCAAAACGAACCAGGTGCTGGTTTGGAGCTGGTTCAACTTAACATTTTGAGAATGGTTTGCTTTTCTATGGCCTAGAGAGCCACCATGGATCCATGGTAATTACGTCTCTGCTTTTCCAGCCACTAACACTGCCAACACCAAGCACAACAACAATGGTGAACTACATAGTTTTTTTTTTTTTTAATGGCAATCGTAATAATTCTGTCCTAAGTACCTGATGCAAGTGGTTCATGGTTCTGGACCAGTAAAGATTTGGTGCTGCTCTATAACCAGTTTTCCTGGCTGAAAGCTGGTTCTTTGGCTGTTGAAACATGAACTGATTCAAAATTAAGCATGGACTCTCAACTGGCCTTGGAACTGCCTTGGTGGAAAAGGGGAATAATTGAGCCCAACAAAGCCCTGAGGCTGGCTAGCATGGCTCTGATTGACACAAGAGAAAACACCATCATTACTTATGGAGAACAAGTCCATTTATCCTTTCCATGGCTGGCTTGTGGCATTGTTAGGTTTAAAACTATTGATCCCCTGACAACAGGTCAATATGTTAAACACCAGCCCCCATGGGGAGCCCATCATGGTTGTTTTTTTGTTTTTTGTTTGTTTCATGGGCTCATTTCATTCACAGTTGTACTGCTGTTGACACTTTAGGTATCTGTTTGACATCTGTGTCTGGCTGGCATATCTTCACTGTGGAGCCCTGATACAACCCAAACCCGGCATATAAAGGTTGTGTGAACCTCGTCTCTGCTCTGTGGAGGAGCGTCATACAGTCCGAGACACTGTAGAAGGACAGAACTCCAGCCTTGTAGTCGAGATACACCCCTATCCTGTGGGATACAGGTGCTGAGATTTCCGTTTCCTTATTATCGTGCGTGAAAGTATATTTCAGTATTGCACAGTCCAAACTCCAGCTCTGTTTGTTGTACCCAAAGCTGCATTCATCATCGTCTCCCTTCCGGCTGATGTCTTTGTACGAGACTGCAATGTCCACTCCGTGTAAACCCGTCCACTCAGCCTCCCAGTAGCAGCATGTGTTCAGAGGCTCTCGGCACAGAACCTGAGCCCACCAGTCAAAGCGTCCAGGGTGGTCAGGACAGGGCTCACACTTGGTGCTACAAGTCACTTGCTTCTCTTCACACATACTCAGGCTCCTGTGGGCTGTGTCAGGGTCCAGAGATAGTGGGACCAGATCTGAAAGGAGACAAATGTTAAATGATGGAAACTAGTTGCCACCAAGCCTGCTCCTGACGATCTACCTTCCTGAAGAATTCTTTTCCAACTTAGACTGAACAAATTTTATCCACATCCATTTAATTGACTAGATAGTGTTTCAGATTTGGGTTGGAGTTGAACCCTGGTGGAAAGGTAGATCTTCAGGAGAAGGGTTTGGTGATTACTGATGTAATTCCACAAAATGGAAAAGAAAAGATTTTCACAAAAGATTCTGGTCAGGATTGTGGTGAAGCCAGAGCCTATGCTAGGAACACTGGGTGTGAGTTCACACCATGGGGTAATTTATAGTCACCAGTCCACCTACAGGTATGTTTTGGGAGGTGGGAGGAATCTCATGCAGATAGTAACCCAAGCTCCGGGTCAAACCAGAGATCCTGGAGCTGTGAATTTGGCAATGGAGCTCTAAGGCTAATATACCCAACAGGTAAGGCAAGGTTATAGTTATCTACTCACATTGCAGGAAGTCCTTTCTTGTCTTCGGTTCAGCAGGAACTACGATCTTGTCTTTTTTCACTGAAGCAGAAATTGGGCGAATATACAGTACTGATCAAACAGTCATGGTATTTTTCAGAATTAACCAAACCTAACCGTGTCTTACCTGCTGCTGAGATTTGATCCATTTCACGCTCCCAGATGTCTTCTATCTGCTTCTTGAGTGCAGAGATGGATTTCACCACCTCACCGAAAGAGAACTGAGGATTAACAGTCATCTTTAAGACATTTGCGGAAGTGAGACTGAGGGCCTGGCCTGACTGTTCAGACATAGAAAGACAGAAGAAACCAGAATAACCAAATGAGCTTCATAGATCTGGTTATATTGGGTAAATCATGAAACACTTGGGGGTGTACCTGTTTTAGGAAAATAATCAACATTCCTGCTTTTCTTCTGGCAGTTTGTTAGCAAACCTATATATCATGATACATATTGTGTATTGTAGTAGTGGGTTCAAGTATCTTGATATGATAATTTTGTCTCGTTGGCCACTCCTGATGCACACTTGTCTGTCACGTATTTAATACCAACTTATCTTTTTCTGACCCGCGTGCAAATTTATTAAATTAACAATGTAATAAAAATATTCTAGCATAACTTTACCACAAGTGCATGGAATGGATATGGAAAACTAAAGTAAAGCTAATATAGGATGCAAGATCACAAAGCTCAGAAATGTGGCATGGACATCATAAACAAAGGGTTAATTGTACAGAGACTAGGATTGAACTAGACGAACTCGAGTGCATCACATGATACAGGTCACAACAAGCATCAAGATGTGTGGACAAGGTGGAACTGGAGTAAGTGTGAAGGAAGCGTACACAATGGTCGTAAAAAAGTACCTTTAATGCTTCCAATGGATTCTTTTTTTCTTTAATAAATGCTTTTTTTTGTATATGTAGCATTGCTAGGCACTGGAAGCTAACATCCATCCATTATCTGTAACCACTCATCCTGTACAGAGTCGCAGGCAAGCTGGAGCCTATCCCAGCTGACTATGGGCGAGAGGCAGGGTACACCCTGGACAAGTCACCAGATCATTGTAGATAATTCCATACATGTTCCATAAATTATTTCATAGTTTTGATGTCTTCAATATTGCTCTACAATGCAGAAAATACTCAAAGTACATAAAAACCTATGAAAGAGTATGTGTGTACCAACTTTTGACTGGTACTATAAATATATCCTGTATATCTCCAAAGCTTTAATCAATTACATAAATGCCACTGCAGTATAAGCAGAATTCAGGATTATTATTATTATACATGGTACTTTCACATTCAAAACCAGAACAACCAAAACGAGCTTGGAGCATTTAATGGTAGCTTTTCAATGACACTGACTGTAGTTATTCCTACTTGGGTAACACAGACACCACTTTGACATCCCCGCTCACATTGCATTTCACTGCTAAGCATACCACACTACAAGAACACCAAGCAAGAGCTATCTGCTCCACTTTGTAATAGTAAAACCCTTCCAGAGTACAACATCAGCACAGACAGATGGGTGACATAAATTATTGGACTGCAAACATTAACAGATAATATTTCTATCTGTGAATACATATTACTGTGCATGAAAGATATATAATCATATCATTTTGTGTGTGTGTGTGTGTGTCTATTCCCCAATAATGAATCCAGTAAGACAACAGCTCCCTGGCTGGGTGGGAGAGGAATTCGCAGTGCAGCCAATGTGCATCTTTCCTCTTCTCTCTCTCTCCCTTTATAGCCCTCTCTCTAGTCTTCTCCAAGGTTAAGGTCAGCAATTTGAATCCATTTCCTCCTGTTCTGCAATTTTATTTGCTCCACCAGCTGGTATTCTCCAAATTCCCTCTTCTCTCCATTGCTTGTATCCTGTGTCTCCGCTCAGTGCTGTGCTGCGTATGCCTCAGTGCTCACTCTGTGTGTCTGCTCAGTGTTTCTGCCTTGCTCTTTTTAATCAGCATGTTAATAAGAAAGGTAACTAATCAATACATTCAATGGCCTGGCCCTACGATTGATACCATCTCATCCTCCCTCCCATCCCTCTGTCGGACACACACACACACACACACACACACACACACACACACATTTGCTCTCTCTCTCTCACAGTCTTGAGTCAGAACATCATGTAATTAAAGCATATTATTTTTGCCTGACCATTGTTTTACATTAGGCCAGCTCTACATAAGATACTAATTATTTCATAACTTTTGTTTTCTTTTTTATCAGTATTTCCCATCACAAAATACCCTATACCTCAACCTCCATCCATTTGAAAATTCTATACATAAATGCCACAATTGTATATGCTAGTGTTTGTCTACATGAGAAAATATACAATTCTTTCAGAAGGAAAGAAATTTCAGTCTGCACTATTCCATAAAAAGCTAAGGGCTCTAAATGCACATAGAGAATTTTTTTTTTCTTAACCCAAAAGACAGAGTAGCTCTCCTCACATATACCCCCATGATAAAAATACCTCTGAAAGCTGAAAGAGTGTGTTTTTTTTCCCACCCCAGGGTAAGGTCTCCCACAACAAATGTCTGTGCATCAAGCAGGCCAACTAGAGAGTGATGGCAAAGGATGAAGAGAATTCCCTCACAGAAGAAAGTGTCAAGGAAAAAAAGCTGAAAAGCAAACACACAAACAAACACAAAGTGGCCCTTATAGCTGCCATCACAAGGCTATTGTTCAGAGTGCAATGTTGTCTCTGCCTAGCGGTGGGGTCTCTGCAGTGTGGTTATGGCAGAGCTTCTGTCATAAGAGTGGTTGATTTTAACATCTCTTCACTTTCATTGTCTGAAAAAACATTGTTTTATTTGGCTTCTGCAAGCACTGACAGAATAAAAAAAGCTTATTTTACTGTATAAATTTAAGACAAAGCAAATATCACCATGTTTCCCAAGTACACATCAAGGTAGATGTGACTGATGAATGACAATGTTCTTAATATAATGTCATAATGTACTCATAAAAGCATGAATACATGTCCATCTTTGATTTCTCCAGTTCCTTCAGGAAGCTTCGGCACTGAAGTGTCTTTCAAAGGGGAATATCAAATATCAGAGCCCATTTGTATGAGAGTAAAAAGGCTAAACTAGGATTAGGTTTCCACTGTTCATAGTAATCATGTGCAAATATATGAAGGACAAAAACATATCTTCAATCACCAGGTTATAAGAAGTAGCTTTAAATATTTTTAATCATTAAGACAGACTTTCCACCATACTACAATGATCGGTGATATTTTGGTTTGTGCATGCAAGTGTCCCATGGGAGTATGAGTGACCACTGCCTCTCTGACTCCCCTTCAGGCTGACAGCCCCATCACCCACACCTTCATCAGAGATGCTGGAGTCACCTAGCAACAGAGATCTAAGGTCAGAGGTCAAAGACCACAGGCTATTTCAAATGTTATATACGTGTTCATGTATATGCACATACACAGAACCTTCACTAAACGTACAGTCCATTGCCTGTATGAGTTGGAATTAATAAAGTATATATATAAGAAATAAATTCCACAAAAGGTAACACTAAAGGATGGTGTGTTCAGAAGAAAGGAGGCACGCATAATTCTGCACACTTATTGCCAAATACACACTCATATAATATCCGCTTGTAAGAAAGTGAGTCTATGCAATTAAAAATTAAATGGGCCATCTAATGGTATGTCATTCAATCAACTAGTTGCCTATTCATATTTTACTCTATTTTTATTATCATAGAAACATTTCATTCTCTTTGTCAGTTTATATATAATGAGATTCTCTTTGTTTTGCTGCAAAACCTGGTTGACCATTTCACTCTCCCCTCATATAATCAGCCTGGGGTCATTGACCTTAGCTGACCATGCAAGGAGGATGGTCACGATCCAATCACCTTAAACACTTGGAAGCAGAAGGATGGACATAGCAATGAAAATGTGGGGGAGGAGAGGAGATGGTGGATAGCTGTGGTACTAATCTGTGCCTTGATCAGGTCTGAAGCACCCTGAATGGAAGGATGAAGTAAAAAGGAGGGATAAATGAAGATCCACCTCTTCTCCATCTGTGCTGGGTGTTTGCCCTGGTTTGCAGAGGGTGAAATGTGATATATACTCAGTGCTGTTTCAGTCTAAAACTTTTACAGTCTTTCACAATGTATGCTTTCAGAGACAGTATGAATATACTTATACACTGGCATCTGTAACACTTATGTAATTCTGAGCAGTGTGAGTTATATAATAAAATTAGAATATATGTATTTCTTAGCTGGTGTTAGCGTTGTTCTGATGAAATGCAGTAGTTTCTGTGAATCTCTAATGAACATAAATAGTTTTTCATGAGCATGATTGGCTAGGATTGTAAGAATTAACTACAACTGCTTGGTGGCTGTATGGGATGCAGGACGCCTGCTGCTACAGGCCAGCTGTGCTGTCACCAAAGAGCTTGAGCACTGGGCAACTGTCACATTATCACACACACACACACACACACACACACACACACACACACCCTCCCCCACCTACTCATACACAGATGGCTGGTCAGCACGTGCCCGGAGGAGGGCACAACAATGCCCCCCCCCAGCTGGACATTGTGGACAGGTCAGTGATACTCAATCCCCTCTTTTAGGCCAGCTGCTGCAGGGTCTGGACTAATGGAGCTCCTGCTAACACACACACACAAAACACACGTACAAAAGATAAACCCTCTGGCCCCCACAATACTGACCAGTAAAAGGCTCATGTTGGGGAAAGGGGAGGGGAGGGCAGCTGGCCATTTAAAGTTTTGAGCTTCATCAGGCAGAGTAATTGTGTGCACGTGCATGTGTGCGTATTTAGAGAAAGGCTGGGAGTGGCTAAAAACCACAAAGGTGACACATAAGGACAAGTCAGAGCCATAAGACGCCTTTAACAATTTAGCTGACAGAGGGTCACTTCAAAAAGACAGGATGCTCATGTGGTTTTTAGACATTTTTTTGTTTTGTTTTATAGTCTCCTACATTATGCTCTTTACCTCCTGTGATACTACCACATACTTACAGAAAAAATTAGTTTTATAGAAAAATAGCTGTAAAAATGTTGTTGTTGATTGTAATTACTCAAGTGTTAATATTAAAAGGATGCTGGAACACATATGAGTACCTCAGCTGGAATTTGAATGTTGCACAAGTCAATATGAGAGTAAGAGTAACTCAAATGAACCAAGAGAACACCAGTATTAATGCTAACATTTCACTATTACTGGTATTAATACCAGTATTTCAGAATGAAATGAGTACAAATGATGTAGCAGAAGCAGAAGGCCCTGTATCTTTCAGGTAATATGAAATGTACATTACCCTTGATTTTGAACAATTTGACCAAACACTGCAGTAGGTTTTAGGAATATCTTGTTTGTATTGACTGTTGTTTTGCTGTCTGTTGAGCAGCATGCAGTCGGTTGCAGCTGGGTAAGTAGAAGTCCAGTGCGCTGCAGCTCCAGGCTAACCCAGTATGGGAGAGGGTCCTGGGCCAAGCTGAGCCAAGTAGTTGATAAATCAATAAAACACACACACACACACACACACGTCACTGCAGGCCTGAGAGGCCATATGAAACTACCATTGATCGGAGGGGGTAGGGAGCAGACTGATTTTTGCCGTGCGTGTATGTGAGAGGAGCTACATGGTCTGCCTCCATTCCTGATGCAGAAGTAGCAGGTAGCCACAAAACGACCAAACAAAGCAGTCAAACACACATATACCATCAAGCTATGTGCATGCTGAGGAGAGAGAAGTATGTCTGTCAATACTTCTCTGTTACAACTCACAAGACAGGCTCAGTGGACTACATTTTTGGCCGTGTGTCTGCTTCTACTTCCTTTCTTCCCTCCATTCCTCCCTCCCTCCTTCACTGAGAATGCCTAGAATCACCCAGTGCCTATTAATAGTGCTCCACCAGAGGTTCTCAGACCCCACTGTTTTTAAATACACACAAACTCTGTTATGCACTCTCTTCGCAGAACAGCACAGTGAATTTCTACAGAAAGCAGTGGTTAATAAACCTTGTCCTCAGCTCCAATTTTACCAACAGTTCATCTACCCATTAGATGGAACAAGAGTACTACTTAAACAGCTTTGTCTCAATAACATAACGAACAGGGCCGCACTCTGTTCTGCAAAGAGTACTTAACAGCTAAGTGCCACTTGAGGCACATATGTATCCACACAGAATGTGTCTAGTGTTGTGGTGCTTGACTTTTTGTTGTCCTGTTTCAGTGGGTGCTTTTTTCAGGGCTCTCTCTTATTACCCCATTGTGTGCGAACAGGCACAGCACTGTTCATGTTTACTTGACCTGCAAATTGGGGTCAACTCAAAGCAAAGACCTGTGCACTTGTGCAAAGATCCCTCCACTTTGCACACATGAAAGAAAGGACAAATGTAGCAAAGAAAAGGATCTGCTGAAACATAAGTACTACATGCACAAGCATAAATCTGTTAACATCACAAATATCCTACAGAGAGAGGGTGAAATGTAAAATTTAGCTTCAATTCACCTCTCCATTGCAAGGTTACACTGCAACATAAAATATCTCTGACAACATGATGTGCATCTCTGATAAACTGGTCTGCACATCATCTTCATTCATTTGTTCTACTGTTCTGAGACCTACAGCAAAAGCTGTGAAAGAGTAGACAGGTGTAAATAAATGGCGGGGCTCTGTCCTTGTTCGTCGAGTTGCTATGGCAACAGCTGATAGAGTATCCTATCGATCGCGGTGTCCAGTTGGAATTGTGCAGCCCCTGAACCCAGATTTTTTCTCTTTGGTGATGGGCGT
The DNA here is from genome assembly GCA_025212355.1 of Notarius kessleri. Lineage (NCBI taxonomy): Eukaryota > Metazoa > Chordata > Actinopteri > Siluriformes > Ariidae > Notarius > Notarius kessleri. Next base: position 32,021,509 of record JAOBAM010000024.1, read on the forward strand.
GGATCAATAGGCTGATATTGTATGCCTTGTGTCTCCCACTGCCTCAATAATAGTGATAATGATAGTGAGAAGGAAGAGGAACCAAAAAGAAGAGAAACAATAGCTAAATGTCAGATGGATCTTTTCATGTAAAATGAAAAATATAGTGGAAAAAATCGTCCTCTTCATTAACAGAGAAGCCCCATTTTCAAAAAATGGATTGTCATCTTTTCAGAAATGGCATTGATTCCACTCCTAAGTGATATGACGCCATTCGAGACTTGAAAAAAAGTCCAGATTTGTCCTGCTCTCTCCTACGACATACTACACTCCAGATGGAACTCCACTGGTCAGGCATAACATCTGTCACATTTAATTCAAATGTCCTCGGCTCACTCACTACATATGCAAACAGCCAGGCAGCTTTTACCTAAAACGGAACCATTTACACTCTGGCCACTTTTTTGGTTATCATGCAAATGTGTGTGACAGCAAGCATGGACCAAGGTGCTGCAGTAAGTGCAGAGAGGGTGGGAGAGGCACTATGGAGGACCTAAGGGAGCTCGTTTAAATCTGGCCTGAGGGATCCCTCCAGCTAGGGGTCACGGATGGAGTCACAGCACACTGAATTTAAAGGTGGGCCTCCTTAAGGTGCTTCTGTTGCCTGCAGGCACGGCCATCACAATTCCTGCAGTGCTGGAAATGAAAGCAAGGCCAGGACAAAGGCTCTTCCCTTGCTTATGGCCACTGCTGAGAAACATTACCCAAATGATTGAGATGTCTGTTACATCTTTCTCTGTACCTCCACACACTACATCAAAGAAGTGTCTTCTGAGTTATTTCTTTCTCATATAGGCACCAGTGTAATTGTACGTTATAGCCTGGCCAGTAACCTGGCTTACAAATTCACTGTGCCTTCCATCTAGTAAAATTAAAATAATAATAATAATAATAATATATTCTTTTTTACCAGATTTAAACAATGATTTGCTGTATGGTCTTGGATTCTTGCCAAGACACAGACATGGAGATGGGCTAAGATACTACACTGGTTTGTTCGGGTGTGACTTGAATCTGTGGACATGAGGCAGAATTAAATCCCAAATGGCACCTAGGTATGAAATAATGGTGTCTGCACTCTTGTACCGTATTACATGTCCAATAGGAAGCATCTGGGATTCATTCAGGGGGACTAGTGCAGTTGAACTGCGGTCTATAGATTTCTGTAACCGTCTGTGTCCTGTGCTCTCCAGGAAACTGCCGCTACCGGAAATGGCACTTAGCCCGCGGCAGAAATGGAAATGGCGGTGCGCTGTAGTGTGAGGCTGAACGGAGCGGACGCCCTCCCGAACCCGTCGAGATGAAAACCCGTCCTGCGGGCCAGAAGTCAGCCGCCATGTGGGATAGAAGGAACGAGGGAGAAAAAGTGTTCTCCGCCTCCAGCTCTCTCTCTCTCTCTCTCTCTGTGTATGTGCTGGCAGAGTCTGAACTTGGCTCCACACGCTACAGAAGTTTCTGGAACAGACAAGCATGCTAATGAAAATAGTGCTTTTTAGCGCTTCCTAATGGGAGCGGTTCATGCTAATCTATATGCTAATATAGGGCAGACCTACTCAAGAGCCTTTAGTTCTCCCATGAAATGTATAGTTATCCTAAATCATATAGTTATCCCAAAACAGCTGCTCTGTTCAGGAAGACAGTTAGAACTAGAAATAATGATAATGTGTACACTGACACATAATACGTATCAGACAACAGATTGGCTTAGACTTTAAATACATTTAGCTATAGACATATTAAAACATGCACAATACAGTATTCGTCGAAACCAAAGCCATTTCTGCCATATCAGTGTTTTTATTACTCAAGTACAATCTCAGATTAGATTTCTTGTCACAAGACAAATGATAAGTCAAGATATATTGATACACTGATAAAAGTTCCATCTAGTAGATACCAATTATAAATTTGAATATATGAACTGTGCAGGGTCACGGACAAGCTGGAGCCTATCCCAACTGACTATGGGCGAGAGACCCTGCACAGGATAAGTGATTATGGATAATGGATGGATGGATATCTGAACCTGTGCATTACTTCACAGTAATTAAAAAAGTAACCTCTGATGTGGGTGAGAAACTCATTCATTCCCCTTCACTAACCACTTTATTCTTTTATTCTGAAGAATATGTGGGACACTTCACCACAAGCGGGATGTCAGACACACACACACAGGGGGAAAGAGAGAGAGAGAGAGAGAGAGCCTGGAGGAAACCCACATGAACACAGAACAAATGGGATTGTACAGTCTGTTATAGAATTCTGCCAAGATTTTAATTGCGTTCATCTTGTACAATGTGACAAGTAACAATCTGAAAAGACTGCTGTAATGGCACAGCCTAAAATCAGCTGAAGGCAGTGACATACTCAGAAGTTATCAAAGCCATTACAGTGCATCTTGAAAGAACATTTATTTCTTGAGGAAACCAAAAATCTAATGTGACTAGACTGACGCAAACACCTGAACAGTGACTCGCCATATTAAAAACATGTTAAAACTGTGCTGTCCTGTGTCTTCCTTGAACACAAGGCAAAGTTGTGAATAACAACAGGGTAAGAGCAGTGGGTGTGGTATGTGTGTGGGTGGTGAGAGTAGAGATATGGGATGGAGGGTGGCTTTTTTTTTTCTCTCTCTGTGAGCTCCTCAGGACCAAAATATGTGTGTAAAAGCCTGGGAATTAATATCAATTGGACTGCCTTCATTGGGCAGGTGAGCTACAAACTGAATCAGGAAACCTGAGCTCATCAGAATGTGGCAGGAATATAAACAGAGTCAGATTTACTTCCCTGCACAAGTAATGTGAATTGGTTGGAAATGAGACTGACTGAGAGAGGTTCTTGTTTTAACTGTTTTACCTCCTAATTATCAGGGTAGAGTCTCGATAGTAGTAAAGTGTGAGTAGTAATAAAGACAAAAACCTTGCTCTTCACGATATTCCCTACAAACCACCTGTAGTATGGCAGTGAGGGAATGAACTTCCATCCATTCCAGCTCTCTGAACAGCTGAGTCACTGTCTTCAAATAAAGATGAAATAACTCTCTCTTTACCAAACACTTAAATGAGCCCTAATCTATGTTGTGTGTTATTGCTGTTTTTTATCCTTTGACTTGTGTGTTTTTCTTGTTGTACTAACTTATTTCTAATATGGCCTTAGCTTAAGGGTAAGCCTTTTTTGTTTTAATTTTGTTTATTATGGCTTATAGCGGCGGCACGGTGGTGTAGTGGTTAGCGCTGTCGCCTCACAGCAAGAAGGTCCGGGTTCGAGCCCTGTGGCCGGTGAGGGCCTTTCTGTGTGGAGTTTGCATGTTCTCCCCGTGTCCGCGTGGGTTTCCTCCGGGTGCTCCGG
>JAOBAM010000024.1:32120005-32130352 GCA_025212355.1 Notarius kessleri
CTCTTGATTTGTATCTGCATGATTTTATGCATTGTGCTGCTGTCAAGGGACTGGCTGATTAGATAACTGCATAAAACCGCAGGTATGGGGGTGTACCTAATAAAGTGGCTGGTGAGTGTATATCTATAGATGATATATGTGGCTATATATCCACTTAGCACAAACATTTAAACCAAGCAGAAGGGGTTTGAAAAGAGTAATGAAAAATGATGCACCTACCATGTTCATAACTGAGATAGATCAATAGATGGGAAAAGAGGTACATGTGGAAGTTATCGTTGGTTATTACATAGGCATTGGCCTTGATATGGTGTAATTTCCCTTGTTTTTCTTCAGGCCAGAGTTCAAGATGGCCTCTTTAAAGCCTCTTCCATGTAGACTCTGTCAGTGTGCTTCCAGGATGTTGAGCAAATTTACAGAGGCTCGTCAAACAACAGAATAGCAAGAAGAGTACTCTGAATGGACTAAAACACTATACACTTTTCCTTTGCACTTATAGTTTGTGAGAAACAAAGTCAAATAACGCTGCCTGCCCACTGGTGTGACACAACATGTTTGATCTTACTTCAGTCTAAAGATGTGACTTCATGGTGACAGCTTCAGCTCCTAACGCCTATGATGTCACCTTCAAAACTACGGTACATGACAAAACTTGTGCTGCTTGTCTATTTATCTTGATACATCTCACATATTTCCCACACACTTCCCAGAAACAGGGTGTACAATTTCTGTTATGATCTAGGTAAGAATAATCAACAGTAAAACTGCCAATGCAGACTGAAACAGTCCATCTCATTTCTAATAAGGGTATTTTATGGCTGTAAAATGTGGTTGTCAAAAATATAGGGACTTTCTCTGCGTTGTTTTTATTCATATATGGGTTTTTTTGGAAGTGAGTTATATGAATGGTACTTTCTTTTTGGTGGTCTAATCAAATGTAGAGAAGTATGAATAAAATAATTTTCCACCATTCCTCTTCTTCTTCTTCTTCTTCTGGGGCTAGGTTAAGCTGACAGGGTTAAGAGCCTTGCACAATAATGTGGAATAATATTTCCACATAATTCTCTTCATTAGAAAAATCAAAGATCTGATAGTAATGATATTTACAATGGAAATTAGTGTAGTATCTAGACTTGGTGTGTGTTCCTGGTTCCCCCCTACAAAAGAACATTTGTAATTTATATCACTGACATCATCCTGAGACCGTTGTAACAAAACACATAACAAGCATTTTACCATATTAAAGATTGACAACAGAGCTTTTAATGTTATACTAAAATAAATAATGTGAAGTAATATCTTAATAAGAAAATACTGCTTGGTGTCTTATCAGCACCCATGGGAAAGGGGGAAAAAAACCAAGCAAACATGAACATAGAATGTTAAATATCAGCTGGTAGGCAACACACCCACTAAACTAATTTCGGCTTGACAGTTCTATAAAAAAAGAAGCACACACCTATTTAACACATCCTGTTTTAGAGAATAGTGCATGCTCAAGTCTGTGTGCTTGTTGGTTCAGATGGCTGCACCACTTACAATTACACTGCAATGTGTTTCTTGCATTTAAAAACCAAACAAGAACTTAAATTGTTTATGGTAAACATGAGAAACGTATTTGCAGCTATTGCTGCTGACATTCTGTTACCGTGTAAGATTCGTTGTTTATGCTGTGGGGACAGTGCATTGAGATGCTGGTTATAGAGCTATAGAACAGTTCTTTATTTCCTTGGGCTTGTTGTGCACATCAGAATGTGTATGTGAGGTTTCACAGATGATCGGTGATAATGAAACATCTGCATATCAGATTGATTGCTCAGCTTTCTGTCATTTGTTCCCATCATACTACCTGTCCTGTTCACTTTTGTATCCAACATCACCCTCATAATGCACTGTATACAGTAAACTGCATGCTATGAGACATTTGTATTCTGATTTACTTAGTAATAAACTCGAGGAACACCTTAGAAATTTAATATGAAGCTATTCATACAGAAAGAAAGGTGTTTTTTTTCCCTTTTTTTTTTTTTTTAAACAACAGACCCGGTACTGGTTTAAATAATGTGATGATGTAAACAATGTACTTTCAGACACAAATAAATGGATTCAGTAAAAACACACATCAAGTAAAAATCTAAGCGAAATTTCAAAGTTGTTGTTGTGAACATCAGTCTGGTGCGATCACCGGATCATTTACCACATTAGGGACATGGAGGAGTATTTCAGTGGAGCCAGAACGTTTATATTTTTCTCCACTTTCCAATCAAATTATGTTTTCGTAGAGCACTGGATAGACATATAAGGACACGTGGTAGCACAGCAGTTAAGTTTCTGTTCAGATCTAAGAACTGCGAGACTCTGTTAGGCCCTCTAGCAATGCCTTTAACCATCAACTGCATTGTTATACAGTAGGCTTGCATTGTAAAACGTTATTTCATGAGATTAAATGTAATACATGTGGTTTATTTGCCTGTTACTGTACATGCTTATGAATTAGAAAACTATTAAACTATTAAACTGTTTTCTACGGTCAAGATTATTTTCTATTAGTATCCTTCATATCTCATTTCCACACAAAGAAAAACCTTAGTTTGTTTCTCAGGATATTATTTCCAGAAATACCAGTAAGAATGTTATCTAATGGGTTCTGTGGTCATAAATTCCAAGTTTTTTTCTCAAGTATCAGGGTGTAAGCCAAGATGACGTTAGTAAACATGTGTCAATGTTTCTCCGGCTGGAACACAATGTTCAGAGGGAGCCACTAAAGCCTCACTATGTCCCAGAGTGAAACCTTGCCTTACATCACATAACGTTTTAATCATTTTGACATGGATACTGATATAATATGGATACAAAGATTACACTATACATTTCCAAAGAAAATAAAAGTCTCAATGGGTTCTACATGTTAATGACGCTAATCTGACTGTGTTTTTCTTTTCTTCCTTTTTTTATTAAAAAAAAAAGACTTTCAGGGTTTGTCCTTCAATAGCAGTACACTGGGTCAAAAATAGAGTAAAAAAACAGAATGACTGTATGTTGTGTCAGCTGTACATCACATGACACTGACAGTGGAAAAAATGTGTCATCCTTGTACTTGTGTACAAATGTAATTATGATTCCTAATTTCCTCATAAAGACATCATATCCCATCATTTTAGTGCTATCTTTTCTGTAATTATTTATAAGATATTTTAAAGTAATAAATATCTAAAATAATAAAGCCACCTTGATTATGGTTTAGAATATGATTTTGATTATGATTTTGAGTACACTACTCCCACATTTACTTGAATAATCAGTGTGTGACACTTCTCACAAAGTTTGCAGCCTGACTTTTCTATAAATGTTGATTCTCAACTTTTAGAACTGGTTAATTAAAATAAAATAAAAAAGTGTTCTATTGTATGTCCCTCTCAAGGAACCCTTCAAGGTTCAATGTATGGTATACCCTGTAACAGAGGGTTTCCCTGTTAAGTAGGGGTACAAGTAGAAGCCTTTCAGGAAGGTAAGAAATCTAACTATTGAAAGAATGATTTTGGCCCTTTTGGTATGGGCTCAACTCGACTTGACTCAACTCGACACAACTCGCTTTTGGTATTAGCAGTTTGTTTTCCACTACAGATGGTCATCATAGCAACACCACATAAAACTGCAGTGAAGTCATCTTCAACATGACACACATGAACATTTTTATTATTATTAATACTACTACTTGCACACATTTGTGTGTGTGTGTGCATGAAACAGTATTGTGTCAAGCTAAAGTTGCCACGATTCATCACGTTTCTATCGTGTTTTGTTCAACAAACAAACAAAAAAATGGCATAAAATAGCTGCATCCAAACTGTCAGGACATAATGCTAATAGCATAAAAAGTTTACTAGCAGCAAAAAAGCTGATCTGTGTATGTCAAAATGGTGTAATGGCTAAAGCACAGGGCTTTCACCCAGAAAATCCAGTTTGACATCCTCACTTGGCATGTTTTATTTGGGAAAAGTCTTGCTGCAAGTAACGCATTTAAAATTGGCTAGCCTGTACTGATATCTTGCCTAACCCTCTGTTGCTTTAAAAAAATAAAAAAAAAAGTTATGAGTAATGTTAGGGGTTGACCGAGGTTTTGAAATAAATCAAACATCATAGCAAGGCATTATTCGGACTGAAGCAAATTGACAAAGTTGAAACATTATCCCCTGGCAACCTAGTAACATTTATGGTAATCTTTTGTCATGGCTGTAGTGGGAATTGAAACAATCAGATATACATGTTGTGATGGTCGTGATGTTGCTGGTGGTGACATGACATCATGATGTAGTGATATTGCGATGGCACTACTTATACTGCCTCAATGTAAAGCAACCAGCAGCAAACTCAAACCAACAAGCAAAGAAAACATCAGCAGATATAAGCAAAAATGTTCTAAATAGCCTTTGCTTGAGCAAAACAAATCTTCAGGAACAAGAAGAGAACTCTCTCAACAGAGATGTGATGAAGTTTAACTTGTACCATGTTGCTAACTGGATTATTTCTCAGGTTGGGCTTTTCCCCACAATAGACTTAGCGACTCATGAATTATATGTCATATCCAGTCTCACATGTTTTACATGTCTCGAGCAGGTTCTCGCTCTGGAGCATTCCATTAAATACAGTCAGGTGGGAATATCTATTACTTTTCCAGTATGGAAGACTGAGTGGGAATGAAAGTTTGTTATCTACTCCATGTTGTTTATACCTCATACAATAATGGGTTTTGTATGTGAAAGGGGCAGGAATACACTCTGCATGGGACACCATTACATTGCAGGGCATCACATGCACACATGGACTCACACCCAAGGGCAATGTATCGTAGCCAATTCACCTACTGAGAGGTTTTGGGGAGACAAAAGGAAAGCAGAAAACCTGGAGGAAACCCATCTGGACATGGAAGAAACTCCACAATTGGGGCCCCCGGAGTTGTGAGCTGACAAGGCTACCCATTGTGTCCCATTGCTGCTCTAAAACAATCAAAGATCTTGAATGTGAAATCTAAAATCCTTACACGTTCTGAATAGTTTCCCTGGGGCAACTAGAAAAATTATGAATGCAAACAAATATAATTTAAACTCATTTATATCAAAGCTCAATGTGCATTCAATTTGTATTGCATAGAAAAGTTTCTAAACAAGACCAAAAAAATCTATTAAAAAAATCTGAAATGGGAAGCCATGGCCTAATGGTTAGAGAAGCAGCATTGGGACCAAAAGGTTAGTGGTTTGATTCCCTGGACCAGCAGGAATGGCTGAAGTGCCCTTGAGCAAGGCACCTAACCCTCAACTGCTCCCCAGGATGCTCTGGGTATGTTGTACATTGCTCTGCATAAGAGCATCTGCTAAATGCCTGTAACATAATGTAAGAGCATCACCAGAAAAGCACACCCACACCACTTCAACTCCTTCATGGAGATACCATCCATTCCCCTTTTCTGTGTCCCATAAAGACATGGCATTTGGAACCAAAAATCTCAAATTTGGGCTCATCAGATCAAAGTACAGATTTCCACTGGTTTAATGTCCATTCTTTGTGTTTCTTGGCCCAAGCAATTCTCTTCTTCATCTTATTGGCCTCCTTCAGTAGTGGTTTCTTTGCAGCAATTCAATTCACAGTCTCTTCCAGACAGTTGATGTTGAGATGTGTCTGCTGCATGAACTCTGGAGTATTCATGGAGGCTCCAATCTGAGGTGCTGTTAACTGGTGGTTTCTGAGGCCAGTAACTCTAATGAATTTATCCTCTATAACAGAGGTAAGTCTTGGTCTTCCTTTCCTGGGGTGGTCCTCATGAGAGCTAGTGTCATCAGAGTGTTTGGTGGTTTTTGCAACTGGACTTGAAGACACATTCAAAGTTCTTGCGATTTTCTGGATTGACTGACCTTCATGTCTTAAACGGTACCAGTACAGCATTTAAACATGATCGATATCAATAGTACAAGCCCTAATTCTAATAATGCACACAAGTTTAATCATAAGTTATCATAAGCTTAAAAGTCCAAAAGCATGTTACATTTTATTGCACATGGGCAATCCAATATGGCGTCCAGGATGTGGCATAAATTCGTCGATAGCCAGGTACCAGAAGCTAAGTGTAGCCAATGTAAACATACAGCGTTATCAGTACAGACAGTGGAGAAACCAGATATTTGTATGAACCTCAGACAAAGGACTATCCATATCTGGTAAATGATTTCAGCAGTGAATCATCAGATGATTCTAATGATGAAATTGGTGGTGCTTTGCAAGTACAAAATTGGGAAGGCAGGAATAAGGGTTCAGCAGCTATTTGGTTTTAATGTGGAAAGTGTGTCAGGCGGAAAACTGACATTTAATGTGTTTGTTGTAAAGAGCACAAACTTTTATGCAATATAATACAGGCATAGGGAAGTCTGGGCTGCTCTGCTTAAGCTGCTACCCCCGCGACCCAGATCCGGATAAGCGGTAGAAGATGGATGGATGAATGGAATACAGGTACAGTCATTGAAATGTTTCATGGATAAACCTGGTTTGGAAATATATGTCACACACAAGTCTGTGTTATTTCATAGTTTTGATGTCTTCGAGATTGTTCTACAATGTTGAAAGTAGTCAAAATACAGAATAATCTATGAACAAGTAGCGGTGTACAAATTATTAACATACTTATATATACCTATCCTCTTAGTCTGTGTCATCTAAAAATTCTGAGTACTAGTTTGAGAAAGATGCGTCTGTACCGAGACTAATTCAGTGTGTGTGTGTTTGTGTGTTTTTTCTCTCCTGAGAATCAGCAGGCCCCAGACAATGAACCATGGTTGTGAAAATGTGCATGCACAATTACAATCTTCCCTCTAGAAGAGGAGAAGGGGAATAACAGAGGAATGGGAAGGTGAAAGATTACTGCGTACTGCTGTAATTAAGGTTGTGTGGAGAAGGAGTGTGGCACCAGGAAGAATCAATTAAGTGTGAAAGAAAGCACAAGAGCAACAGATGCCTGTATTTCTTGCCTAAAGGTTGTACTGTCCATGTTTCTGCCTTACAGCATTTATAAAACAGCACCTAATATTGCCTTCTGTAATGCTGTAATGTTGTAAGGCAATGAGCTGTGATACACAGACCACTCAGCCACAAGCTCTCACATACAAAACCAAAAGCTTTCAAAACAGAGCAATATGTGATATACTATAGATATACTATAGAGAAACACTATTAGACACAATTTTTCTCTCACACTCTTATTAACCTGACTGTAAGAATCCTTACACTCCTACGGTAGAATAAATTCCATGTTGTTGCTCTGATCACAGTGCAAAGGTGTTTTTATTAAATCTGACTGTCGCATGAAGGTTGGATAAAATAACAATAAGCAATCCCATAAAGATAAAGCCAGCCCTGCCCTCTAGTGTTTTTAAACACATTCCAGGTTGTATTTGAGTGTACAGTATGTGGGTGTTAAAATCATAGTGTTGATCGGCAATCTGACCCTTTTGTTTCTGTGACCTTGACAGGTGGGTTGTTTTTTGCTTTTTTTCTCAAAAAAAACATTCTTTATTTGAATAAAAAGTATTAAAAGCTTGCTATAAAACCACTGGTCAATGTCAGGCGTGTTAGAGCAGAAAGAGAGCAAAAGCAATGTTGTGTTGTGGATACCCAAGAACAGGAAAAATAATATTTTTAAAAATGGTAAAATAAGAAACGTTGTTGTTGTTTTATTTTAAAATTGATAATTGATGACCAAAAAAAAAAAATTATGCAGTTGAATACAGGTGTTATCTGATGTTCACAAAGCATGGCATGTTGGTTTGAGGGATAATTAATGTTTAATGAGATTTTGTTTTAGCGCATTAGTTAGTTAGTCTAACCTAATGGCTAGAGAAGCAGCTTTAGCATCAAAAGGTTGCTGGTTTGATTCCCTGGACCAGTATGAATGGCTGAAATGCCCTTGAGCAAGGCACCTGCTCCCCAGACTGCTCTGGGTATGTTGTATGTTGCTCTGGATAAGAGCGTCTGTTAAATGTCTGTAATGTAAAGTTTGTTTTTAGAGATTTTAATGTCTTCTGGATTACTGGCTCAAGAGAAAGTCACAAAATGTTTCCAAATATTCATTTTATAAAACAAACGTAATGTTACAAAGAAATATGGGTATTTTGTTTAAGAAAATAATACATAAAGGCACATTATTAGTGACAGCCAAAATATTCAGAAAGACTTCAGAGGTTTTCCAAGGCACTTGAAAAAAATCTTACTGGCCAAGTTTCTTAAAGTCAAACAAAACCCAAAAATAAATGCCTTTTGCTGATCATGGCAATTGCCCTGATGTCCTCCCACACGCAGACACAGTTAAATTAAAAATAAAACTTTATAACAACATTTTATCCATTTTAAAACTTATATTGCTAAAAATAGGCTCACCTGGATGTAGCCATTTGCAATAAAACCGGCTATCCAGCAGTGACATAGGCGGATCACTGGTACGCTGTTTACCTTCCTAACAGAGAGCCATCAAATAAAGGCTTCTAATTCTAAAAAAAAAAAATCCCCAGGCACCACTGCTCTCTCTCTCTCTCTGTGTGTGTGTGTGTGTGTTTTGACTGTTTGAGATGGGTTAAATGCAGAGAAAGAACTTCACTGTGCTGTAATGTATATGTGACAAATAAAGGCTTTTAATTCTAAAAATCTAATCAGAAATGTTCTGTAACCATGTGATTTTTACTGGCAAAAAAATACACAAATCAACAGACTTCACTTTTATGAAGTTTAAATCTCACTCAGCTAGATAACACATATGCAGTACTGACACAGATCCTAGTAAAGAATATCCGTTGTCAAACCAATGTGATTCTTCGCATCTAAAAAGATCACTTTCTTAGTGAATAAAAACAAACAAAAGCATGCCACATAAAAATACAAGGAAAAATTAAATATTTGGGGGGAAAAAAAACACCACTGTGAGTAGCTGGCGATGTAGCATTTATAGGCTGCAAAAGGCTTCCAAAGGCTTGGTATGTGTGTGCTCTCTGTTTATGTGTGTGTGTGTGTGTGTGTCTGCTTCAGTTCACTGGTTTATTTTTACACCCAAACACTTGACATTTGGGCATCTTCAGGGTTGTTTACAACAATTTAGAAGCAATGTATCCACGAGATCTCAGCCTCTGAAAGTTATGTGGTGTGTAAGTGAGGTCACAATCTCAGATTCTCTAGCGTAATTTGTACTCAGAGCGTGATATTTGAACCTCGGAGAGAGTAAGATGTCAGCACTGGGGGACATGGGTTTTCTTTTAAAATAAAATCTGTACACAGTATACAGGTACAGATATGAATACTCGAACATGTCTTGCATGGATCTTATCTGTCAGTATAAAGGAGTTTATTTTTTGGGTTTGTTTGCCTTTAAAAGACTACATGACAATGTGTGCCAAAAGTGATCTCATGAAGTTTCAAGGAAAAGGCAGGGTGGTCACACCAAATATTGACTTAGCTTAGTTTTTCACTGTTTACTGTTCTTTACCATGATATTTCGGCTTCATGAGAATACATGGATACTCATTTACCTTATCTAATAAACATTTCTGCCAAATACTTTGCATATTAACAATAAACTATGGATTAGAGCATCTCAGTATCCACTGCATTGTTCATAATGATATTCTGCCCTATTGTATTGAGATTATATTAATAGTACGTAAATAGTTTAAGAGCTGCTCAGCTGCCAGGGCTTGGCTTGTCCAGCAGGTTAGTTATCTCCATCCAAGCCAGGTCCCACTGGATCTCTGTCACATCCTGTTTAGTTCTAGGCATTTCCTGATGGGGATTAGACTCTCCACATTTTGGAAAGAACTTTAGTCTCTTTCTGTAAAAGCAAAATACATTTGATCACTTCTAGCTGTCTGTATGTCATATATAAGTCATATGAACGGTAACATTAGGAGTGACATTTTGAGAAGCAATTAAGGATGCTAAAAAGTCATTATCTCTCACATTCGTAAACTTGAGAAATTAAACATCTGCCTCAAACTCCATAGCATTCTATTTTTAGGCAAGTGCATACAAGTTTAGATTAGTGATAATTTGGAGTGGCACAAAGCAGTGTTTCTCTGTTTGTGGTCAGTTGCTTTTAACACACAGACCCATGGAGTAAACAACAATTTTATTCCACAATGCTACAACGGAACTGGTCATTGACTTTGGGAGATCCAGACCAAGGTCATGACCAGTTCTGATCGTGGGAGTCGAGGTGGAGGCTGTAGATTCCTACAAGTACCTCGGGCTGTGGCTGGACAGCAAGCTGGACTGGACTTGCAACACCAATCACTTATACAGGAAGGGACAGAGCAGGCT
>JAOBAM010000024.1:32825619-32837593 GCA_025212355.1 Notarius kessleri
TATATATATGAGACACAAACTCAGTGAAAGTAATATAAACACAAAGTGAAATAAGACATTAGTCTAGGCTGTATAAATATCTTGGAACCAGTTTGATGCATTTGTAATATGACGCACATTCAGTATCTCTAGTTTCCCTCTGTGCTATTATTATAAGGAGTAAATTGGGAGCACAGGTTAAGGTCTGCTTTACTATTACACATTCCAGACACCCACCTGGGCTATAATATAACCCACCTATAACATATAATGATGCCTCAGGTTCCAGTAGAAAGGAAACTTGCAGCAATTACTGCCCAGAAGTGTCTGTAGCTTGTATTTACTACCCCAGCTATTTTAAACACACTTGCAGGTCATTTATGAATTCAAATGAAGTGAACCAGGGTGCGCTGAAGACTCCTGTCCTCCGATAATTTGTGCGTGTGCAGGAGGAGGCTGGACTCATAATCGGGAGCAGGATGTTTGTGTCTGGAGCTCATTAGACAGAAAGAGGGAGCGAGAGAGAGAGAGAGAGAAAGAGAGAGAGCAGAGGACACCAGACACGAACTCAAGCTGAACTGTTAAAAAGCCTGTTGGCCCTGTGGTTATTAATACCTTATGGGAAAGAGAAAAAAGTGAGGAAAATAGAGGCTTTGTAGGGTTTTTTCTTTTTTTAATCGTATGAGCAAGTGACTTGTTTTGATATGCCAATTATTACTGTATTAAAACAATAATATGGCAGTGTAAACACACATAGAGCATCAAAGATATCATCAACACAGTAAAACACAGGGTTTAGTGTGAACTGAGGATCCACACAGTGTGTAATCCAGGTAATGCGCTTGTTCTTTCCAAACTTGTTGACCTCCTCTCCTCCCCATCCCTGTCCTCCCCACTCTCTCCGAGCTCTGCGGAGTAGCGTGCTGTTAACCCGCCTCGTGTTTCCTCTAAACTAAACGACCTTCTTCTGTTCAGCCCTCAATTCCTCTTCTCCTCGACTTCCTTCTCCCTCATTGTGTGGCAAAGTAAACCCAGTACTCAGCCAAAGAAATGTAGAACTCCAGTTGAGCTCTAGATTTCAGTGCAAGCATAGAAACAGAATGTCCTCCATTCTACCTCTATGCGAGTGCAACACAGTTCAAATTTTACATGTTTCAACTTGACCATGCTGGAGCTAGAGGTAAGTTTGTGTTTTTTCTCTGGGCTGTCGGTGGAGAACAGGGTTAAAAGTGCTGCTGTAGGATCTCCTGCTCCTGTAAAACTGCCCTGCTCCTGGCATATCCTGCACGCTTCTCCACTTTTGCTCGTTTTGGTTTTAGTTCTGACTGATTGGCACTCTTCCTCCAAGAGGACCAGCCTTGCTTCTTTCATTAGCTGTGTAATGTGGGAAAGCCAGACACTTGACCTGCATGTGCCAAACACTTCCCTTTTTCTCCTTGTTTAAAAGTATGTGGCATAATTAAGAATGTATTTTATTTATTTATTTTTTTTAATGGTGATGTTTCCGCTTCCTCAGTTGTTGAGTATATCCTTAATTGAGTTATTGCATGCATAATGCATCTAACGCTGCATGAACCTTAAAACTGTTGTGATACAAAAATTTCACTGGGATTCTCTGTGTTGCGGTTTGCTGACAGAAAAGGTATACACTTTATTTAATACATCCGAGCTTTTCAATTTGTAGGAACGAACTGAATCCCAAAGACCGTTTATTAGTTCTTCATGTATTTCAATCAGGCCGTTCACTTGTGTATGAAATTCCTTGAGGTGCTCTTCTTACAAATGAGAATCTCTTGCAGGATTGTAATTTTCTTTCATCCTGACATAAACAAAGCCAAACTCATTTTGCAAAAAAAAAAAAAAAATTGCGGTGGAACAAAGAATACAAGGAATAGTGAATCTATTTGAAGATTGATATGTGATGACTTTTTTTTTGTATCTTGGGGCAGACTTAAATATTTATTGTCAAATTGTTTTCACTCAAATTAACATGATGTAGTCTGTGCGTGTACTGTAGATCAGAGAGACAGTGCGAGTGAGAGAGAGAAATGTAATGTGTTACTGAGAGAAAGAAGCCAATCTGGTCTCCTGGTGATCTGTTTCGTCTCTTTTATTATAAAAGTAGACAACCTTGTGGCTGTGATGAGTTAAATAGTTTCATGGCAACAGAGAATAAAACTTTGGAAAAAAAAAAATCTCAATGAGCTCTTGTGCTGTCAGTGCCAGACGCTGGTCTGTATCTGAGATATTAGTCAGATCCGTGTAATGTGCTTTTTTTAACATTTCGGTTCTTTTCATATGATCTCTGTTGAATTTGTTTTCTTTTTGGTCCAGTTCAGTTTCACACTGGACAAAACCAGAAAACGTGCCGCAGTATGTGTAGAACAGGACCGGGCTGGAAACATAGTTGTATAGTTGAGGATGGAAAAAACAGAGCCAGTTCTAAATAATTTGTAAATAATGATATTGGCAATTTTGTGAACTGTATCCAGCATTTCTTTAAGCCAGTCATCCAGAACAGCGCTAGATCCAAATTATAGTTTGCCTTTCCAATGTCAAAAAATTGCTGCTCACAAGCAACAATAAAGAGCATGTTTCATTCACATCCTGCTATTGGGTCAAATCAGGGTGATTTGAGTTACTGCAATCTAATCACACTCGGGTTTGGTTAGAAGCAGCGAGGTTGTTTTGGTCTGTATTTAAGTCCGATTGCTGTGCTAACACTTTCCCAACCTGCACTGTGCCAGACACACCAGGGATTGACTCACTGCTGAGGAAAACAGTGACACAACAAGCATGGCCTCAGAAATGAATGAGAGAGACAGAGATTGTTAATTGGTTTGTTAGGTTACATGTCAGGCAGACTTGAGCTAATTTAGCAATCCTTGCCCTTCCTACTAAATACACATGAAAATCTATCAACTATCAGCCTTCACCGAGTTTCATAAGAGAAGCATGGCATCCTTTCATCCTGATTGTGTGTGTGGTTAGAATAGATTTCAAAATGGATCATTCTAGAGATATAAGCACATACTTCCAAGCCAAAGAGTGTGAAGGATGAGTCGAAGTGGTGCGAGCCAGTTAAGGGTTGTGTATTATATCTATATGGCAGTCCAAGTGTGTTGAGTTGTTCTACAACTCTCTGTGAAATGCAGTTTAGTGTTGTGGTAGAAGATCTCAGGCCTCACCTAATAAGGGTGGTATCAGTTGTGAGATTAGACTTCAACTCAAAAATAAAGGTGAAAGTTAATGTCCTTCAGTGATGCCGAAGACAAACTTTCCGATTGATGAATCAAGAAATAAATGTTAGAATTGTTTGGAAGACCTTTGTATTAAAGAATGATAATTCCAGCAAAGACAAAATTAACAATTAGTCGAGAAAAAAAAATCCTGGAGCCAATGGTTCTTTATGGAACTGAAAATGGCTGTTCTTTGGCATTGTTCTAAAGGACACCTTCTGGCACCTTTATTTTTAAGAGTGTGGACAGTGGGTGGAAATTGGTTGTAACTAACATTGAAGAGAAAGTGAAAATGAAAAGGGTTGAGAGGAAGTATTGTGTTTAATAATGAGATTTGTGCTATTTTGCGCACCCCATGAGACTCGCATCCAATTCATGCCAATTGGCTCTTATTTATTTCTATTTTTAAGACTTTTGCCATTAAAGCTGTGTTCCCACCTGTCACACCCCAAATTAGCTCTTAGAGAGATCTCACGTCTCACGATCCACATTGACTTCCCTCTAGCTGCTATCAGGCTTGTGTAAGGTGGCTTTTTATCTATTCTTGTGCTTTCTATTTCCTACCATTAGAACAGATTCTGCTATATAATGGAAAAAGAGGGAGAGGGAATGAGACTAACACATGGCTGACAGTCTGTCCATCACTGTCTTCCAGTTCTGTTTCTCCTGCACACCTCCACTTCCCCTTGCGCCACCATTTTTAGTCTTGTTACACCGTCTTAGTCAACGCTGCCTTATGTTCACATACCCCCCCCACACTAATTCCTCCCACTCTTTCTCTTTCCGATATCAGATCATCTATAATATGGCTGTCCCTGTTCTTCACACATTCCTGTTATCTTTAGCTTTAACACATTGCACAAACATATTATACAAGTGCCAAGATTTGACATGTGTATAAACAAAGTAGCACCAATGGTGAGGACAAACAGAACAGCTGAAAGGAAACATATGTAAAATTATAATAATAAAAAAAATACATGTAAGCTCTGCCAGTGTTTTATTTATATATATATATATACACACACACACACACACACACACACAGTGTGCACTTACAGTGAATATGAGAAGTTTCCATACTCATTTTAAGATTGCAGGATTTTATGCTATAAAGATAAATCACGAAACCAGTAATCTTAACCGGGATGTGTAGACTTTATGTCCACCATATAATGGTGGCCATTCAGCTCTTGAGTTCACAGTGATATGTAGAGTATTTGCAGCCAGTAATAAAACATAAAGTACAGTGATGTACGTTATCCAGGAAATGTAGACATTGGGCAGAGGCAGTCATGTTCAGTAGATCACCATAATCTGAATCAAACAATAAAAAAATGACTGGATGAACAAACTTATTGCATGGGAGAAATTTGCAGATTTTATTCCTATTACTAAAGAAACTAAATTTCACCTTCAGTTTAGAGACAGTTTTTCCACAGTGAGTTTTAAATGACAACTGGTGATCAATATGAAGTTAAAAGGGCAGGGCTGTTTGCGGGAAAGTGTTCGCTGGTAAGCCATTTGTGAACAACATAAATTTGGTCTTATCTGTATTTTGTGCCAAGTTGAGTTTGTGCACACTGAGCTGGATAATGTCAAACTCAACTTGCAGAGACTCCAGGGCTTGCACAGCTGATGAAGGTAGCTTCACCTTCTTGTACAGTGTCAATAAGTGATGCCACCTGGGTTAATGCAAATTATCATAAATCTGTCAGTTGTTGGCCAGAATCTGAGGTTGCCTTTTGTGCATCATGTCCAAGTAAATTACAGCATGGACATTTCCTTGTCCCAGGGTGCATAAGGCCAAATCTCTGGGTGAATTGTTAAATTTGGTTCTGGGTGAACCAAACACTGAGACACTGTGCCTGGCTTGAAAAATGTCCAGACGTCGTTCTCAAAGAATACTTGTGGGATTGTTTGGAAGAGCGGGTAAAACATCAATATATGCTCCACAAACTCTAGCTGACTTGCACACCCAGACAGTAGGAAAGTGGGCTAAACTAAAACTGACAAGACACTAGTGGCATTCTTACTTGACAGGATTGGTGTTGTTATTAAGGCAGGGAAGGTGTCTTATATTTTTCTCTCCAGGAAGTGTACATTTGTAGAGTATACATTTTCAGATTGTGAGCCAAATCTTCCAACATGCTTTAACAATAAGCTACCTTAAAACAGCTAGGCGCTCAGATATCGTTTACAGTCCGTGTACCAGTGAGAGACCGAGTGGGACAGCATGCATCTTTTATAGGCATCTGTTCAGCGCTGGCTGAGAGTCAAACACGTTTTGACGATTTATGTGTCGAGCAAATAAGATTTGTCCCTTCTTTGTGCCCCCTATTGCGATACACATACTGTCCATATGCATCAGGAATGAGTCATTTCATCACGGAGCATGTGGTAGCCCTCAGAGCTCTCCAGGCTGTGTGTGTATAGTTTAGGGCCCTGCAGAGGCTTGGTGAGTCAGAGCCAAAGACTGAAGACCTCCATTATTCATAAATTCCTGTTCTTCAGTCAGAGTACCACTGTCTAACCGATGTTCAACTAGCAGAGGTTAGATAAGAAAGCAGATCTGCGTTCTCTTAGTTCTCTCAGCAGACATGACGCTAGTTGCCATAAAGTCCTACCTTTTTCTTTTTTGCAAAACATTGAGATGTTGAAAGGTGAAACAGCCAAAAAGAGAAACATGCTCTGTGGGAGCAAGTCTTTCCAACTATTTCCTGACCTACATAATTCTTCTGCCAAACACTGAGGGTGTATGCGAGAGAAAAAAGAGAAAGGTAGGGGAAAGTGTTCTTTTGCCACAAGGCAAACTGGAATATTGCAGAGTTTATTTTACCATAACTCTTCCCAGTTTGCATCGACAAAAAGCTGAAGAAAAACATTTAGGTGAAAAGCTTTCTTCATTTGATAGCTAGAGAAATGCCATGTTCTACTCTGTTAATGTGTTTGTATTGATGCCTGGAGGAAGATTATCTTTTTTTTTTTTTCTTCTTCTTCTTCTTCTTGTACACCCAAACTTATTATGCATTCATAATTGTGCTTTTGCTTGCAGCTGCATGAAAGTACAATAGCACTTTCCTCCCTCATCCTTCTCCTTTTTCTCTTTCTCTCCCACGTTTTCTCCCTCCCTCACCCACCCACACTGCCACTATACTGCCTCTGTTGTATTTACCTGCTGCCGCATTGTGAAATAAAGCAGGTGCACAGTTCCCCTTGGCTTAAGCGCAGCTCCCGGACTTCACCCATCCCCATCCCCATCCCTTTCAGCTGTGTTTAATGTTGTAACATTCTGTACCATCTCCAGCATCACCCACACTTTATTATGTAAAATGTTTTTCATGGAACATTTTGAAAATTAATTAACCATTTTTTATTCTCCCAAATATATATTATTTATTAGCCTGGAGGATCTGGGGCCTTTTTCTGCAGGAAACATAAAGATTTTGTGTGGAGTTTTACCCACATTTCCTTGACCTTGAATAAAGAAGACCGACATCTGTGGAAACAATGGAATTGCAAATAGAAAAGAATGTGCTAATTAGTTCAGATTTCATGTGGTGGAAATCTCACCTTTGCCCTTAGTCTGTGAAGCTCATTAAAATAATAAGGAAGTATAGCATAGTAATGTATTTACATTTAAGATTTATTCAAGTCATTGAGACCACCTTTCCGAAGTCTGATGCAATAAATACATTTTTATTGTTATGTGCTAATGTGCTGTTTGTAGGTTCAGGTAGTTAAGGTGGAGTGTTTATTTTTTTGGCAAGAAGAGCACAGCAGGTGCTTCATTTCTAATCTCTGCCCAAGTGGCTTGAATACACAGTGAGGTCTGGATACCCAGTAGTGCTCATCATCATATGTAAATCCATTGAACACACTTAAAGCTTTATTAGTCAGTAGAGAATACCAAATTTGTACGTCTTATAACATTAGAGCTTCTGCTGCTGTAGTGAACAGCAATAAGTCGCAGCAATAATTTATTCCTTCCTCCAAGTCTTCAACGAGTACTAACCAAATCAAAATATCATTACCACTGTCCTGCTGTGCTTGTATGTCACAAGATCATGCACCACTCACTTTACTGTTTTTCTCTATTGCTCTTTTTTCAGGAGTCCGTCGTCCTCCTGAAGCTGACAAGTCCAACCATAGTGTTCACTACACTCTGCTAATAGCATGTGTGCTTGTGGCGTTCGTCTTAGGGGCCTTCCTCTCTGGCTTCCTCGTCTCCTGTTACTGCAACTACAATGTAAATAAAACTAAGAGACTGGCCAAGGACCCAGAGGCTCCCATCCCTCATGCTCTATCGCTGCGTAGTCTAGCCAAGCTGAATGGCCTTCTGGAAAACCAGGGCAAGGACGAGAAGCTGGAGGTATCGTCTCCAAAGCTCTATAACTCCTTCTTCCAAAATGGGAAGGATCATTCAGGGCGAAGACATGGCCACCATGGTGTCATGGCAGATCTGATCCATCCTCATCATCACCACTCCTCAGAGCTGTCTGGCCTTCCCACACCTGATTCAACGCCAGAACTGCCAATCAAGAGCATGAAGGCCTTCAAGAACCAATGGGAGAAGAATCAGAACTGTAACAATGCCAAAGAGCCCAAGTCTCACAATGTGGCTGGGTCCAGGCCCAGCTCTGGAATTCCTCAGCAGGTCTTTCCATTCACCCATGGTCTGGCTACCCGACAGTCTCTGGGTGGGGGTGTACACCTGGAAGAGCGCAAGATACACAACGCAGAGCGCATCCCAAGTCAGCCACAACACTGCTACCCACACAAGATAGTGGATGTGACCTCGCTCGATGAGCTCCTCAAGCACATCCATGAGATTAATGTTGCAACTGGGAAGAGCCCCACTGTGCTTACCTCATCCATGTCAGCTAACTCGGGCCAGATGGCATTTGCCAACCGCATGCAGCCACAAATCCCTGAAACAGAGTCGGCTCCCTACTACAGTTCCTCCACACTGCCCAGAGACAGCCTGACACGTCGCATGGATGTGCCACCAGACATGCCTTCTCAGCACCAGTCCACACTAGAGCGGGTTTCACGCCATGCCTCCCAGCGTCACTCTCTCATGTCATCCGGAGGAGCTGTTTGCCGAGAGCCAAGCTTTAGCCGTCGCTCGCACCATCCTCCACTTCTCGCCCGGGTCAACTCCACCGGCGGCTGCGATGCACGTCACCCACTCATACCCAATGGCTACCTGACGCGTCAGCACAGCTACAGTGAGCAGCCCGAGCTCCAGCGTGGAGCTGTGGTCCGTCGCGCAGCCTCACTGAAACCCGATGTCCCTCCCAAACCACTCTTCATACCTGCCACCTCACCTGTAAATCAGGCTGGGAAGTTCAACTACTGAGCTCCCATGGACTTCTCAGTTGCACTTCAGAGTGTGTAGACTAACAAATCTACACTTGTTCATAGAGCAAGACTAGACTCCAGTCTAGGTTGCTTATTTCTGTCTATGGGCAGCTTTCGAGTTAATGCTGCACCACCACTGAGAATTGGATTCGGTCAAGAGGAAAAAAACAAAAAACTGCAGTAGGACTAATGATGGCTGCCAGCGTTGTCAACTTCACATTTGAACTTGACTCTTTT
The DNA here is from genome assembly GCA_025212355.1 of Notarius kessleri. Classification (NCBI taxonomy): domain Eukaryota; kingdom Metazoa; phylum Chordata; class Actinopteri; order Siluriformes; family Ariidae; genus Notarius; species Notarius kessleri. The sequence continues at coordinate 32,834,439 of JAOBAM010000024.1, forward strand.
TCTTTCTTTGTGCCTCATGAATATTTGTACCATATTGGTATTGCTCAGCTATTTGCTTATAGAAGGTGAGGATGTAGAAGAGAATGGAACAGTTGCCCATCTTGTTCTAGGCTGCCACTGTGTTGAGTATTGCTTTTCAGTGTTCTCCTGAATTCTTGGTTATGGTATTACTAATGTTAAGGCTGAGACTAACCTAGGCTTGAGCCTTATCCTGATTCTGAGCTCTCCTGCATTGAACTATTTTGTTGATGTAGACTCGATGGACTGTATCAATCCCACTTCTAAACGTGTATATATATATGCATGTGTGTGTGTATATATATGTGTTTATATTTACACAGTATATGTATGCATATACCTAAACAGTATATGTATTCTGATAAAATGGATGATCACCTCTGAACGTAGCTCTTTGCCTTATTTTGACAGGTAAACTTGCAGTTGAAATGCCCTTCCATTATGATTTCGCCCTACAAATATGACATTTCCTGGTAGAACACATGAGCAATAAAATATTCAGCTGTATTACCATAATTTTTGCTACAGCACTGCCCACCTTTAGAGTGTCCTCATCAAAATATATATTTAAAAAAAAAAGTTATTCATTCTCTTGCTAGGCCTGTTTACAAATGGGATGAGTTGGTCCTTAATTCAGTGTTATGAATATAGATGTATGTAAGAGGAATATAATCAGATGTGCATCAGGCTTATGAGTTTATCCAAAGCACTGTCTTTTAAGCTCTCCTAACACATGAACACTATGGTCCAGTTTCTTTGATGCAGTTTAAGCCACATTGCAGATGATTATCAGTGTAAATTTCCTTCTCAAAGACTGGGCTTAAACTGTGAAAACTGACTCCTCATGCCAGAATGCAAACTTAACACTATATCTGAACTTCTCCTGTTTTCATCATGTTCAAATGTGTTTTATCATTATTAACTCTGTAGCTGTTTGGTGTAAATATAAGAACAATAACTAGCCAAATTCTGTTTGTGTAAATTTGTGCCTTATTTAATATAGTATGTGCAACAGGGGATATGTGGGGGAATGCAACGGGGAGAAGACAGAGATGCTACCGTTATCGTTTAATTTGCAATTTTTAAAAAGAAAAGAACTTTGATGTCCATGTGTGTCCTACATATATATATATATATATATAAAAATATAGAATATTGTAGATTTATATTTCTATTTAGACATTTTTAATATTCCCTTACTGTGTGAAGCTATTACTTTTGGCTCTGCAGCTCCCTGGTTTTATAGTTCTTCACCAGTTTGTTTGTCATTTAGTTGTGTGTGCATGTAAAGCAATGCATTGCACAAGAAAAAAATAATAATAATAATTGCAGGAAAGGTTGGTGTGAAGATTTCAGATTTAGTTTAATCCAAAGGAGCAAATTCTCTTTTAATGATCATTGGATTTAGCCAAAATGAAAGTGTGTCCAAAAAAGTGAACTTTTCCAAAACGTAATGCTCAAAACGATAAAAGCAGCCATTTGGGTTCTTACTGTGTGTGTGTGTGTGTGTGTGTGTGTGTGTGTGTGTGTGTGTGTGTGTGTGTTGGCTAGTGTTCAAACATATTTCTGTCTCAACTTTGCTCCACTGTTACACTGGCACACTGAACAATTTTATATGGTTACCAACTTGAGGACGTTTTTTCCAATCAAAATGTCCCAGAGAACTCTTGATGCTGGTCTGAAATCATTTTCCTATGAACACTTGAATTGATTTCTGAAGCCAGTTGCCACAGTAAAACATACCACAGTATGTTGTTCCATGTTACACCAAATGCAATGCCATGTTTTATAACCAGCTGATGTATAATATGCAACATACATACAATAGCAGGAAATGGTTACACAAAGACCTGTTAAGCAGTGGCTGTTTATTGAAATGGAGTTTGTCGTTTCAGTACCGTCTCTGAGTGAATGGGATAGGCCATCTACTTGTAGTCAGAATCATTTTCTTGAATTGCCATTATGATTATGAAGCAAAGGGAATGAATGATGTGTCTGCTTTGTTTGCTTCAACCGTTGAGGGTTTTGTTATTGCACAGTGTAAATAAAGAGGATGGACAGATCCTGAATGCAGAACTCTGTTCTTATTACTGCAACAGGAAACGTTCCTCTGCCTCTTCTTTTATTGAAGACCATTGTATTTTACTTATAATAGAAATAAATCTGAAGACCTGATATGCATGTTTTTTGGACCGACTGTAATTTCATATTTTTGTAGATTTTTTTTTTTAAAGACAGTATGTGCAACTCCCATTGTGCCCAGTTGAATTCAGCTATTGATGAATCAAAAATATTTAAAATAAATGTCAACATACATGTTTAAAAGAGGGCAGCAAACCATGTTATGAAATTGCTTTACCTTTTTGTGCATACATGGTGTGCATATATGAGTCGCACATTTGAAAATTTGTCAAGCATGAGGTTTTTCATTGTGACACTTCTGTAGTACATCAGCAGTGTTTTTGCTTGAGAAGGAATTTGTTTTAAAAAATGCTGAGCAGAATATGAGGAAAAAAAATCTCAATTCAGCTGAAATGCTGTCTTAAATTTCAAGCGTTGGTTTGCCTACCACTTCAGTTTTTTTTCTTTTCAAAATCAAACAAGATTAAATGTCAAGCTCCACCTGCCTCAGGACCTGAAACAGTGGCGAGGATCATCAGGCTGCACTGCACACGTTCTGATGGAACATATCACGTTTGCTCTTATTGTAGTCATGAATAGATATAATTAGAGCAGCAATATACCAAAAACTCTATTTCATATGAGTCCAGTGCAAATCAATTTGTGTGTTATTTGAATTATTAACATTGACGTCATCGAAACGTTCTCAATATGTTTCTGTCTAAAGGGTTTAATTTAACTGGGTGACTAGACATCAAGTTTCCACTTTGTTGCAACTGGTATTATTATTATTATTAGGGCCCGAGCACCATTCGGTGCGAAGACCCTATTGTTTTTTGAAGGATTATTATTATTTTTCTGTCGCATTTGGCTTTGTTTGAGGCATTTCCCATGCACGAAAACTCATGAAATTTGATACACACATCAGTCATTGTAACTGCTTCTCAGCCACAGACGTTTGGCCCCGGGCATGGCCCAGGGACTTCATAGCGCCCCCTAATGTCATGGAGTCCTTG
>JAOBAM010000024.1:34055871-34066492 GCA_025212355.1 Notarius kessleri
CTGTTCTACAGGGTCGCAGGCAAGCTGGAGCCTATCCCAGCTGACTATGGGCAAGAGGTGGGGTACACCCTGGACAACTTGCCAGGTTATCCAGTGAAGAACCATTAACAGGTGTTTTTGTTGTTGTTGTTGTTGTTTTGAAGAATTCAGACCTTCAAATTGATTTGGTTGTTCCCTCTGGAGAAACCTTCATATCTGTATAGACAACCATAAAGTGTTTCCTTATCAGATAGAGATTAGATTATAACTCTTTTAGGATGCTGGAAACTTCTTAATTATTCTAAGAACAACTGAAGAACCATTGAAGGTTTTTTCCTAAAAATTCAAAGCTACTGTCTTCAATTTTTTTATTTTTTTTTGCCCATGTGTGGGGAAATTGTAATGGTTCTATGGAGAACCTAAAACTGAGTGCTTCCCTATCATCAGTTAAGGGTTACAAGCTCATTCGGGAGACTATTAATCCTTAACTACCCTACAAACCATTGACGCACCATTGACTGTTCCTTTTTCTAAGAATTCAAACATCTTTAAAGTGACAACCGGATGTTGTTTGGATATCTCTCTGGAGAAACTATAAAGGTTGTATGGAGAACCCTAAAACTTTTACATCGTAAAAGGTTCAAGAACTCTTGAAGGTTCTTGAAGAACTATCAAATGCTTTTTTTCCTCCTCAGACTTCAAAGACCTTGTTTAAATCATCAACCCTTAAAGGTTCTTTGGTTGTTCCTCAGGGGGAAACAATTCTTTGAAGCAACTCAGTCCTTCCCAATCACAACAGAGATCCAAGTAGAATTAACAACCCAAAGATACCCAAACATCCCTTGAAGAACCATTGAAAGTTCTTTTTTGCATAAGAATAAAAAAAACTTCCCTTTTAATTCCAATACTACTTTGTTTTGTTTCTGATTTCCTGGTTTTCCTGTTTGACCTGTCAGTGGTACCAAAAGGATTCCTCAAGGGTCCTTTGGCTGGCTTTCAGTTCGAGCTTGCAAAAATAAAGCTACACAGAAAAATCTGCGGGTCTTTCTGTATTTTGACTATTTTCTACATTGTAGAACAATACTGTAGACATCAAAACTATGACATAACATATGGAACATATATGAAATTATGTGGTCAGCAAACATTTTTTGATATTTTAGATTCTTCAAAGTAACCACTGTTTACCTTGATGATGCTTTGGACACTACTGGCATTATCTTAACCAGCTTTATGAGGTAGTCACCTGGAATGCTTTTCAATTAACATCAAAAGTTAATTAGTGGATGAGTTTCTTGCTTTCTTAATGCGTTTGAGATCAAACAGTAAATAGTAAATAATAAAAATATAGTAAATAGCCCTATTCCACACCACAACGGTAGTAATCCATATTATGTCAAGAACTGCTCAACTCAGTAAAGAGAAACAACATCCATCATTACTTTAAATAAAGACTAAGTATCATAATATTTATAATGACAATTACATTTATTTCCTCCTTGCACCGGATAAACAGCTTTCAGTTTCTTTTTGGACACTTATCAGTTTCAGCACTCATGTTCTGTGAGTCACAGTCACTTTCAGTCAAAGTTCAAGTTCAAATTTTTTTTTTAATTTGTACCTGACCAATTAATCCTAAAACTGTAAAGTCATGTTAAGGTTATTTACTTTTAAGTTTCTTTAATTTTAAATTAAATTTTACTTTCTTTACTTGTCCATGCCTGCTCTCAATATATAGAATTATGCACACACCAGTACAGTGGTGTGGATGGAGTTTCTCCTGCAGGTCTAAAACCTGTCGGAGTCAGTCACCGCGCCGGCGCGCCGGTCAGTAACCTGACTGTGACTGCGACTAAAAGCCACAGTGACTGATAGAGCCGGCAGGTTGATAAGAATGAAAATGAGCGAACTTACAGCGCGCTGTCCGGAGCTGAGAAATGAAGAATAATGTCACCTCTGTACTTCCCTGCTGCTGGAGTTTTTGACAGTAACTCCGCCCCGAGCCGTCACTAAAATACTGTAGCTCCGCCCACTGGAGTCCGACCAGCTCGAGGCGTCAAGCTCCGCGTGCACACTGCAACTACAGAACGTTTTCTCTCTCTCTGTCTGTCTGTCTCTCTCTCTGTCTGTCTGTCTCTCTCTCTGTCTCTCTCTCTGTCTGTCTGTCTCTCTCTCTGTCTCTCTCTCTCTGTCTGTCTCTCTTTCTCTGTCTCTCTCTCTCTCTGTCTGCCTGTCTCTGTCTCTCTGTCTGTCTCTCTCTCTGTCTGTCTCTCTGTCTGTCTGTCTCTCTGTCTGTCTGTCTCTCTGTCTCTCTCTCTGTCTGTCTGTCTCTCTTTCTCTGTCTCTCTCTCTGTCTGTCTCTGTCTGCCTGTCTCTGTCTCTCTGTCTGTCTCTCTCTCTCTCTGTCTGTCTCTTTCTCGGTCTCTCTCTCGCTTTCTCTGTCTCTTTCTGTCTTTCTCTGTCTCTCTTGCTCTCTCTGTCTGTCTCTCTCAGTCTCTCTCTCTCTCAAAGTCTCTCTCTGTGTGTGTGTGTCTCTCTCTCTCTAGTCTCTCTGTCTCTCAAAGTCTCTCTCTCTCTCTGTGTATCTCTCTCTCTGTCTCTCTCGCTCTCTGTCTTTCTTGGTCTCGCTCTCTCTGTCTCTCTCTGTCTCTCTCTCTCTCTCAGTCTCTCTCTCTCGCTGTCTCTCATTCTCTCGCTGTCTCTCTCGCTCTCTGTCTGTCTGTCTCTCTCTCCCTGTCTCTCTCTCTCTCTGTCTCTCTGTCTGTCTCTCTCTCTCTCTCTCTGTCTCTCTCTCTCTCTCTCTGTGTCTCTCTCTCTCTGCTCCTCTTTATAAACTCAGCACGCGCGCAGATTCTCGGCAGCGCCGGGAGGACTTTCCGCGCATGCTCGCTTCTCATTGGCTACAAGTAGCGGAATATGCAAATGAGGACAACACCGAGGTCTTGCCTCGTCACACAGCCCACGTGGGTGGGAGTGGCTTCCCCTGTGTGGGAGTGGCTTCCTCTCTCCCTTCAAAACATGTTTGTTTTTATTGTTGTTGGAATGAAGACAGACAGACAGACAGCTGTCAGTGATCCCAGCAGGACCGCGCTGTAACAGAGTGACTCCTTTACAGAACACACTTTCACCTCACCGACCCACCGAGTGCACCAGTGTGTCAGGTGGAACTCAGGTTCAGTCCCAGACCAGTCAGGATAAAGAAGAAGATCTGAGCCCGAGAGAGGATGTGAAATTATAGAATAAATCCTCAGGTTCAGCCCCAAGCCATGGAAACAACACCATACAGGGCGTGAGCTGCCAGGACAATGTCCTCCTGTCAAAGCACACTATTTAGGGTGAGAGTGTGATTGACACTACGATGCCAGATGAGGCATTAATAAGTGCCCTCCCTGGACTCTGAGAGACTGACGGGTGAAAGGTTCCCTACAGGGCCGAGGGTGCAGGATGGCGTCAGGGCTGTGAGAGGAAAGTGCGCTGAGTCCCTCTCCACCTGCAGTTCCAAACCCACAGAGCCGAGTTCCATCAAACTGCTGAAGGGTGTGTCACGGGCCAAGGAAGAACCCTGCACATCCTGGAGTGCCCTTCCAGCTGGAGATAAGTGCACTACAGCCTGGAAATAATCCCTGCTTTATTATCATTGCCATTATTGTTATTAGACAAAGTATTGAAGATATTTATCCTATTTTGAACATTTTTTAACAAATTGTATTACTTTATTTACAAGACTTCATTGTGCAGGATGGTGTTGAATAGGGAACTCTTGTTTTGCTGTGCAGGTGTTCTTCCTGGGGCTCGTTGTTGTGCACGAGCTGCTATTTTGCATCTGTTTAGCGACCGCGTGCTGATTTCCAATGGGAACAATGGACACATGCCACACCTGCTGTGTGTGAGAGAGAGAGAGAGAGAGAGAGAAAGAGAGAGTGTGTGTGTGTGTGTGTGTGTGTGTGAGAGAGAGAGAGAGAGAGAGAGTGTGTGTGTGTGTGTGTGTGTGAGAGAGAGAGAGAGAGAGAGAGAGAGAGAGAGAGTGTTTGTGCATTACTGTGTGCATGTGCTCAGGGCAGCACTGCTCAGGGCAAGTAAATCTCCATTACGTTAATGTCTCTGTGCCTTTTTGGCTTTATGAGGGCTGAGCGTTTGGGATGAGTAATTGGGAACTGCTTCATCTCCTCCTGGCGCCGTCGCTATTTACTCCCTGGCACCTGCTCCTTTTTAATTAGCGCCCCAGCCCTGATCATCTCTTAATCGACTTGGAACATTAAAAAACAAAAGCCAGTCTCTGAGGAAGCCACAGTATGGGAGCCCCTCATCCTGGCAGGGGAGCAAGGCCACCACCTAATGAACGAGGCCATCTCTGTGTCACACTCAGCACAGCTCTTCATCTACTGCCAAACAATCATCTTCGTAAGATGGCTCAAAACTTTGATTTGCCTTCATTTTCCCATCAACATGCACAGCACTTTAGCCAGTAGGACAGATGGGTGGGAATCTTTCACTAAGCTTCTCTTTTGTTCAACACCATATAGCAGCTAGGTTCTGTGTAAAAATGTCAAATCAGCTTGAGGTTGTACTAAATATTGGTGTGAGAAATGTAATGTTAGTCTCAGGACTAATGTTTTGATTTTTTAAGTATTTAAAAGGGGATGTGAGAGTGACTAAATTATGTCATTTTATATCAGTCCAATTGTTTCTGTTGTGTTTAAATCACTGCTGTTTATTTAATCTTTTATTTCTATCTGTGTTTTTCAAGACACCATTACTTAACCTGTCACCTCTGCAGCAGATGTTTAGAGTGAGCTCGTAAGAAGGGGAGCTGTCCACAGAGCAGAGGGTGCTGAACACGCACAGATCAGGCCATCGTGTGTGTACATGTGTGCGTGCGCATGTGTGTGGGTGTGGGTGTGTGTGTGTGCATACATGTGTGTTTGTGCACACGTGTGCACATGTGTGCATGTGTGTACTAGCCCTGTGTTTACCAGCGTGTTCAACAACTGGAATTATTCCAAATATTCATATTACCAGGAAAATAATATTTGTAAAAGTGAACAAAAATGTTCTTGGTTTACTGTTCTTTGGTAAGCAGAGACATCTATACTACAAAAATGGTTCTTCAGACATTTTTTAAGGAGCTGTTGAATAATCAAGGGTTCTTAGCTTCCTAAAAGGATTCTACTTTCTGACAGGTAAACATTGTCTTACAGGGTTCTGTTGTATGAAGCCCTTCTGTCTGCTGTACAGCTACTTAAGGCACCATTTATTAGCCTTTAATGGTTTCCCCAGAGGGACAACCAAAGAACTGTTAAGGTTCTAAATTTTCTAAGAATACATAGTAATATCTCCTCATCTATTGATTGAACAAAACATGTTATTAGCCCAGCATGGGGTCAAACATAAGCCAGTGAAAGAATGCATATCAATCATGGCACCCATTCAGTTGTCCCATTGGTGAGCACATCTATTATCCAAAGCCCATTCACCCATTCCTCTATATTCCCCACCTTGAAGTGGTACACATGCCTTACAACCCCCCCTCCCCCATTTTTAAAAAAATGCGGCCTGATTTACTATATTGGAAATAGGTGTGACTGATGTAGCTTTTTGTTCATTAAGTGTCTTACCTAGTACCATGTTCTGAGTACTAAATGTCCCTTCCAAACAAATCAGGTGTGTCAGAGAGAACATCCATAAATCTCCAGCAAGGTGGGTGGGAAGGTGGGTGGAGAAGAAATGAGAGTGCTTGGACTTTCTTCCTCTTCATCTTTCATCCTTGATCTCCAAGTGGAGCAAATCCAGCTGATTAAAGAGCACTTTGGATGTTGCCAGACACAGACTTCACTCTAAGAAAGTGACAACATCTCCAAACAAGCCAAAAAGAAAAGGACATAGGTGAGATGAAACAATGGAACGAGAGCTTATCAATATATTTGTGAAACATATATTCTCTTGAGTCACTATAGAGATAGCCCTGGTGACGTCTTCTTGGTGTATCTCTTTCTTTCCGAGACCAGACCCCTCCAATTCTTTAGTGTAAAACCACAAAGCACAAAGAAGAATGAGGCCCAGAATGGTGCCATAATGGTGTAATGACACAATGACAAGCAACACAGTCATTTACAAGCCCGACGAGACCCTAAATCGTCTGACCCATCATGAGGAAGCTGGGACTCATTTTTCTGCCAGCCATAAATGGACGGTCAATTCAACAGCCTACTGGTCAGTGCCTCATCTAGTTCACCTCCCACTGTCATAAATTCTATTCCTTTAGTTTCATCTGAGAGCACACACACACACATACACCACAGATGTGCTTATTTTTTGGTCCCCAGCCATAATTACATTTCATTGCTTTCAGCTTTCATTCACTTGGTTATGCTTGAAAGATCTGTTGCATTTTCTATTTGGAGTACGTCTGCCTACACACAAACGCCAGGGAAAATGTACCTCTTAGAGAATAGAAGTCAGTAGCTTGTAACCTGGGGGCCATTTGTAATCAACGCTACTCACTGCCATTACTTTACCAAACATCTGTTTACATGGAATGCAAGAGATATGATTGAAATGACACATTTCAGAATGATACTGAATGCTTTGCTTACACAAGTTTTCCCAATCCTGGTCATAGCGAAACCTGTCCAATACACTGTAGTGTTTTCACTGTTCCACCACATCTACACTGAGTCAGTAAGGAGCATTTAATTAGCTGGATTAGGTGTGTAAGAGCTGTTTAAAAAAGTGACAAACAGAGGACATACATTTGGAATAAAATTGTCCACATCACCTCTGGAGACTCCTAAATAAAGCCTCCATCTATACCCTATACATTTCTTAAATCTAACACACACACACACACACACACACACACACACACACACCTATGTTTGAAAACAACACAAAATTAGCTTCTGTCAATAATGTTCTGCATGCTTTATTGAAAACATATAACTTTAGTACTTTTATTTAACATGCAATGCACTCATAAAAGGTAATTAATTATGATGAATAAATAATAAACAATAATAGCATACTTTCAAAGAAACATCAGTCATTACAATTACTGATTCATATGTTTGTTTAAAATATAATTAAGAACCATTGATGTTATTCTTGAGTGTGGTTCATGCTGAGTGTGTATCTGATCATATGGTTAGACAGACAGACAAATCACATGCAGAGCTGATCGAATGCTTTATGATGGGATTAAAATAATGTACTGCACAATGATCAGTACAAAGCCATATGGATTGAGGTTTATTAGATTATCTTTAATTAACAGTGCTGTCATCTGTCAGTGATTAGTGGCCAGCTGCTGCAGGAGGCCTGAGGGCGCAGAGATATTATTGTAGCAGGCGACTCGGGTACACACTGGTTTCACACTGGCATTTTAGAAGAGTTGTACAGAGATTGCTAAGGTTGTTCCTTTTTTTTATCTCTTCACAGCTGATAGAAAAGGATGCAACTGACATATATGAATGTTTCAGTCCACAAGAGGGAGCTGTGGTTGTTTGTCCACAGCTAGAACCACTTTTGTATTAGTAAGTGTGAGTTTGTGCATCTGTGTGTATTTGTCCGTATGTTTTAGAAGGGGCAGGGGTTCATTTGTTTGGAAAAGGGCCAGCACTTTTGACTGATTCTACAAATAACATTTTCTTGTCACATTCCTGCATGTTTTCTTTTTTTTTCTGCTGCCACCAACTCAGTTTCCATGACGATGATGGGCATGAATGTATTTCTATTTCTGTAGGTTTTGTGATAAGTGTTTAGATGAAGTCTCAGTTTGTTTTATGGTTCATGTGGCACTGCTTGCCAGGTATTGTGCTACATGGCCTTTGTCCTCGACCTAAGGCACTACCATGCTCTTAATTTCTTGAATTAATCAAAACCCAGCATCTGGCTGATAACATCAGGAGTTTACGTCTATGATTTCAAAACATACCTTGCACAAAATATTACACAATTTATTTCCACTTGTGCCATACCTTGATTGGCCAGGGTGGTTATATAAACTGTGGTTTACCTTCAACCTGTGCAATATAAAACACTGAAACAGTGAACAAACTAGAGATGAAAAGGAATATTTTGAATTCTTTCTTCTGTAGAGAAACATCAAATGAACCTGTCTCCTTAACTCTACAGAAAGTTAGCAAGGGCTGTGTGTGTGCCACTCTTCGGTGACATACAGTACACTTGGCCATGATCCAGCTGAGCGGGAAACAGACAGTGACCCAGGTAATGAAGCAGCTACAGGAGCAGAGCAAATCACTTCCACAAACTCACAGGCTCTGTGTGCCTGACTAACAAACACACCCTCTCTGTGTGCTGTACGGCTGATTGAGGCACCATATGCTAGCTGATATACTTGTAGCAAAAGAGAAATGGAGAAAGAGAGGGAAAGAGAGAGAAATGGCCAAGCTTCTGCAGCAGACGCAGCAGGCAAGAACATCACAGGGTCAGCAGCACACATCCACATGGATTAGCACGCTGTCACACTCTGCATCACGCCAACGGATAACAAGCCTTTCTAATGCTGAGGGAAGGAGGGGTACACAAAGATCTTAGATAAAAACACATACAAATATGCGTTTTTACTTTGACATAATGTTAATGACATATACACTTATATGTGGCCGCTTACATATACCACACACATTTGTATGTATAAATAAATGAAGCTGCTGTCTCACCGCCCACATGTTAATTTACATATGCATGTATATGGTGGTTAGTGTGTGTGTGTGTGTGTGTGTGTGTGTGTGTGTGTGTGTATAAAAGGTTTGTTTATGCCATTGCTTGTAATCATATATTATAAGATAATTAAGGTTTTTTTTTAATCGTACTGATACGTTCACTTTCAAAGAAATCTTACAAAATTCCTGCTCGGACAGTTTTAGGACAGTTTCTATTGAGGGATATAAATGTATTTTCTCACAGTAAATAAACTGTAATTTTACTGACTTATTGCTGCCTGTGTGTTAACTTTTAAACTTTTCATTATTGTGAAATCAAATATCCATTTGCTCATTGTGGTCATTTATCTCTTACTCTAATGTAAAGATTAGCCTAAAGCTCTTCTCCCAGTCTAGAATTGGTGCTTGGTTTTACAGTTAGCTGAACAGATGGTGTGAATATGCAGGCCAGTAATTTTCAAATCAATAGCACAACACATGGGACTAACTGTATATTCTGCAGGAGGGATGCCATGACAGGCCCAAAGGAGATCTACTCAAGGCACACTGAAGAGATACACAATAGAGAGCATTTCCATTTCTGTATCCTTCTCTCTGTCTCTGAACAAACATGGATTTTCTTTCACTAAAAAAAAAATAATGATCAGCTCTTTATATTACATGTCTTGTCTTGTATAAAGAGCTCTCTTTCTTGGTACCTAACATTATAATTGCTCTTAGATGATTATTATAAGCTATACACCATATTATATTCCAAAATGAATGCCACCACAATTCTTTTGGGGGTTCTTGGTGCTTAGACAATAGTCTGTTGAAGTTATTAGCTATCTCTCTGGGTTATGCTGATTGGCAATCTGTAGAGTAGATGTGTGTGTGGTGCTGTGCTGGAGTCATACTGGGATGCAGACCCCTATTAGAATGTACACACACACACTGTCACGGAAGTTCTGAGTACATGAGAGAGCTGTACACGATAATAAGCCCATTAGTTATACTGGCTGTTTCCAAAGCTTTCATCTTGAGTACCACATTTGATGATGCATCACAGGGGATGTACTAATTTCTGGAAAATTTGCTTGCTGTTGTAAACAATCAGCAGAATCATTCAGGGCAATGGAGGAAATGTGCTGGTGTTATTCAAAGAAAGTGTGACGGAATATATTGCTATCAAATTAGAAAGAAAGAAAGAAAGAAAGAAAGAAAGAAAGAAAGAAAGAAAGAGATGTAGCATACATTTGACAAACACTGAAAGCTTTGTAAGAGCGAAACAGGCAGGGAGCAGGAGAAGGGAACCTACAGCCCTGGAGCTTATTTTCCTAGACAAGCTGTTGTTTAATATGACTGCGGCACAGGCACAGTAGTCCTCTTGAGTCTGCAGCAAAAAAAATCTGGAGCTCCTCTCTATGGCCATTGCACACCATAAGTCTCCAGAGAGCAGACATGACAGCCTGTTTATTCCACTATTTATAGATCATTAAATATTTGCAGTGCAGTAGTCTCTTTGTTATTTACTGTTGTTAATGACAAATGAAACATCATGCCCCACACCCCCATGGTTGACTCTTGTTTCCGGCTGTTCAAATAACAGTTTTTCAAAAGCAGATGCTGTTATGTTAGTGTATTAAATCATGTGGAGAGGATTATATCGCTATGGGGAACAGTAGCCCTCTATTGGGTCAGTTCTGTTTGTCAGACAAACTCACAGGAAAACGTGCAGACTGATTGATTTGTCAGTATGTTATATTTCCAAATGTAGTTGCATTCTGTGTTCTGCTAATTCAACAAAATTCTTCAACAAAATAATTCAGCAATATGTTTCAATGCTTGTGTAATACATTGTGCGATGATTAGGTATATACTGAATATCCAGTTCTTGCTAGCATGCATTAACTTTACAACAACCTTTATTATTCGTCACATGCACACTTCAAGCACAGTGAAATTCATCCTCTGCATTTAAC
>JAOBAM010000024.1:34282397-34292995 GCA_025212355.1 Notarius kessleri
GTCAGCTGGGATAGGCTCCAGCTTGCCTGCGACCCTGTAGAACAGGATAAAGCGGCTAGAGATAACGAGAACGAGAACAATCAGCACGTGCAAGGCCTCTGTTTTTACAGAGAAGTATTTTTGTGAAGTATTCTGTCAGGTATGCAGCAGTAGGTGGATGTAAGTGCAGAAAGACTGTTTATTAGCAGGCGTGATATTTACAAAAACGAAGCAAACGAAATCCCCCCCCCAGAAAGCAGAATCATAAAGCAGAGTATTTAACCAGAGTCATACATGTGACTAGAAACAAACGTGACAGTGATAATGCTTCGCAAAGCCTCTGTGAAAACAATGTCCTTATACGCATGCGCTGATTGTGCTCAAATCAGCATCAGGTGTTTCCCATAACAACTGGGTCTCAAGAACGAGCGAGACTGCTTGAGCGTGCGAAGGTGTGACAGTCAAGTGTTCACCTGCTGTATGACCACAACTTTTAGCTCGCCTGTATATTGCCATGCATCGTCACCAAAACACCTCATTTTCATTGATAACCCATCGCAAAGCATCATGAGCTGGAGTGTGACCGTAGCTTAACTGCTGATATTGATTACCCTCGCTCTGTGTTCAGATTTCTTTTACGGCAGACAGATGATGTACACAGAGGGGTGCCCAGAGACTGGCTGGAATATCAGGTGTCTAGGAATTCAACACTCAGATTATATAAACACAATTTCTTTTTGTAAAATGACGAGACGAAAACTGTAATTTTCCATACACTCTGTATGTGACCTTCATCAGAAAGCTGGACTCATCCTACAAAGGTAAGGTTGCTCAAGGCGCTAATATTTCATCACTTTAAACAAAATTTCTCAATGTGGGCTTGTAGCAGTATTCTCTCTCCAAAGGCGTCTTCCTGTGATATGAATGATGTATCAAAGATACACGATCCCTCTCATTTTAAAGACAGACTGATGAGCTATAAAAATATCTTCTGCAGATTTGTTAGCTCGTTCAAGAGAGCTATATCAAAGAAATAGAACAGTTACCACCCAACCATTCACACCTATGGGCAATATAAGGTAACCAGTTAACCTCACCACATGTCTTTGGGCAGTGGAGGAAACTAGAGCATGCAGAGGAAACCCATACAGAACAGAACATGGAAACTCCACACAGAAAGGCCCTCATCAGGCATGAAGTTAGAACCTGGAACCTTCTTGCTGTGAGGTGACAGTGCTAACCACCACATCCCCCAATAAAAATATGATCAACAAGACGGGCACTTGGTGGTGTAGTGGTTAGCACTGTCGCCTCACAGCAAGAAGGTTCTGGGTTCGAGCCCAGTGGCCAGCAAGGGCCTTTCTGTGTGGAGTTTGCATGTTCTCCCCGTGTCTGCGTGGGTTTCCTCCAGGTGCTCCGGTTTCCCCCATAGTCCAAAGACATGCAGGTTAGGCTAATTGGTAGCTCTAAATTAACCGTAGGTGTGAATGTGAGTGTGAGTGGTTATTTGTCTACGATGATCTGGCAACTTGTCCAGGGTGAACTCCGCCTCTTGCCCATAGTCAGCTGGGATAGACTCCAGCTTGCCCACGACCCTGTACAGGATGAGCGGTTATGGATAATGGAAGAATTAAATGGTATCTGTGCTATTCAGTCATGTTAGTTGCTTATCAAGACCATTGTCATCAGGGAATTTAATGCAATTGGACCTTAATAAATTTTAGTTGAATTAGTCTACACTTGCTGATTATCTGTATTCATTTTTGACACATACTGTATATGAAATTTTCCATTTTTATTTCTGGTTGCAAGTTTAAAATAAAAATTAAGTAGGAACAGGTTATGGAGAGACTTTGACATCTAGGAATTACAGCATCTAGCTCCTGGTTATGATGCAATATCTCTCTATCAGGCAGAAATTTGTGTGGAGGGAACAGTAATAGGGGGCAGTTGAAAGTAGAAAATGATTTACTTTATTCTGACACATTGGTGAAAGGGAAGAAAGGGGAAATGGAGAACAAAAAAAACTTTTAAGTAGTATCCTTGGGCAAGCCACAGTGTTAAGTGTTCCCTTCCAGAATTTTCAATGTGAAAATTAATGGTTGAATCTCCTTGAAAATGGAGTTACCATGGAAACCAGGCTTTTATTTCATATTTGCCGGCAGAGGTAACTAAGCAGTCTGCTATGGATGTGATGAAAACAGTTCATAGAGAAGACATACCACAAGCAACCAAAAAAAGAAGGCACCAAAGGCGTATTTTTTGTTTTCGCCTCCCCTACTATTTCCATTGGCATTGCCAACCTCCTTTTTTACCAGAGTGCTAGAAAGAAAGGAAAGGCTTAAACTACACCTGTGTCTTTAGAACACATGGGGAGTTAGTTAGGATTAGGGCACGTACTAGGTTAGGGAACAGGAAGCTAGATGATGGATGTAGGAAGTAGACAGTGTGTCCTATTTGCGACCCTAAAGCAGTGTACTCCGACAAATGTAGATCAGTGTCTCGACTGCTTTATGAATGTGCAATATGGAAACGGTACCTGACAGTAATACAGAGAGGGATAGAGGAGGAGAGAGACAGCACTAACCAGATGTCCATCTTTTCAGAGTGAAAGGGGGTGGGGGGATGGACGAGCCTGACAGGTCTGGTTTAATGAGGTCCAACAGAGAGCGAGAGCGTCAATGAAATCAATAGCAGCATTAACACACTGACACGTGAGCGTGTTTACTTTCTGACATTTTCTGTGCACAATTAAGCACCAGAGATATGTGAGTCAACACCGATTAATTCCAGGACCCACTGAACTGCCTCAATCTATTTCCATTCAAAATATCAGCTCTGGGTTTACTTGTGAGTTTCAATGTGTGTATGCACTGTTGTGTAAGTGTGTGTTCATAGCAGGTCTGCTGGGGTTCACTTTGACTGACACCAGGACAGGACAGGGGCTGTAGAGCTAATGCTCACAGATGGAAGAGCCAGAAGAAGCCTGGCCTGAAGATGCCCCCCTTCCCCACCCAGATCTCTTTCTCTCACTCCTCCTTCAGTGCCTCCCTCCTTCTCTGGCATCTGTCTCAGACTCTTGGCAACGACAAACCAGTTGGGTCTTATAAACATTTGCCTAAATGTAGCATGCTTCGGATCCAAGATTAATTGCCACTGATTCAATATTTGGGGTGTTTATGCAATAACCGTGAATGTTGTTTTTGCAGTTTGGAAAGGTGTGGTACATCACAGTTTTCTCCTCTCTTCCCAAGCAATGGTTATGCAGGCAGTGTTATCAAAAGAGGCAAATTATCAGCAAGGAAGGGGGTATAATTTCACAACTGTGTGCACTGGTGAATTATCATAACAAAGACTCACCTCTGCCATTTTGGCAAGCTCAGTCCAATCAGCTTTGTTGTAGCTGCACATTATGCTGGAAATGATAATCTATGGCACAGAGAGAGAGAGAGAGAGAGAGAGAGAGATTAGACCAACATAGACAGCCTTACAAATTGCTGATTTATTTTATCTTCACAGATTTTTTATGTCTACACATGTTTATTCTTCCTGGTTTGTTTCAACATGTTTTAAACTGGGACTGAAATTGGCCACTCAATTGTCCTTCTCCGTCCTCAAAGTCACAAAATCAATATTTATAATTTAAAAGATTTGTTATCAGAGCAAATCTACAGGCACACTGACATTATTAAAACAATAAAAACATCACAGAGAGGGTATTAGCTAAGAGCCCCTATGCTAGTGCTGGATTAGCCTGTGCCATTTTCATTTTTCGTTCCCATGACACGCTATAAGCCAAACATAAAATACGTGGTGGAGGACCAGCTTCTTAAAATTGCTTCCCAGTTTTAAGTAATCGCAGCTGGAAAAACAAAAACAAAAGAAGAAGCTTTCACATGCTTTACAGACAATCTACAAATAATGCACTGTATGTCTCATATACAGGACACAATTCTCTTGGCAAAATGAAGACGCTGTATTTCAGCACACCGAGTCCATCATTTGCTTTTGCTTACTGTGTTAAATACATAGCCATATTTCAATATCTGCATAATAGCTGTAAATCTGATGTAAGCTGAAAGCCTTGTGCACTATTATTTAATTAGATCTCAAAAACAGGCTCATCAAACGCCGAGGCCTTACTTTTAGTGGTGATGAGGATACGATGCCAAAAGGACAGAAAGTGTGGCACTAAACAAAAGATATATCCATGGATACAGAGAGAGAGAGAGAAAACAGATTTCAGAGGAGGATATTAAACTCAGAGGATTTGCTCTCCCCTAGGACAAATTTCCGCTAGATATAAATCTCTGGGGCATTATAGGCTCCCCAAAAGCACTGCACAGTTAGGAACTAAGTATAGCCCACCTACACAAGTGCCGAAAATATTACCAAATTTTAGAGGGCAAATAAAGTTAAGCACCCTGACATTTACTGCTCAGATTTACCAAACAATCTTGACATATAAGTGATATTTGATACACCCTCAAATAGTCTTTGGTAATATTAACATAAAGCCCAGGAAAGCAGGGAGATACAGAAGTGTTGCTGGAGATGACTGAGATTACCACCTTCCACTGAGTTTCATTTTGGATGCCATGGAGGCACATAGTATTCGATTTTGATTTGAGCATGACCTTTGACCACTTTAAATTCACATTATGGGAAAGAGGTCCTTGAAATGGCAGCGAAGCATCCTTTTTTCCGGTTTATTAAAGACAATCGGGGCGAAAAGTGCCATCAGACAGGCAGAGCAACTTAAAGGCAGCAGGAAGTGTGGAGGCTGTGAGAAGAGCAGGATTACCTTGTTATCAGCTCAATAACCCTGTGCCCAGCTCTTGCCTCTGAATGTATGGCACACTGTAACAAAGCGTCTCCATGGAGATCAGTCACCTCGAGCCTGTCACTCGGCCAGCATATAAGAACGTTTCAGAGCGTTTCGCCCCTCCTTCACGCCATGCAGCAGCCATTACCTCGTAATGGGTGGAAAATTTGAAGCATTGATGATGACAATCACAGCAATTTGTCCATAAGCTCTGACCTGCAAGGGCTGTAGCTGCAGTTTAGACAAGGTTTGGAGATAGGCTGTGGAATGAAAAAGCCTTGGTTGTGTGTGTGTGTGTGGGTGTGTGTGTACGCGCACAGAGGCCCCAGGGGCAGGGCAGTCTGAACAACCTTTTCTGCTTGCAAATGGAAATCATTCAAATATGATTTTCTTTCAAATACATGCGTTTCTGCATGTACCCATAAACAAATCTCATTCTACCACACACACACACACACACACTCGTAGCAGAGTTGTTTCCATTCATACTACAAGAGAGATGTACAGTATAGCAGATCCTTGCAACAAAGAGCTGAGGAGCGCTTATGTCTGTTCTCTCCTTACACACATCTCAGCTTTTTTGTTTGTTTGTTTTCCTCACAAAAGCCACAGGAGTGAATGCTGGACCTTCCTTCTGATACCACTCACTCTGATTGCAGCCTGAAAGTCTCCACCAAATCAATTAATCCTTTGATATTTCTTGAGCAAAGGAAAATAAAACCGAGCTCAGAAATGAACAATTGAGTTGTCATTTTTGCAATTTCAGCTAACATATGTTGTTCCGTCTGTACAAACATGAAATGGAGGCGAAAAACTGAGATATGGACTCAGTCCACACCATAAATATTTGTGTTTCATTAACTAACATGAACATTCCATTGCTGTGAATAATAAAAGGGACATTGAGGAATTAATGCTCAAATCATATTCAAATTGAATGATTTGAAAACAACCAAATCACAAAGATTGTCTAATTGTCTACTAAATACAGAATACATACAATTACTGTGTCATGTGAGAAGATTCAGAAACCAAGAATAACATTTTAAAAAGCTCAGGTTTTGCATCAGTTATGCCAGCTGCATATTTACTGCACTATATTTACAGTAACTGCATTATAAACCTCAGTTCCTGATTGTGGCTTCTGCCTGTATGTTTCTACAGTGCATTATCAGAAGGGCATAAGAGATGTACTGTATCAAAATAAGATTAAATAAAAGCCCCTAATATCAATTGTGGAGATGCAACAATTAGGAAACATATCTGATTATGTTCACGATGAAAAATTATCCACATGGAGTTTTTATTTTCAAAGTGTCAAGTACTTAATCAACAAGAAAAAAAACATGTTATAATGGAACAGTGAACATGCCTGGGTAGAATGTAATACAATAGGAAAGCTGTTCGGGGCAGCAGCAGAGTTGCTACTTTTGCACCACATATAGTGCTGGGAGCAAAACTCAAAGGATTTTCAGATGGTCCAGCACTATTAAGGCAATTTTAAAGAACAAACACATGCACACGCACACACAGAAACACACGCACAAAAACACACACAAAAACAAGCTGACTAATTTCATTTGCAACATATAGGCTTCTTGCTTATACAACAATAATCTGAAGAGAACTGTCAGACCAAATGTGAGAAAAAAAGGTTAAATATCAGTTATTGCCATATTCATGTGAACTTTAATGTGAATTTGGTACCCTTAAATGTGTAACCGGTTATTTCCATGTACACCTGCAACACCACTAAATAAATCACATATCGTAGACAGAATTTTGAATGATGGACGCGACAAGAGAGAAGTCAAGAGGAATCCCTAAAACCCTGACAGTTTTACTTAGAAAAGTAAAATCATGGTACAATGTAATTTGCACAAACAGCAACACAACAATGTAGCACAGGCAAATTAAAAATGAGGCCTTGGTTACATGAACTATGTATATTAAACACTTGATGCTACAATTAAATAATACTGACTGGCATTGAGTGGTATATCAGATATATCCCATTCAGCTAGCATGATAGTGAACGAGTCGAAAATAAATTCAGTGTCATGCAAGCTGAATGGAATATATCTGGTATACCACTCAACGCCAGCCAATATTATCATTACACATACATATTCCTTTTGGCTGTTCAATGCAGCTTTCTCTTTCAAAATTATCTCAAAATCTTCCGTGTTTAACAAAGCAAACCTGGCGGTCATGTTTGTTGACAAATCGTCACAGTCATTCGCTGGCGTGGAAGATTTACGTCTCCGACGTGTGACGGCATGTTGTCTTGACAACTATGCAATATCGTAAACCATATTCAACACTCGTTCTCCATTGGGTAGAGTGACATAATACACATAAGATAAGCGATATGGTAACAATATCGCATGCTATTAAACCAAATGAATGAAACCCACTAGAAAGGAATAGAATACATTTTTATTCCATCAAAAAAGTGTCCTGTATGTATAATAATATATTATATTTCATTCAAGGAGTAATACTGTCGTAATAATAAAATGTGCACCAATTTCAAAGTTTAATGAGGCTAGTTAAATTTAGCCTGCTTAATTTTGCCTTGATAAGATTAATTATGAGGTTGTTTCTTTCATCCATCCATTATCACTAGCGCTTATCTGTTGTGGGTTTCAGGTGAGCTGGAGCCAATCCGGGTCAAAGGTGGGGTACATCCTGGGCAAATCGGCAGTTTATTGCAGGGCTGACACAGAGACGGACAACAATTCAACTCACATTCATACCTATGGGCAAGTTAGAGTAGCCGGTTGCCTTATTCCTCATGTATTTGGACTGTGGGCGGAAACCGAAGCACCTGGAGGAAACCCACGCAGGCATGAGGAGAGCATGCAAACTCCACACAGAAAGGCTCCAGTTGACCGCAAGGCCCACCACTGCACCACCATTCCACCCGAGGTTGCTTTTAGTTTAAAACAAATTCCTTTTTTACATATTTAAACTTATTGTTATTGTAACCATTAAGTTGCTCTGCACATTGTTGTTATACATTATATTATTGAAAAAACAATGTCAAATGATATTACAACTGTTCTTATGTATAAGCCACATTTAAACAAATTAATCAGTTATTTTTCAACTCATATGAATAATCCTCTATTAATTTTTTATTTTTTATTTTTTGCAGTCCTAATCAAGTTGCTCTGGCATTTGGGGCATCTTTACTGCAGTAAGTGAAATGCTCCAGCTGCAGCTGATAGAGAAGTTTTAGCACTGCAACATCAGGGACTTTAAATACAAGAACAATGATATGATCAAAAGCCACAACCATTAAATTATGTAAAATCATAGCAAGTTCCAGGTTGGCTATTTCGGCAGCCCCCTCCTGGGGGTTTACAAGCAGCACTCAAATGTTAGTGCGACAGTTAAATGGATAATGCATAACTCTAAATGGTTCGGTACTTTAGTTGGTCTTTGAATGCTGTGGGCACTAGGGAAGTTCGAAAGGTTGAACAGAGTTACATGCAAATGAAAGATAAAAATTGAGGCAGAAATTTGAGCGAAGATGGCTACAGAAAAGCGCGCCTATTCTGTTTTTTATTGCACGTGCCTCACAGCACATGGGGCGCAAAAATAGATGGAATGAAAGCTGAAATATCAGCAGCAAAGATGCTGCCAAGATGATCATTTGAACTCACCAATGATCCAAGCTGTAATTTCTATGAGACTGAATTCAGAGAGATAACAGGAACAATAGGACTAATAACAACATTCAATAAGCTGTATAAATCATCAGACTAAAAAAAGGCAATTCCTATTTCTGCTGCTATGAACCTGGAAAAAACAATTCCAGAAAATAAGAACACTGTGATACATCAATAAATAAACAAATGCACAGGAGTTAAATATGGTAATGTTGTCATCATTTCAGTCCTTTCTCTATGATTTCTTCAAGCTAGCTGACTATAGCCTGAACAAAAAATAAAAATAAAAAAGCAGCTGTAGAAGCACAACCAGAATGTCAAGGACGTAGTAGCTCATCTGGCTTGCCATCAAAACAACCATAACCACCAAAACATCAAACAGAACTGAAATGTGACAATGTGAGAGAGGATGAACCTCCACTATAAATTGTTTACAACAGGGAAATCAAGAAAAGACTAAATTTTGTTCCCCAAGGGAAGATCTACCCAAAACATCAGTCAGAACTGAATTCACATGATAAATGAGAGAGGAGATACAATTCTCGTCAAAAGAAAATGTGTTGACCCAATTACTAATTTGTTCACAAAAAATTGACAGTACAATGACCAAGTTTTGTGCAAAAGGTCTAGTTCTTTCAAATAAAACAATCAGAACTGAAATCCATTGAGAATTGAGGGAGGAGACACGATTTAACTGAAAATAAACAAAGTTGTAAATAAAATTGTTTACAATAGGAAAATCAACAAACCAATGACCAAATTTTGTTCCTCAAGAGAAGATCGACCCAAAACATCAATCAGAACTGAAATCGGATGAGAAATGAGAGAGGAGAAACAATTCTACGGAAAATTTGTAAATTTGGCCTAACTCATTACCAAAAAATTTGACAAAACAATGACCAATTTTGTGTGGAGTGATGAGTTCTTTCAAACAAAACAGTCGGAACGGAAATCCGACGGAGGAGATATGATTTAACTGAATAGTGGATGATGGATGCCACGCCATGGCAAGAGGTCATCGGCGTTATGGATAGATGAGCTAATTGTTGTCTTGATGAGAGATTTGTTTTTCTTTGAATAAATTTATTTCATTTAAAGTTTGGATTTTTCCCATTTTTTCAGTGTCTCATGAAGCAACTTCTCCAAAAGGTGGACTTGTTTTTCTAACCCTTTACCAATAATTAAGGTGCCAATTATTGTAGAAAGTGCTGTTAGTAAGTGTCATGTCAGTAAGTGGCCTGTCAGTTGCATTTCCTGTTAATTAAATTTGCAAAAAAAAAAAAAAATCACTAACTACAACTACACCACCACTAAGAGCCCGTTTCTCTGTGCTGAATGTTCCTAGTTACTTTCATTTTCAAAGTGTTTCAGCCTTTGCATTAATTAACTTGGTGTGTAATTATTAATTATTGTATGCAAAGTTCAAAATATTCCAACACGCCAACAGTCTCACCAAGATCAGTGTTGTTTGCTCTTGGTAACAAACTCCTGTCTCTCCTAATGATGTCAGGGACCCGTCAATATTCCCCTCGGATGACTCCAGCTGTGGAAACAGATAAAGGATGGCAGATGCCTTGCAGCAACATCTCTTTTAGTTGTCAGCCTTTTCCTAATGGAGGTACAGTGAGTGCGGCTTATAGCGATGCTTCCTCTGGGCACCGCCATGAAAAGAAGAAAAAGAACAACAACAAGCAAAGCTTTTTTTTTATTTTAATCTGTGGCTCTAATTAGAAATTCCAGCCACGTTGTAATCAATTAATCACGAAGCAGTCGCTCAGTCATAGTCGTTTCCTATGACCTGAAATTTATCCATTTCTGTTTCTACTCTGATTAAAAACAGCTGATGGAAAAACGGCACATTTAATTATTGGTGCGTTACAAGTCTAAGATATAATTGGAAAAAAGAAAAAACAAACATTTAGTGGTTCATTTTAAATGCTAACGAATGCAAATACAGGTAGTCGTCGACTTACGACTGCGTTTGGTTCCGACTGACCGGTCGTAAACCGATCTGGTCGTAAGTCGGCCTGTGTTAAATGAGCGTAAGTATATTGTGATGTGTAATGATATTGTAATCATCTTAAAGTCTTATTTTATCAACATTTTCTTATTTCATT
>JAOBAM010000024.1:35776588-35787031 GCA_025212355.1 Notarius kessleri
CGCCGGCCACGGGGCTCGAACCCGGACCTTCTTGCTGTGAGGCGACAGCGCTAACCACTACACCACCATGCCGCCCAAATTAATATCAATTCCTTAAATTAATATGGAAATATCAAAGACGGGTTTAGTGTGCTGATATTTTGAAATGTTACTGGGAGTCACACTCTGACAAGCCACAGTTAAATTAATAGCATGCATGTTATTTTAGTCAAACCTTCCGAAAACACCATTTTGCGTATCAGTACTTTCGGATTTTCTAGATTGGTAAATACTTTTTAAATGCAATTTAAATCTAAGATTTATTTTTATTTGAGACAAGCCCATGATGACTATCCTGAGAGCGGTACAAAGTCTTGAAAAGAAACCGAGCTTATCAGGGTGCTTAATATTGCTGTGCATGAAATCGCTAAACATTTTACGGTTTGACTTGGAAACCTGATGGACTGGGTTGTTTTAGCTCTGATGTGCTATCTAATTGATGTTGAGAATAATATATACAATACCAGTTAAAAGTTTTGA
This sequence comes from Notarius kessleri, assembly GCA_025212355.1. Classification (NCBI taxonomy): domain Eukaryota; kingdom Metazoa; phylum Chordata; class Actinopteri; order Siluriformes; family Ariidae; genus Notarius; species Notarius kessleri. The sequence goes on from JAOBAM010000024.1 coordinate 35,777,108, forward strand.
CACCTTCTAATTCAGTGTTTATTTTTATTAATTAAAAGACATTCTGTGTCTTTTTAGGTTTATTTTTCTCTGTTTAGTTGTACTTTGTCAGCTCATTTGTGTGGTTAAATTGCTTTGTTTTCCTTGGCTGGTTGCTGATTGTTGATATTTCAACAGAATATTGCATTTAGTATTATTCTCTCACTTGTTCAAGTGGCACTAGAAATTTCTTGTCTAGAAGTTCAGCACTTGTCTATAAAGCTCTATATAAATAAATTTTACTTACTTACTAACTTGTATGTTGCTCTGGATAAGAGTGTCTGCTAAATGCCATGTAATGATGGATGTCGTTTCTCTTTACTTAGTTGAGCGGTTCTTGACATAATATGGATTACTGCAGTTGTGGAGTAGGGCTATTTACTATTTGATCTTAGATGCATTAAGAAGGCATTAATTAACTTTTGATGAGGCAAACCTGTTAATTGAAAGCATTCCAGGTGACAACCTCATGAAGCTGGTTAAGATAATGCCAATAGTGTGCAAAGCGTCATCAAGGTAAACGCTGGCTACTTTGACGAATCTAAAGCACTTTTATGTTTACTACATAATTCCATACATGTTCCATATGTTATTTCATAGTTTTGATTTCTTCATTGTTGTTCTACAGTGTAGAAAATAGTAAAAATACAGAAAAGCCTATGAATGAGTAGGTGTGTCCAAAAGTTTGGTCAGTACTGTATGCTGTCCAATCATTCCATTATAGAAAAAGATCCGTTCAAAGAAATTCATTGCAAGCCCAATGTTGCCACGACATTCATGTACGTAAGCTTCTGATGCAACTGTAAGGCTTGTGTTCATTTGTGAATCACTTCAGATATCATAAAAGTGTGTCTCTCTGTAGGTATAATAGAGCTGGTGTGTGGTGTGTTCATGGAGGCTGCAGCATTGTATGTGGAGAGAGAAGAGAGATGTGGAATGAAGAGCTGTTATGCTCTATTGCTGTCCCTGCTGGACATCATCCACCTCCTGCTCAAACAACTCTCCTCTGTGGTCCGACTGGCTCTACAGGTAAGCGCGCTCGTTCACCAGCCTCTCTCACACACTTTCACGCTCGTGCGTGGTTTCTTTCTCTCTTCACTCTGACATGTCTTTCCTTCTTACTTTCTCTGATCAGTAAACATCTCTCACTCTGTCGCTGTCTAGCATCAGCTATCCTTTCCCTTCTCTCTCTCTCTCCCTCTCTCTCTCTCACACACACTCACCCTTAGGGAAGACTCTCTCTGCCTCTGTCGCCCTAGGCGTGCTGTTAGGGGGTTCATGTCTGGGTCCTCTCCTAGTTGACGATTACATTGTTATGCAATGACACCTGGCATGCAGATAAGACTAGAATAGAATTATCACCGTGGTTGTCGTGTTTCCACTCCGAGCTGCTGTTGTCATTCTCTCCAGCTGTGAGAACGATGCAAAACATGTTGGTAGCTGAACCGAGCTTGCACGTTACTAGGCGAGATGTGTGTGTGTGTGTACTCATGCATACACATGTGCATGTCCATATGTTTATGCTCAACCTTTATAGGCTGTTTTCTGTAGCTCAGATGGTGCTATGTACACCTGTGCATGGTATCTCCAGTAGGCTCATGGGAAAGAGTACAGTGAAGATGGACATCTAACACAGCACAATAAGGCCCCCTCCCCTCAGAGGGCCACCATGCCTTTCCCATTGGCCCTCATTACCCAGCTCTGGCTCTTTGTCTTCTGTCCTATGCTGTTCCATACATATTTATACACGGACATTGCAAAAAAGGAGAATATGTAATGGAAATCAATTTTCCCAGAAAATGCAAAGCTCATTAAAAAGTGGCTGCAAATTCATTTGGGTGATAATGATAAAGAGAAAAAGATGACTCTCCCTAGCAGTTTTATTACAGCTCTCTCTCTCTCTCTCTCTCTCTCTCTCTCTCTCTCTCTCTTCTTTCCTCTTTCTCCTTCTCCCGCCTAGTTTCCTAGTCGCCGTCTCGAGCCGTCATTAATATTTGAAATGGATGAGGGAAATTTAATTGAGAAAGTGCTGCATTCGATATGACCAAGTGTCTATTGGGAATAATCACATTGCCTGCAGACTGTCAGCCTCTGAGAGATTTCCAGAACACTTGGCAGAAATATGAGCAGCAATAAGACTCTGAAATTGGGCAGGAGAGAGCAGAAAGCTGAACTCTGCTGAACCTCTCTTGCCGGCTGCTGCCATACACATTTTCAGAGTGTTTTGTGTTGTTTGTGTCTATTTTAAACTACCACTTTTCCTTCTCTCTCTCTCCCTCCCTCTCGCCTTGCTTCTGTCTTCCTGCTCATGAAACTTAAGTACGTCTTGCTGACAGCTCCACTAATAGAGTGGGAGTTTGTTATTGTATTTTATGTGATTGGTGGTAGACTGTGTGCTGCAAACATTTTAGTGTAACAACAGCAGCAGTGGGCAGTGCAGCGTCTCTGGGGGGAAAACAGTTCTGTTAAAAAAAAAATAAAAAATAGCGTCCACTTCAACCATTCTCCAGTGGTTTTGTGGTTGTATTATTGGTTTGGTCAGTTAAACTTTTATTTACCAGCAAAGTACCAACAGTATATACTGTATATACACTATTATGATGTGTTAATATTGTTCTGCGTTTGCACATACTGTATATATGATCAGTCCATCTGTCCTTTCCTAAAGTCTGACTGTGATGAAGACACTGAAGCAGCAGAAGAGCTCCTGCTCATCAACAAGCCACTCACTGATCTCAACAGCCTTCTCATTCAGATGGTCAGTGTGTCTGTATGTTGTGTCTCTGCGTGTCCATACGTTTGTGCCTTCTACTTTTTATTATTCTGTTTGGAAAACTAAACGAGCCAAAGTATTTACCTTGTTACTAAGGTTTTAATTGTTGAGGTGCTGCTGTAAGTATAAGCTTATTTTGCGAATACATTGATCACTTTGTGTGAGGGTGTGTGCGTATATGCATGCATAAAATGTATGCAAGGGGGAAAAAAAAAAAAACACTGCTACTGGGCATTTATTAAGAAACCAGACTTGTATAGTGAGAATTGGAAAAAGGAAATGTGGTCCTGGGTATAGAAATAAGTAAATAAATAAAACTGAGGCAGTGGAATAGAGTTGCATCTCGACTGGGTCCAAAACTCATTAACCTTTACTGATTAGCACGGCATGTCAGCCAAGCTCGAGTGCTAATTTGACACCTTTCACTAGTAAAAGGAGGAATAGAACAACAACATGGGAGGAAAAGAAGATAAATGACAGTGCGAATAGCGATCAAATGATTAACTTTTTGTCAGTTGGAGGCCATTTACGTATGTCCGAGATAATGAGTCTGACTCAAAACCGCTCTTTATGTTGATGACATCCTGACATCAAGGCCAGTGTGTTTTTCAGGTGTTGCATCTTTTGCAATGTTTTTGTTGTCACACAGTTGATTAATCTAACCAGTATATTAAACATGTTTTCTGGAACAAGAAGACTATCGTTTCACAGAAGTCGGCTTTGACTATGTTTAGAACCAATAACAGCCTGAGGAATTATAGTTTTCCAGTCCTGCAAAAGTTCTTTGTACTTTTATGTAATGAGGTCCAGCTAGGAGTCATATTTGAAAACACCTATGTTAAAGCTTGGATCAGTGCCAGAAAAGGCCATGCTTAATTTCCAGTGCCTTCCGTAATGCCTCAAGTGTCACAAGGAGCAAGGGAGAGAGCCATTGGCATGCTGCAGGCTGTTATGTCATGTGCTAGCGTTGCCAGAAACGATGGAGTAAAGCTGCTCCGTTGGGCCCTGACAACCAACTGGCAGGACACATGACCATCCACGATCTGGTCAGCTGCTTTCTTATTTGACTATGCAGGATGAACCTGATGGACAGTATCAGGAGATTCTGCTGGAATAAGAAAATATTCTACAAGTGCATATTTATAAGTCAGAGTGTAAAGCAGTGCTGGCTGCAAGATACGACATAAGGGAGGATAAATAATTGATGGTTGATTATGCTTACAGGTGCGTTTTTGTGCTCTTTTTTTTTGCTACAACTACATACAGTTTTATTACTGTCTGCAAAAGCATCTCCGTATAAAATAACCACATTAGATTTGTCTAAATTAATATTTACTTCTGACTTTCACAATATCCAGTGTCTCTCGTGGGATTGATCCCCACACAGAGCAAAGCTTATTTTAGTATTCGTGACTTTTTATATATCCCTCTGCTTAGTATATACAGAAAACGTTTACAAGCTGCAGTTGAAAATTAATAAATAACATGACCTAGAGGTTAGAGAAGCAGGTTAGGGACCAAAAGGTCACTGGTTTGATTCCCTGGACCAGTAGGAATGGTTGAAGTGCCCTTGAGCAAGGCGCTTAACCCCCCAACCACTCCCCAGGCTGCTCTGGGTATGTTGTACGTCACTCTGGATAAGAGCGTCTGCTAAATACCATTAATGTAATGTAACTCCCATAAATGTAACAACATAATGATGGATCTTTTCTTAATTTCAGTTCAAACGCAAAATATATCTCCGGTATATAGCTGTCGAGTTTAATTTTTCCAACATAGAAGTTTCACTATCACTATTATCACTTGTTCAAGGTGACATTGTTGATATGTAATCGAATAATATGTATTGTACGATTGAATTATACACTTTCACAGATTACACCTCCTCTCAATGGTGGCCCACTGACATTCAAGCTTCCTGAAACAAAAGAGAAAAACTTTCTTAATGTGAAATCCATGTTCTGGTAATGATCCACATAGTTGTTGTAAGATTTATGACTGTGTGATCACATTTTAAAGACTTGTCATTTTAACTGCATTAACCACATCTGAGAGTGGCCTTTTTAAAATAATCAATCTGCATCTCGGAAGCATTCATTATTCATAATTATTACCCTTCATCTACTTAATGGAAAGTGCTAATATGGATTAGATTAGAATAGATTGAATTTCATTGGCAATAATAAATGTATATTGAATTTTGAATGACTATTAATATTCCTTTTATACTCAAAGTGCATTGGCACGGATACCAAAAGAAACTGACGTGTTCAACTTTTGCAAGAGGTTATTGGATGTTAATACATACATATAAAGATTTTTTTAGCTACATATTGTTTTATAGGCACTGGATTATGTGTTTGGCTGTGTGTTTAAGAGATCACTAAAGAGAGAAGTGAAAGAGCGAAGGAGAGTTCTTTTCAGAAGAGATAGAAACGAGGCACTCTGGTGTGTGCATAGCATTGCACTGCGCTGTATAAATCTCACAGATGGCATGAAGGAACAAGCCCACAGGGCAGCAACACTAAAGCTCTGTGTGGAGAAGGCACCGTCACCCACTCAGGGCCATGCATCATGGGCGCTCTGTTTACCCTCAGTGTGTGTGTGGATGGCTGGAATCATGCACCACTTTTCTAAACACTCCTCCGGCCAAACTGGCTCTTTCAGCAAGGGTATAACAACCAGCCATGAGCTTTCATACATGCACACAGCCTCACATCCATCCCAACACCACCAGGCATCGTTATATGTTTTCTTGGTTGGTGAGGTGTGTGTGAGGACTGTGTGTAACAGTCAGGGCTTACTGCGCTGCCTGTAAGTCACAGCCACTTCCAGTGAAAGAGGGCTCTGGACTCCCTGTGACGTTCTCCGTCTCTGCTCCTTTGTGTGAAAACAGAGAGGATTATGCAGAACGTGTGTGTGTGTGTGTGTGTGTGTGTTCGAGTAGATGGTGCCCTAGGAACAGATGAACAGAATGCCTCTCTGAGGGGTGGGGGGGACAAACAGATTGCATTTTAAAGAGACCATGCCTAAGCCAGAACCTCAAGCCCATGCTGTGTTAAAATGTGCCAAAAATATTTCGATATATATTATGAAAATTATAAGTTATATTTTGTCAGCTTGGTAGTGTCGAAAGAAAGGGGTGCAGTGCCATAGATTTGAAACATAGTTCAGAGTTTTGAGCCATAATCAACTTTTAGCATTGCCAGGGAAGATGCTGAGCTTCTGAAAGATTATGCTAATGTGTCTGATTATTTATGGTCCTCTCAAATTAAGAGACAAAGAAATTCATGGCTTGCACTGTACATTAAACAGTCTGTAGGGGGAAAAAAATTACGACTCATAGTTAGAGAATAATTATAGCAACATACTCCACATCTAAAATTAACTCCAACTGTCCAATTATTTAAAGGTCAGACCTCAAAACTAGGGTTCTTTGTATCATAAGCTGTTATGTTAAATCTTCAAAACCATTATGGTTCGCCGCATACAGATAAATAACTGGATTAAATCTGACCATCTGCCTTCTGATATTGGTCATATTTTGAATGTAATACGCTGGAGTATAGAAACAAAAAGACAAGATTGATACTGTTCGATTACTTATTAAACACACTATACTTGCTATAAATCACTAGCCTTCATATCCAGATGACTGTTGGTGTAACTGTGGAAGCAAGTGTGGAAAATGACTAGATACTTTGTTCCTGGACTTTCAATTACAAGGTTTGTTGTTGTTGTTTTCCGTTCTGTCAAATCAAGTAATACCTGAGATGAACCAAGGCGGGAGCTTTCATTTCTCACATATACACCATGAATTCAGACAGAATTGTACAACTTGCGTCTGGATATGAATTTACCGTAAAGAAATTAGAGCAAAATAGAAGACAAACATGAAAGTTTGACTCTGAGCTATATTGAACAAAGAGAGAGAGGTAATTGTTTTTCATGCCTGAGAGCAAGAGGCTGAAATCAAACTTTACTTGCTTGGTTGGTTTAGCTTGGGCTCACAAATTACATTTGAGGTTGATGGGCTGAGTTTGGATTTTTAGCAACTGAAAATGTATATATTTTTTCACCCTTGAGTTAATCTTTAGATATTTTCTTCCTGCAGATTAGGAAGCCATTCAAACAAATATTACCAGAGTTAGTAGGACCTATCTGATATCTGCAGAGTATGAAGCGAAGTGCCCCATCATTTCAAATGCCAAAATAAGCTAGTGTTATTCTGTACTCTTCTTACAATGTGTTGGATAGGATCGAGTGTTATAATAAGCCTCATTTATGAAGTGCTCTACTCACCACATTATTCTTAAGGGGAATTACTCAAGTTAAATTGAAATCACTATGCAAATTAAAAGTATAAAAATGGGTAGGACGGTTTCAAGAGAGATTTGTTTTTCTTACCAGAGATTAGCAGTTATGATTTCGTTGCAAAGAAAGCTGTGGGAATCATGATATAATTTACATCTCCATAGTGACACAAAGCTAAAAACGGCAACCTGACTCACAAGCAGAAACGGCTTAAAGCGAAAGTGGCCAGCACGCTACCTATACGTTAGCAACAGCACAGGCCCCTGGAGCAATGTGAGCAATCTTTTATTATATATAGTAAAACAGCCTTTGCAGTGCCAAAAACTGTAAATAAACTTGTATATTTTTTGCTATCTGGTAAACTGTTGAATATGACATCTTTTTCCTCGGCATAAGAGTACAGATTATTGATGTAACCTCTCATAATCGACAGAATAAATGCACTTTTAATAATAAAAATACAGATTTAGCCTGACGGTTTTCTAAACCGGTCTAGTTTTTCACCTCTGGGTTTACAATTTGCATTTTTTATGTCTACCAGTCACAAATTATAACACTGCGGGTATGCACGTGTGCCAGGGTAAAGTAGGAGTGAAGAGTACTCATTGTCTGTCACACTTAGAGGTCATAAGAGGGCAGCAGTGCTACATGTCCCCGTAGGCCTCAGTAGAACTCTTTCTCTTTTTCTCCTGCAATCAGCCTTTCAGCACACACAGTGGCATTAACACACCCTAATCTCTCTGATTCCTGCCTGCTTTTCAGCCACCCATTCCCATTAGGCTCCTCTGCCCTATTTCCCTGGTGCATCCACTAGCTATGCTAAGTAAACATGGTGGTTTTATGAGCCTGGCTAAGCAGGTGTTAACTCTTGTTCTGCACTGACTCTGTGCTGGCATGTGAACAATACTGGGCGAGTGAGCCCGTGCACACACACCAAAGGCCATTCAGCCTGGGGCTCTGGCTCCTCTCCGCCCCTCATCCAGGGCAGAGAGGCGGCGCTCTTTGGGGGCCATTGTTTGGGCCTTAAGCATTCCTCCCATTCTGGAGTGGCCGGCGGCATCACAAAAAGGGGGCAGGATTAGGCGCGGCCGGTGCTTGCCCCGTGGCCTCATGGGATTAGGTTTCTATGGAAGGGGGCAGCAACGGATCAGCACAGAAAAAGAAATTGGGATCCCAGAGCTCTCTCCACAGGCTTTGAGGGGAATCGGAGAGCTGCAGAGAAAATCCCCATGGCCTCATGACGCGGTCTCTCTCTTTCTATCTGGGAGGGCATTGACTAGTGCTGCTTTAATAGGTCTCATTCACTATCCATAAACCGATCCCCTGATGGGCGTGTTTAGCTCATAACTATGAATGTGTCAGTCTCTGAGGATCAGTGCTGCACTCCCCCAATTATGGCTGTTTTAGGAATAATGTCTGTATCAGCCTCTCTTTTTAACACACCACTCTGCTCATAGAAGCTGATTCAACTTCACTGTCTCAGGAGAGTTATTGTTTTAATTTAGATGCAACACTATACAGTATATCAACATTCATATAGACCCATTCATAAAATTAAACTTGCTTTATAGCATGAATACTACTTTAATAATACTTTTCAGTGTCAACCTACTATGAGTCCTCCAAGCACGTTCATTTGTAGTCATATTTTATGTCATTTTAGAGTTTGATTGAAATGTACACTTTTGGGCAGAAGTCTTAATTCAAAGTTAGTACATGGTTACACCTCTCCTCAGCTTAATAACAGCACCAATCCTGTCAGGTAAGGAAAGCACCGGTGTCTTACGAGAGTTCCTGACAGTTTTAGCCCACTCTTCCACTGACTGTGTGCACAATTCAGCTAGAGTTTGTGGAGCTTATTTTGGAGTTTCACCTGCTGTTCTAAATAATCCCACATTTTCTGTGGGATTGAGGTCCAGTGATTTTACAGACCAGTGAATGTGTCCCACTGTTGCATCATGTTCACTGAACAAGCCACACACAGATTTGGCCCGATATACAGCTCTACATCCAAACCATGAAAGTTTCTGTGTTGTGCTCTGGTTTGACGTGAAGCACAAAAGATGGCAACTTCAGAGTCCATCTCAATTGAGGTACTGGTTTGATGCAAAATTACATTTGTTCTGCCTATTGACGCTATACAATAAGGTATTGCTATGGGTAATATGTCTATTTTTTTTTTGTTGTTGTTAAGAGATATTTGTATAGAGCTTATTAACCTTTCCGATGTGTTTCTTAAATATCTCTCTCTCTTGTCTTAGCTGCCATGTGATGATGCGGAGGTATATGAGGAGGCCAGTCAGTGTGTATCACTACTATCTCAGCTGTACGGCAGGGATGCGGCTGATCATCTGACCTCCGAAGACCTGCTCAGCCTCGCACACTCATTTCAACTACACACCGAGCTCAGACAGCAGAAATTGCTGCTCCACGTGCTCAAACGTCTGGTGAGTGAGTGTGCATTATGTTGCTATGCAGCCAGTCTGAAATGCATGGAATGCTTTATACTATACAGTATAAAGTTGTGAAATTATAATGATATGAAATGGCCAAAGCTCTTATCATACATGCCTAGTAATCGAAGATTCCCATTTCTGTTAGTTGGTTCGTGGGACCAGGGGTGTCGGAAGCATTTTTAATGTGGGGAGGGACACACTGGTGGGGGGTCTGGAGGTCCTCCCCAGAAAAATTTTTATTAATTAGATGCCATTTCCTGTATTCTGGTGTATTTTTAACAGGTTGTTAAACACCTAATTTTACCTACAAAAGTCACTTAATTCAATGACTATTTTAGAGACTCAACAATAAGTCCTCATTCA
>JAOBAM010000024.1:37658880-37676837 GCA_025212355.1 Notarius kessleri
AGTTTGCATGTTCTCCCCGTGTCTGCGTGGGTTTCTTCCAGGTGCTCCGGTTTCCCCCACAGTCCAAAGACATGCAGTTAGGTTAACTGGTGACTCTAAATTGCCTGTGTGTGTGAATGGTTGTTTCCCAAACCCAGGAAGGGCAGCCGGTGTAAAAACTATGCTCCAATTAATATGGCATGTGGATCAGTAGGATCCACATGGACCCCAACCTGGTAATAGTGCTGGACAAAGAGGAAGAAGAAGAAGAAGTAGTGTTGCATTTAAAAAATATATTTTAAAATAGTGTATGCCGGCACGGTGATGCAGTGGCTAGCATTGTCGCCTCGCAGCAACAGGTTCTGGGTTCGAACCTACTGGGGGCCTTTCTATGAGGAATTTGCATGTTCTCCCTCGTGGGTTTTCTGTGGGTTTTCTCAGTCAGTTTCCTCCCACAGATGAAATACATGCAGATTAGGTCAATTGGCTAGTCTTAATTGCCTGTAGGTGTGAATCTGAGTGTGAATGGTTGTTCATTTCTGTGATAGATTGGCAAGCTGCCCAGGGTGAACCCTGCTTCTCATCCAATGTCAGCTGGGATTGGCTCCAGCTTCCCCCATGACGCTGACAGATAAGCGGCATAGAAAATGGATGGATGGATATTCAAGGAGAACTGAAGGCAAATTTATTATTATCAAATTTCTATTTATCTCGTTTTATTAAATATCGGAATGCATTTTTGATCGTTATTTTGTCGCTGCTAGAGCAAGTTATGAGTGTTTGAAATATGCTCTGTGATATATCAGTCCATATGTCAAAGCGATGGCCGTAAACGAGATTCGTTGAGACCTGTGTGAGGCATCGTAGGACAGAAGTAAAACATACAGCGGAAATCAAAGTGACCGACATCTGCCAACGTCGTCAAAAGACGCGCGCGCTCTCTTTCGAGTGCTGACGTGATCAAGCCGGAAGTTTTGTTTGTTTTGATAGCAATCAAGAAAGTTTGAAAAAAGTCGGCAGTAATCGTCATTTAAACTCGTTTTTGTGCAATATTTCATTTGGGAAACAGTTTTCAAAATGGCGGCACTGACACCTGGCTGACACTTCACTTTTCAAAGTCTTGCACAAGTCTCGTGAAGATCACGTGGATAAGTGACACCTGCCGTGGACCAAACAACTAAATTCAACATGGCTAAAAACCGAATAGGCTGATAAGTATAATATTTAAGTGCATTTAGTTGCCAATATTAATCACGATATAAAACCGAAAATGTAATTGAATAACACGTTAATTAAGAAATTAAGCAAGTTTAAAAATTACTTCAGTTCTCCTTTCACTATCTGCATTACATTACATTGCATTATATTACATTAAGGGGGCAGCCTGAAGGTTAGAGAAGAAGCCTTGGGCCCAAAGGGTCATCAGTTTGATTCCTAGGACCAGCAGGAAAAATTGGAGGGGAGTTGAGTGAATGAACAGCACTTTCCTCTCCCTCTGTATCATGGCTGAAGTGCCCTTGAACAAGGCACCGAACCCCCAGCTGCTCCCTGGGTGCTGTAGCATAGCTGCCCACTGCTCTGGGTTTGTATGTGTGCTCATTGCTCACTTGAGTGTGCATGCGTGTTCACTGCTTCAGATGGGTTAAATGCAGAGGAGGAATTTCACCGTGCTTGAGTGTACATGTGACAATTATGTCTTCTTTATGTATCCAGAGTGATGTACAACATACCTAGAGCAGCCTGGGGAGTAGTTGGGGGTTAGGTGCCTTGCTCAAGGGCACTTCAGCCATTCCTGCTGGTCCAGAGAATCAAATTTTCTATTGCAAAACATTTTTTACAAGTGTGGCAGCGGGGGTGTGGCCGAACGTCGGTTTGTGAATGGAAGGCAGAGTCAGGGAAGGTGAGTGGCCAAATCGCTACACCTGTTGTCAATTAATGTGTGTTTGTGTGTCCCTTGCATTGACGGCGCCCCATAAAAGGAGTAAGAGAGCAGAGGATGAGAGATTAGGACCAGGGCACGATGGTGTGTGTGTGTGTCTGAGTGTCTGTCCCAAATGAGAAAAAGTATTGTGCTGAAAAAGCCAAATAAAACCAAATCTGAATATTAACAACAGCCTGCCATACTTCTGTGCTCCATCCACATCCAGACAGCTTCTACAGTGGTGCTGAAACCTGGGAGTACAGAAAGGAACCCCCCATGGAGTCCTCGCCTTTTAAAGACCCCATCCATGCCCTCGCCACGGCACAGTAGAACCAGCATCAAGCACTGATCACCCTCCGAAAGGAGAAGGAACAATGGTTTGAAACCTTGATGCTGGCCCAACAAGAAGACCGCCAGGTGTTCCGGCATCTACTCGCATCAGCGGGGTCCATGACCGACACTGTAGCGGACCCTCCCCACCTCACTCTCACAAAGATGGGTCCACATGACAATCCAGAAGCCTTCCTCGCGCTCTTTGAGCAAGTAGCGGAGGCATGGGGTTGGCTGGTCGAGCAGCGTGCAGCGCGCCTCCTTCCCCTGCTGACCAGCGAGGTGCAGCTCGCTGCACTGCAGCTCCCTGCCGACAGCTGGCTCGTATACGTGGACCTCAAGAAAGCCATCCTTCAGCATGTTGGCCGCTCTCCAGAGCAACAGCATTAGCACTTCTGCTCGCTGAGCTTGGAAGAGGTCAGTCGGCCGTTCGTGTTTGGCCAACAACTCCAGGATGCCTGCCGGCAGTGGCTGAGGGCAGAGGACCGTGATGCCGAGGGAATTATCGACCTGGTGACACTGGAACAGTTCATAGCATGACTTGCGGAAGGAATGGTGGAGTGGATCTAGTGTTATCGCCCAGTGTCGCTGGATCAAGCCATCAAGCTGGCAGAGGACCACATGGTGGCAGTTCCAACGGCAGGAAAACATGCTTCTCCTTCTCCTCTCTCTCTCCCTCTCCCTCTGATTCTTGTCCTCACCCCATTCCCCCACCGCGGAGGCAGGGGCCGGCTCCCCCCCAGCCTGCTTGATGCATCCATGGTGTCCTCCCATTTCCCCATTCCTTGTCTGTGTCTTCTCCCCCCCAGGTGAGTGATGTCCGTAACACCAGTGCAGAGGGAGAGTCTGGGCCGGTGTGTTGGTGCTGTGGGGAACCAGGATATCTCCAAAATCAGTGCTCCGCGATGGAGGTGGGTATGGTGGTCTGGGTCCCCGATGTGCCAGAAACCACCCACGATCGGGCCGGAGTGTATCATATACCAGTAAGTGTCCAAGGGGATACGTATCAGGCCATGGTGAATTCCGGCTGTAACCAGACCTCAATCCACCAAAGCCTGGTGCAAGGTGATGCATTGGGGAGAGCACAAGTGGTGAAGGTATTGTGTGTGCACGGGGATGTTCACAACTACCCTTTAGTGTCCGTCCACATTCTATTTCGGGGAGAAAAGCATAGTGTAAAGGTGGCGGTTAATCCACGTCTCACACACTCGCTGATTTTGGGGACTGATTGGCCAGGATTTAAAGAGTTAATGAAACACATAGGAAGAAGTGGGTCCTGCAGTTATACGTCTCTGGAAGACCGCGGACTAGCATTGGTGCGAAAAGCTCTCAGAGAGCCATCTACATCAGCACCACGTCAGGGCGATACGCGGAGCGAGGAGCACCCCGCCCCTCCTCCCTCTCTCGGCGATTCCCTTGAGGATTTCCCATTAGAGCAGTCGTGAGATGAGACTGCGGCATGCATTTAAGCAAGTGAGAGTAATTGATGGTCAAATTCTCCAGCCAAATGTGATGCCAGCCTTCCCCTACTTTTCTATTATTAAGGATAGGTTATACTGAGTGAGTCAGGACACTCAAACTGGCAAAAAGATAACACAGTTATTAATCCCAAAGAGCCGCCGGGAACTCATATCCCAGGCGGCTCACTTTAATCCCATGGCCGAACACTTAGGGCAGGACAAAACACTAGCCCAAATAATGGCCTGGGTCTATTGGCCAGGGATTCGCAGGGATGTCCGTCGGTGGTGTGCGGCGTGCCACGAATGCCAATTAGTAAATCCCGCAGCCACTCCAAAAGCCCCTTTGCATCCCCTCCCTTTGATCGAGACCCCTTTTGAAAGAATCAGGATGGATCTCGTTGGGCCATTAGATCAGTCAGCATGGGGATATAGCTTTATTTTAGTTCTGGTGAACTATGCAACGTGATATCCAGAAGCAGTGCCTCTCTGCAATATCTCAGCACGCAGTATTGCAGAAGCACTCTTCCGTATTATCTCCCAGGTCAGGATTCCGAAAGAAATCCTGACAGACCAAGGCACTGCATTTATGTCACGCACACTACACGAACTGTATGGGCTATTGGGGATTAAGTCTATACGCACCAGTGTCTATCACCCACAAATGGATGGCTTAGTGGAACGTTTTAATCAAACACTCAAAAACATAATTCGGAAGCTCATAAGTGAGGATGCATGTAATTGGGATAAATGGCTCGAGCCCCTGTTATTTGCAGTACGAGAGGTCCCGCAAGCCTCCACAGTTTTTTCATTGTTTGAATTATTATATGGGTGTAAGCCGCGTGGCATTTTGGACATGCTATGAGAAAATTGGGAGGAGGAACCTTTGCCGAGCAAGAACAAAATTCAATACATTCTCAACCTGCACGCAAAACTCCACACACTCATTCACTTAACCCAGGAGAATTTATGGAAGGCACAAGAACATCATGTCCGGCTGTACGACAGGGGCACGAGCCTTCGAGAATTCACACTGGGAGACAAAATGCTCATATTATTGCCCATGTTGAGCTCCAAATTAATCGGCAAGTGGCAAGGGCCCTTCGAGGTCACATGGTGAGTCAGGGATGTCGACTATGAGGTGAGGCATACAGATAGGGTGGGGCATTGCAAATTGACCACCTCGACCTGTTAAAATGTTGGAATGAGGGGGTCTCTGTGGCATTGGTAGTTCTGGAGAAGGTGGAGCTGGGGTTGGAGGTAAAAAAAAAAAAACCTCACAGTGGTGGCCAAGTTGTAGAAAGAATTTTCTGACGTGTTCTCGCCCTTGCCTGGCCGCACCCACCTCATAGAACACCACATTGATATGCCCCTGGGGGTGGTGGTGCGTAGCTGCCCTTACTGCTTTCCTGAACAAAATAAAAAGGTGGTTTGGGATGAACAAGGCCATGCTCGAAATGGCCATAATCGAGGAGTCACACAATGACTGGAGCAGCCTGGTGGTCCTGTTTCCCAAGACTGATGGGTCGGTCTGGTTCTATGTGGACTATAAAAAGGTCAACACGGTGTCTAAATTTGATGCATACCCAATGCCTCACATTGATGAGATGCTTGATCGGTTAGGCACCGCTCGCTTTTATTCAACATTGGATCTAACGAAGAGATATTGGCAAATCCCCCCCTTGACGCCTCTATCCCGAGAGAAAACGGCCTTTTCCACACTGTTTGGGTTACACCAGCTTGTCATGCTTCCTTTTAGGTTATTTGGGGCTCCTGCTATGTTCCAGTGGCTCATGGACAAGATCCTCTGCCCTCACGCCGCCTATGCAGCAGTGTACCTCGACGATATCATTATTTGTAGCAATGATTGGCCGTGGCACCTGGAACACCTTAGGGCCATCCTAAAGTCACTGAGGCATGCGGATCTCACAGCTAACCTGAAAAAGTGTGCAATTGGGCGGGTGGAAGTAGAGTATCTGGGTTTCCACTTGGGTCATGGGCAGGTGCATCTCCAAATTAACAAAACTGCAGCGATTTTGGCCTGCCTGAGGCCCAAGACCAAAAAAAGGGGTGAGACAGTTCCTGGGGCTGGCTGGCTATTATCATAGGTTCATACCTAATTATTCAGACGTCACCAGCCCACTAACTGATCTCACTAAAAAGGGAGCACCAGATCCAGTCCAGTGCCAAAAGGCTTTCTCTAAGGTAAAAGCTGCACTGTGTGGGGGGCCACTTTTACACTCCCCTGACTTCTCTCTCCCCTTTGTTTTACAGACAGACACATCAGACAGGGGGCTGGGGGCCATTCTGTCCCAGAAGGTGGAGGGCGAGGAACGACCCGTGCTGTACATCAGCCGCAAGCTCTCGATGTGTGAAAGCAAGTACAGCACTATTGAGAAGGAGTGTTTCACCAACAAGTGGGCAGTCCTCACCCTCGATACTACCTGCTGGGATGCCCTTTCACCCTCTGTTCAGACCACGTGCCCCTCCAGTGGCTCCACCACATGAAGGATGCTAACACATGGATCACCCGTTGGTACCTCGCCTTCCAGCCGTTTGAATTCGAGGTGGTCCACAGGCCGGGGGCGCAGATGGTTGTGGAGGACTTCCTGTCCCTTCGGGGGGGGAGTTCGCTACAGGCCGGACGGCTCCCCGGTCTGAGTCAGGTGGTGGGGGTATGGGGCAGTGAGCATCAGTTTGTGAATGGAGGGCGGGGTCAAGGAAGGTGAGTGGCCAAGTTGTTACACCTGTTGTTGATTGGTGTGTGTGTGTGTGTGTGGATATGCACCTATGTGTCCTAGAGTGCTCAAATAAAAAGCTGAAAAGCTATTAATAAACGTTTGTTCGAACATTAGCTCCCGCCTGCCGTGCTTCTGTACTCCATCCACATCAGGGAAACTATCACAGGAAGCTTTGTGTTTGACAACGACTGGCACTAGTGTATGTGAGTGACTGTAAGTCCAATTCAGGACATCTACAGGTAAACTTGTAGAAGTTAGATCTTAAAGAACAATGACAGAGACCTGTAGTGCTTTTGGATGTAATAAGACATGGAGATAAGCCTGGTGAAACCAGAAAGACAAGAAAAATAGTGAGCTGCAGTTAAACAGGAAGACTGAATGATAAATGATTCCTGTGTGTGTGGAGAACATTTTATATCAGGTTGGTATGAAAGCTCTGTGCAACGTTAAAAATGTATATCTGGATGTGGGCTTTGGATGCGATATATTTTATTAGACCTGATGCTTGGCGAGACTAGCAGCATGTTTATGTACTGATTTAGACTTGGCTAAACCCCATAAAATATGCTAGATCTCAGCCCTGGATTGTTTATTGCTGTTAGAGGTCCATGTTTGAGCTTACCTTTGTCATAATAAGGTATTTTTCTTTATCGAGAATTTCCCATAACATTCATGCATGCACTAAACCTGCCTCGAAATACTGGTAGGCAGGCGCACAGACGCACACAGAGAGAGAAAGAAAGAGCAGTGTGCAGAATAAATAATAATAAATAAATACATTTGTGGGTAAATTATATGGATCTGTGATGCCTGCATGTTTCAGCTTTTCAATGTAACATGATCTGTTGGTAGAATATAAATTTTTAATCATTTTAGAGAGATTGTACTTACTTCGGTCGTCTCGATTTTCATTATTAACTGTTGCGGCTGTTTCTTTCTTTGCCTGGCAATATGGCAGACACTGCGTGAAAAGCAAAAATCTGTGATGTCAGTGAAAGTCCTCTATATTCTATTCCAGGTTAACTATAGTACTCTCAAAGAATGACCGAAAAGCCTTTAACTCAGTGGATTGTCAATGAAAAAAATGGTAAGGTTGTGGCTGCACGCTGTGACTATATAGCTGGCTAAATAAATAAATATCCTCTGACTGTTTTTTATAGATAAAATATTTGGGATCCACAAAAAATGCCAGGGACCCCATTTTGGCCAGTCATGTGGGTCCCTGGACCCAGAACAAAAAAATCCTTGTGTCATCACTGAATCGCCATGTTTCACACGATGAAATGTAATATAATGTACAAACACTACTGTACTAGTTAGTTAATCATTCATGAGTTTCATTTAACTATTACAGATCAGTTTCATTTGTTTAAAAAAAAATTACGTTTTTTTTTTTTTTTTACAGATCTTCAAGATTATTTTATTAATCATCTGGCATGTAATGAGCCACTTCTGGCAAACATCTTGGTCTTCTGCATGCCCAGGGAATCTATGTAGAGTGTATGGTCTCAAGCAGGGGAACTCTTTATGAAGTAAAGGTTTGTGTAGTCTGCATTCAGTTTTTTTTTTCCCCCCAAAGTTGAAGTTTGTTGTTGCTGTTGCAGCAGCTGAGAACTGCACAGGTTCTTCCTGATTTCCTAGACATCATTGTCAAAAATAATGTTACATAGAAAGTAAAGGTAAAAGTAGAAAATCATACATTTATATGTGCATATATTGTAAGGAGACAGAGATGCCACCACAGTAATGGTGACTTGTTTACATCTGGCACTCCTCTGAATTTGTCTATAGCTAGAGACATTTTCTCCTTTGTGTGTTGGAGGCCAGCTGTTGACTGGTGCTTGTTGGAAGGGTAGTTGAAGTCTCAGGGGAGAGTCAGATGGGTGCCATCAGTAGGAAAAAGATTAAGGAGCATGACCCTGGGGACCTGTGGAGGACGGCCCCATATGGACAGTCGAAAGTCACACTTGGAAGACACTCTGGACTCTTACAGTAATGCTCTTATGGCTGAGGACTACAGTTGACTTGCTAACTTTAGGACTGCAGTTGTCATAAACAGTTTTGCACTCAAGTTTCCATCAATGAAGAGTTACAACATCAACGAAACTGTCTTCATGTTAAAACTGTTGTTAATGCTATACTCATGTTGTCTGTTGTTGTCCAGGTGAGGATGGGTTCCCTTTTGGGTCTGGTTCCTCTCAAGGTTTCTTCCTTGTGTCATTTGGGGGAGTTTTTCCTTGCCACTGTCGCCACGGGCTTGCGCATTGGGGATAGATTAGGGATAAAACTGGCTCATGTCTTGGGTCATTCAGATTCTGTCAAGCTGCTTTGGGACAATGGCTATTGTTAAAAGTGCTATACAAACAAACTTGACTTGACTTGACATTTGGTTGTAAAAACAATACTGGTCTGTCAACTTGTCCACCAGAATTGTCATGGCATGGCTCTCCACTAGCTCATGGGAAGCAACTCTGACGTCATGGCTGCGCCGGTTGAACGAAAAAGTTCAATATAAATTCAATATTTTTTCTATGTTTATTCCACTTTAGACACATAAAAACATTACAGAAACACTGTCCTAGAATTGATATGGTGACTAGAATTCGGTTAGTTTTCAGTGATCATTTCCTTTAAGGTGCTACAAAAAACTGCTGTGTCTGAAATGCATTAAAATTCTCTGCCTGTCTAATTAATGTTTTGCTTGAAAACACAATGCCATTTTATGAAACAGGCTTCCTACTGGTTCAATAAATAGCTTTATTTGTTTTCTTCTTTATTAAAGTTGTTGTATTTGTTGTGTTTGAGTGCAGATTACGATGTCTGGTGAAACAGCTGGAACGGGGTGAGGCCTCTGTTGTTGACCTAAAGAAGAACCTGGAGTATGCAGCTTCTGTACTGGAATCAGTGTACATTGAGGAGACACGGTAATAAGAACACCACTGGCACATGTGTCCATCCGTTGATAAATATTGCAAATGTAAACTAGACCTGTAATGTGAACTCTCTTTTCACTCAGTTTCCTTGTTGCACTTTCTTCCTGTGGTTGCTATTTGTGGAAATGTACTCAGATTTATCTGAGTGCCAGAAGCCTGAGGCCAAATATAAATGTTATTAAGTGCTATAAATAAGATCAGTGCACAAGTATGCTCCAAGCCTTAATGTCATAAGGTGGAGGAGTGACAAGTGAAAGACTGCATGCATTCATTGTCCTGACCATAGATCTCTTGTTGATTCCCTTATTGCCTTTGCCACGTGTCTGATTTTGAATGCTTGGAGCAATCTTCTTCTGAACTGTCGTAGATATGATGAGTGACATAAGTTGTCAAGTCATTACCTGTAGCCACTGATCACTTTCTCTTGTGTGTGTATTTCTTCTCCTCCAGACGACTGGTGGACACAGAAGATGAGCTCAGTGACATACAATCAGATTCTGTGCCTTCAGAGGTGCGGGATTGGCTAGCGTCCACCTTTACGCGACAGATGGGGTTGATGCTTAGGCGGACAGAGGAGAAGCCACGTTTCCGCAGTATCGTCCATGCTGTACAGGCTGGGATATTTGTAGAGAGGTATGTGGTCGACTGGTTAGTTCAACTTCACATAGACCTTCTGTATCCCAAAGGCAACAGAAGTGAAAGATTTACGTAGAAGTTAACAGATGTCTAATACGGATAAAAAAAAATAAAAATAAAAAAAACCATTAAATCCTCATGTAATATTGTAGGGAATTTATATTTGCTCTTATATTTGATTAGTTTATGTTATCTCTCTCTGGCAGGATGTACCGGCGGACATCCAACATGGTGGGATTAAGCTATCCGCCCAGCGTGATCACTGTACTAAAGGTATTAGGAGTGCAAGCAAGGGTTGGGCAATATGACAAAAAATTCTCCATGCCTTGATTCTTGAAGGCATTTCTGTGATGCACTATACTGTATGTGTCACTTTATATTAGTTATGAACAATTTCCAAGCAATACTGTACTTTTGCATAAAAAACAACAACCCTGAAATGATATTTTATTTAATTTAGCCCATAGCTATGGGCCAACCAATTAGGCCTCCGAGATCTAGCAAAGTCAGCCTCGTCCATGAACTCAAAATGCCCACTTACATCTGCATTAGTATGAGCATGGTAAAATGTATAACATATGCATAATACACACAGAATCCATGTCGATGATCCATGATTTTATGCCAGCTTTGTAGTGAACATTATGCTCTGTATCAGTCTGTGGAAAATAACTGTTCTCCTGGGAGATGACAGAATCACAGCAATGCAAACACAGCTGTTTAATCAACCAAAGTGCAAAATTGATCTCAGTTATATGGCGAGCCAAACGCCTGAAAGAGTTCACTTGTAAAATAGATAGCTATATACAGATACAACAGATATAATAAGTGTACACTGTGTATTCTCCATCGACTTCATTTTCAATTTCCAACTGCTCCGTACCCACTGAAAAAGCAGAGTAGAATCCTTTTGCATCTTGCATCAATATATATTAGCATTAGCAATATCTGCATCTGTCAGAGTTATTTACATCATGCAGCTTCCACAGTCTTTGTTGGAAAAAAATGTCAGTGGATTTGACAAATATGGCTTTGGTTTGGATATGATGTCTTAGCCACTGATGTTCTGCTTGGCCCAGGGTGTCTGACTGATGGATCTTGCTCTCTGGGCTACAGCAATAGAGGCATGGTGCTGCCATTGGTCTGGACCCCAGGGTCCTCTAAGCCTCTTGCCTCTGACAGAGACTGAGCACTGGAGAAACCTTTCAATTTTGAAATTTAAATCTTTAATGTGCTATATTTTAGATGTTAGCTGTGCAGCCCTGTCAAATCGATATGGAACTTTATTTCAGACTGAAAGAAAACCAGAGAGGAAGGGAAAGAAGTTAGTTCAAGAAACTAGCCACAGGCATTGTGTGGTGCAGTTCGGTTGTTGTATGTTGTTATTACTGGAATTTATTTTATAAGTCCAGCAAATCCTACAGGGCTTTTATAAAGAATGTTCACTGGTTCACTGAGTATGTTCACTCTCTCTGCCTCATCCCATCATCTTTATTGTAATGATGATTAGCTAATCACCCCAAACAAAATTAGGTTTTTGAAGCCTTGTATGTGAATTTGCGCTGAAAATCACATCATGAAATACATGATGTGTAAAATGTTAAAACTGTTAGCTCACATGAATAAATAAAAAGGATATGGGCACTAATTTGAACATTTTATGTCTCTGTCACATGTTTCAACATCAGGTTTCAGATATGACTATTCTCAGATTAGATGCAGAACAGAACATCACCCTGATGATTTATATTCTAATAAGAAGCCTGATTGTGCTGTTTCTTTTAGCATGTGGATACGTGGTCATTTGATGTGTTTGCGTTGAATGATGCAAGTGGAGATCATGCACTGAAATTTATATTTTATGAGCTCCTCACCAGATATGACCTAATCAATCGCTTCAAGGTAAGCTATTTAACTGTCTTTTGCATTTTTTTGTTTTGTATGAATTCATATTTTGTATCTGTGCATTGCAGTATGTCAGGTCAATCACAAACATAATTGCATGTGTTGTACTATACAGTACCAGTCAAAGGTTTGTACACTCCTACTCATTCATAGGTTTTTCTGTATTTCGACTATTTTCTACATTGTAGAACAATACTGAAGACATCAAACTATGAAATAACATATGGAACATACATGGAATTATGTGGGAAACAAAAAAAAATGTAAATAAAATATGTTTCATATTTTAGATTCTTCAAAGTAGCCAGCGTTTACCTTGATGACGCTTTGTACACTATACACATTATCTTAACCAGCTTCATGAGGTAGTCACCTGGAACGCTTTTCAGTTAACAGCTGTGCCTCGTCAAAAGTTAATTAGTGCAAATTCTTGCCGCCTTAATGTATTTGAGATCAAACAGTAAACAGTAAATAATAAAAATACAGTAAATAACCCAATTCCACAGCCATAGTAATCCATATTATGTCAAGAACCGCTCAACTCAGTAGAGAAACAACAGTATGTCACACCTGCGTGACTCTTGCGTGCACTCTGGACACACGTTGCAAACTGATTCACGTACATGCACTGCTAATGACTCACACCTGCACGTGATTAAGGCACAATCGGTGCGCCTATATAAGGACTCTGAATGCACTTTCATTTTGCGAAGTATTGCGTTGTTAGACACATTACCAAGACTTGTTTCCTGATTGGTTTCCTGGTATCTGATTCCTGTTTCTCGTTTTTTTTTATTTTTATTCTGCTTGGTTCTATGATAGTTTTGCTCGACCTATTGCCTGTTTTGCCATTCACAATATATGCCTGCCGAGTTGGACTGTTTACCTGTTTGCACTTTCCTTAACAATAAATATCTTCTGCACATGCATCCGTCTCCAACCATGCCTGACACAGGCCATCATTACTTTAAGTCATGAAGTGCCTTTTAATTAATAGAAATGAAGAAAAAACACTAAATTAGAAGGTGTGTCCAAACGTGGGGGTACAGTATCTAAGTAAAGCACTGCAACAAGTGCAAACAGCAATAAAATTAGAAATTGACTATCGCTGTCGGTGCTCGTGTGACAATAGAGATAACACTGCAGGATGATCCTGGTTTCACTGGCCTTGATCAGAACATCATCAAGCAGAAACAGTCTATTTCAGCACAAAAACTACAGCTTGCTAGTCAAATCAGCATATTGTCAGCATATATATGGCGAGTCCAAACTTTTGACTGGTACCGTATATAGACATAAATTTGCTGTAAAAAATGTGGCAATAACTGTTCTTTTTTTGCAAACAGAATTTGCTTCATGTGTCTGTACTGCTTTAAAATTCCTCAGATCCCCATCTCTGCACTAGTGTCATTTGTAGAGGCTCTGGAAGTGGGCTACAGTAAACACAAAAACCCTTACCATAACCTTGTCCATGCAGCAGATGTCACTCAGACTGTGCACTACTTCTTGCTCAAGACAGGCATGGTGGTACGTAAATTTGAAGGCTTAGCACATACTAACTGTAGAACTGCATTTACTCTTTGTGTGTTTGTGTGGAGCCATATATATGAGTGTGAAATGCATTCAAACTGACATTGTAGAATATGTGGGGCATGGAAGCAAGCTTCAAGTAGGGTAGATGTGGTCGAGTGAACGCTTTGCTCAGACCACACTGTTGTGCTTGTGTGCCTATCGATTGGGAGTTAATCTCCCCTGACTTCCTCAAAATGAACCCTGGCACTGTTCGAGTCACGCTCATTAACCCCTCAGTGATGGGTGTTGCCATTCAGAAGAATGATAGTAATACAGCATTGAGTGTGAGTACTCATTGTTCCGGGGATTTATATTAGAAACATGTTTAAGGTATCATAAAACTTTTGTTTAAAAAAAGAGAGAAAAAGGAAAATACGTTAATATTGGAATAAATTTGGAATCATATGTTTTTTTCTTTTTCCAATATTAAAAACAAGTGGTGTTGTGGGTTTGTTTGGTTTTTGTTTATTTGTTTTTTTTTTGTATTTCTAGTATTTGAATAACTGGAAATCCACTTATTTATTCATTCATTTTATACCAAGTCGCTTTAGTCTGCTCAAGGTCATGGTGGATCCAGAGCCTATCCCAAGAACACTGGGTGCAAGGGACAAAGTATGTTAAATTTACTTGATGAGGGTTGTACATAATGGTTTTAAACTGATTGTAGCATATTTACTGTCCCTGCAATGTGTTATTTTGTCATCCAAAGCTGGTAGCATATGAGAAAGCCAAGTTAGCTAATTTTGGGATTGGTTCTAGTGGCACTAATCTGACTGCACTAGCACAGATTTATTTATCTAGCTAGAAAATGATCACCCATATTACCAATAGATCTAGGTAGTTTAGTTTAAGTTGCCTAATTTTATATAGCTGAGCCCATCAACATAATTTCATTAGAATAAATTATTATTGAAATATTAAATATAAACATGTTACATATTTAAATATGTATATTAATATATTTCATGTTAAACCTTAGGTACCGCGAGCTGCCCTAGTGGTTAGTGTATCTGCCTCTCGACTGGGAGATCACAAATTCTACTTAGTCAGGTCATACCAAAGACCATCATAAAAAATTGGTACCTACTGCCATCTGGCAAGGCATGCTGCAATGCAGATGTGAGTAGGGAGTCAAACTCTCCTGGTTACCAGAGGACTAACCGGGACTAGCGTGATTAGCATTGTTGCCTCACAACAAGAAGGTTGTGGATTTGAACCACATGGCCAACTGGTGCCTTTCTGTATGGACTTTGTATGTTCTCCTCATGCGTTTCCTCCAGGTGCTCCAGTTTCCTCATATCGTCCAAACACATGCAGATTAGGTCAATCAACTACTCTAACTTACCCATAGATGTGAATGGTTGTTCATCTCTGTGTTAGCCCTGCGATAGATTGGCAACCTGCACAGGGTGTACCCCATGTCTCACCCAAAGTCAGCTGGGATTGATTTCAGCTTCACCCTGACCCTGATGTATAAGTGGTATAGATAATGGATGGGTGTTAAAGTGGGGTGGCACGGTGGTGTAGTGGTTAGCACTGTCGCCTCACAGCAAGAAGGTTCTGGGTTCGAGCCCAGTGGCCGACGGGGGCCTTTCTGTGTGAAGTTTGCATGTTCTCCCCATGTCTGTGTGGGTTTCCTCTGGGTGCTCTGGGTTCCCCCACAGTCCAAAGACATGTAGTTAGGTTAACATGGGACAGCCTTGGGCTGAAATGCCCAAGAGTGGCGGTGCGCATGTATGCAGCAGCTTTGTGCTCCTATGATGATGAACTAAATTTCGTTGGGCAGTGACAATAAAGGCATTCTATTAAGAATATTTTAAAATCGAAACGTGATGTAGCTAGGCTTATAATTATCACAAAACACATTGTCAAGCACACTAAAAATTTTGGTAATAGAAAATAGCTTATTAAGGTCATGTTTACTGCAAACCAGTTTTGTGTGTGAGAGAAATATGACTGCTTGTTTGATTTTGCTTGTAATCACTGAAGAAT
This sequence comes from Notarius kessleri, assembly GCA_025212355.1. Taxonomy (NCBI): domain Eukaryota; kingdom Metazoa; phylum Chordata; class Actinopteri; order Siluriformes; family Ariidae; genus Notarius; species Notarius kessleri. Next base: position 37,674,347 of record JAOBAM010000024.1, read on the forward strand.
ATTATTGTTTATCATTTCAGTATAAATCTGGAGCCTGTTAACACAATCATTTTTCAAATGTGTCAGTTGACAGTTGTCTAATGCAGCTCTTTTATGGTTTTCAGGTATGGTTTTGAAGGAGTTATCTTGTCCATCTATGGGTTGGATCGTGAGGACCTACACTGTGACAAAGATGAGACATGCCACTTCCAAAAATCCAAGGCCATTTTGAAGGAACTAGATGTTGAGAATGCTGAATTATATCTTGACTTCATTGTCCTGGGCATCTTCTTTGTCTCCCTACGTCTTATTGCCTACTTTGTTCTCCGTTACAAAATCAGTGCAGAGAGGTAGACACCAAGATAGCAACAACTTTGACAAGACTCTTACACCCTAGAAAATGTGACCAGAGAGAACATATGTGGGTGATTCTTTCTTCAAACTGCAAAAAGTGCTGCTATTTTTATGGAGGTCCCTATAGGATAACGATACACTGAGCATTTTAGTCTGCTCACCTTTGATGCACTATTTTGCACTAAAAAAGACATGGCTATCCATATGGATTGACGTATATGTACATATGACAATCTACAGTTTATTTGAACAGTTATCAGGGAGTTGGACTCGTGTCTTTTGTGTTATGCTGTGTATATTGTATGTATAGCGTTTTGTCTACCTGAGTATGATGGATCCTATCCTTACTAAATAGCATACTACAACAACAATTTGATAAATAACAAAGGGTTTCACAATTTAAAGAGCTGGTCTCTTCTAGGTATGGCATGATTATTAAGGACTGGTCATCTTGTCCATAATTAAAGCGAAGCCTGTTTCAGGACATTGCTGTTTTAGATTATTTTTATTATGGTTAAATGTCATTAACAGCACCAAAGAACACACCACGCTGCACTTCAATTAATAGTCACACACAAGCTAAAAATTACCTTTCCAGCTTCAATGCTTTTTAGGCTACATGCCTAATGACAGAAATCTGTGCAATAATAGATCTGTATATCGTTTTACACTATTTATGGACATACAGATTCTTAAAATGCACTTGTGTGGACAAACTGGCAACTCAGCTGAATTCGTTGATTCTTGACTTGAAATAGCACAGAGAGGAAGCACATCGACAGAAACCTCCTTATAGCTCAATGACCAGCCTTCCTTGGATGGAGGATGCTATGTCTACAGTAATGTCTGGGACGTTTTTCCAGGCTGATATTGATTTGGGAATTGAACCGCTACATTAAACTCTGGCTTTAGTTGCACCCAAAAACAAGCCTGAATTGGCCTTGGCCAGCTGACATGCACTGGCAGGCTCTAAACTAGCTATGACTAGTTGTAATGTTGCCCAAGTGGGACTGGGTAATGATTTGTAGCCCATGGCACCCAGTGTGTTGTTTTGCGGAATTCACATCTATAGCCATGCAATCTCTCATTGCCGTTGAAATTCGATGACTAGATCTAAAGCAATATATTGATGACCATAAAACTCATACACCTCATATCCTTATTGAGTCTGTAATATGCCTGCATATCACGTCCACATGCCAAAGTACTTTAATATAATAATATTTATAATGGGGACTGAACTATACCCTTGAATGGATCTGCATCTTACTTGGAAAGCTTACCATGACAGACCACAGTTTTTGGACTTGTTGCTGATAACAGTCTGGATGATCTTTTTCATCTTTTGTCCAGAGCACACGACATCCATTTCTTCCAAAAAAGACCTGGAATACTGATTTGTCTGACCATAATACACGTTTCCACTGTGTGATGGTCCATCTCAGATGCCTCCAAGCCCAGATAAGTTGATGGTGCTTCTAGACACCGTTTTGGAATGTGTTACAGGACTGAAACTCAGGAATGGATGTTTTTGCTTTTTTGTTTTTTAAAAATGAAGTTGACCAGACAGAACATGAAATATCTTTGGTTCATACTGTCTGTAATGAAATACAGTTCAAAGTAAATATAGAAATCACTGTTTTTTTTTGTTTTTTTTAATTTGCATTTCCATACTGTCCCAACTTTTTCTGATTTGGGGTTGTCTTTATCATAGTGAGATAGTTGTGACACAAATGTATAGGAATGAATATGGAGCAATTATGGCCACATCAGCATATTATCTACCAAGAACCTTTATTCCAGTCTTTGGATTTTTATATTTATTATACTGTTTGACAGACAGAGGATAACATACATGGTTACCAATTCATAAAAACAGTTCACAGTTCTGGTTAATTGTAACAAATGTGAAAATATGAATGTTTAGCCAGAAATGTATATTCCCATTTGATTTGAAAAAGATGGTTATAATCTAAGTATTACAACTGTGTTACATATGCATACAAGTTAGAAAATATTTGATTTTACACATGTTCATGTACATGCAAAATGGTCTTTTTTCAGCTTTTTGTATGTTTGTCTTGGAATAACCTACCTAATTACATTCAAAATGCTTCTTCACTGGTCATCTTTAAACAACACCTTAAAAACCATCTCT
>JAOBAM010000024.1:37701850-37713118 GCA_025212355.1 Notarius kessleri
GATATCTTTCTTTGAGGAACATTGTTTTTAAACGTGTCAATTTTCTCATGCACTTGTTGATAAACTGGAGATCCTCTGCCCACCTTTGCTCCTCAAAAACAAGACCTTTCCTGGATACTGATTTTGTAACAAACGTTGACATCACCTGTTTCAAATCACATCATTATTTAATGGTTTTATCTCATTACTAGCCCTAAATTGCCCCATTCACAACTTTTTTGGAATGTGTAACAGGCCTAAAATGCAGGAATGGATCTATATTAACAAATTAAATGAAGTTGACGAGAAAAACATGAAATATCTTGGGTTCGTACTGTCTGCAATGAAATAAAAAAGTCAGAGTCAGTTTAGAAATCACTGCTTTCTTTTTTATTTACATTTCTGAAGAACTGAAAACACACATTATTATTAGTGCGTGTGTTTTCAAACTACACACATACAATAAATGTCTTCATCCAACCATGTTACTGCAAAAATATATAGTTTGTAATTAAATTCCTTTATAATTTGTGACAGTGGATTTTACTTTTACATTTTTACAGGTCTGTGCTTCCAAATTATTAGGAGCAACACCACAACACTGTAGACGTCTGTAAATTTCTTACATTGACTGATTTTACTGGTCTTGGATTCAAGACATACATGACATTTCAATGAATTTGACTAAAAAAATAACTCCTCTTATAAAATATTTTACACTGAAAAATATAATTATAATACATCAAAATACTACAAGATTCATTTATCCTCCTATCTTGATGTTGAAGAACTGAAAAGAAAAATTAAAAATGCTTTAACAAAGTTTTTATAGCATGTTAACATAAGAATATTTTAATATTGTCCTTAAGCTTTAAATTAAGATAAATAAAAAATATTACAATTATTTCCTTAAAAGCCAAACAAATCACAAAAGTTTTACTGAACATAAAACAACAAAAGCATTATTTTACTGACACTTACTTTTTCATTCCAGCGAATCATTGTTCATGGATCCCATCCTTTAACTGGGAAGAAACAGAGCACTGAAACCATATTCATGATGCTCAAGACTCACAATATTACAGACTTGAAAAGAGAATTAAATACATACGCTTTTGATAAAGCCTACAAAATCCAGCTTGTCGGCCTTGCTGTCAGGGCTCCACTTGGTGTTGTGAATTAACCTCGTGTCATCTGTGAGTTGTGTAGAGAGACATGACTCGGGGCTGTCTGTCAGCAAGGTGCACTGAATGCCCACGCTTTTTTTGGAGATGTGTCCCGGTTGGTGTGTAAACCTCAGCTGAGTGCACAGGTGGGACTGCTCATCCAAAAGGTTGTTCATCTTCTACAAAACATTGTCCAAACAAATACTATAATACAATTTCCATAATATACTGCATTTAAAGTTAGTTGTATAAATTGGGGCAGTGATATATTCACAGTTAAACCTTTGTTCTTATGACTAGGCAACTTTATGTTCAAAATCCCTGGTGTGCCAGACTTGATGAGCCTTGAGCAGGATCGGATACTAAGCTCAGATACTAAGCTGTTAAAAAATGATGAATCTCATTTTATACTGATTAAATATAATATGCTTTTCCAGTTTAGACAATATTGTTAACAGAGCTCAGAATATCAGCTAGTACCCAGTACTAAACCGATATTGACATCTTAGTAAACAAAGCTTCTGTTGCCAAGTGATGTGAGACATCGCAGGCACGAGGACAGCATGCATTAAGACAATCTGTGTCCTATAATCGCATGCAAGATGTGTGTCATGTCTTTCAACCGTAGCATAAAATACAATGAGAGATGTCAGTTAGATCTGCTATTAATCTATGCTTTCAGTCCTGGTACAGATACTAAGTACTGGATGGTTACATCTGATTTATATCCATCAGTCATGATCTAAAAACAAGAATATTCTGGATGAATGAAAAAGACTGGATACCATTTGTAGGTTGTCGTCATAGGCCTGGACCAGATCATTGAGCTGTTGTTCAAACATTTCAGATTCTTTTTTGACAGCTGTTCTCAGCTTCAGAATATCCTGCACCTCTTCCCTGTGCAAGAGAAAGACACTGTTAACACCTAAAGACAAGCTTAGATTAAGAAGCTAAACGATCCTATTAAACTTGTTTGTAGTATTATTTCATATATTTTTAACAGGCAGAATTACAGAATGTCAGCAGTGTCCATGAGGATGCCTCCACTGCCAAAAAATGAACGTACAGTATAAGTAACATGCTCTGTATATGAAAAAGGAAGGAAGCCATTAAAGAAAAACAATTTCACCTATTTGACCTTGCTGTGACCTTGACTCCATTTGGATAATTCTATGATAATCCCATACAAATCCTACAAGCATTTCAACCACTCGTTCTTTTGATATTGACTGAATCAGGATCTCGGATGGACAGACGGAAACATGACAAAACCCAAAAACATAATGTCTCCCTTGTCTAGTGGCAGAGGCATAAAAGCATGCATGTGGAGTCTCTGTAGTATAGAGAGGCGGCAGTATAGATATACCAACAACCATTTAATAAACTATCAGGACTCCAAAAACATTTCATTTATTGCAGCATGATTATTTTTCCCTTCTACGCTTGGACTAATTTTTGAATGGAAGAGTTATTCTTACAGGACAATTTGACAAATAGAAGCAAGATTTTCCACGATGTTGATGCCTCCAGCAAAAAGGAACTGACTCAATAAGGTGAGGGAAAGACAAAAAAGTACCTGTGATGCTTCTTAATTTCAACTATTTTGCCATAGTTGCAATGGTCTATAATCATAGTTGCAATGGTCTATAATGCAATGGTCTATTACAAGACATCGGAACACATAGAGGACATCATTTTTAATTTTCTAATTAACCACAGGCATCATAATTAATTGATTATCTTGTTATTAAGAATATTGATAATTACTGTCTGGCAGAAAACATGAAGACTAACCTGTGTTCGTCCGAGAAAGAACTATTTACAAGCTCCTGTTCCTCCTCCAGCCTCTCCTCGATCTCTGCCAACATCTTCCGGAACTTCCACATACATCTCATCATGCCTATCAATTCCTCCATTGAATACTGCAGAAACAAAGATAAAGCAGAACAATGTGTCAGCCACCTGAAGCCTCCACTCTTTGTGTGTTAGCAATGAATATGTGTTTGAGAATGTTTACTGGTGAAGCCCGAGTCTCTGGAGTCTATGCAAGTGCTGTAGGGCGCACTGAAGTGGTCAGCAATCTCCACTCCCTTGCATCACGCATGCAAATAAGCTATTCAAATGAAAATCTGCTCCATTTATGAAAGCCAGCCCTTAACCCTTTTAATGAACACGTCTCTTTAGAACAATTGAGCACTGTCCATTTTACACTCGCTATATACCATAGTATACAATTTGCCAATTTTAATACCATGGTTAAGGTTTTGGACTTGTAGATAAATAATAGGAGATCTTAAATTTCTCCTAAGAGGGTCCAAAACTGGAAAAATATCTCAAACCAAATTTGCTCTTGGACTAAAATCTATTGTTGAGCTATAAGTAACTCACAGGTAGGCTGGACGATGGGTGTAGCTTTTTCTCGCTGTTCTTATTCTGGCAGCAGCATTGCTGTTTATGCCCACAGGAGCTGCAGCTCTGAGCTCCTGACCAAAGTGCTGCCTCCCACCGTGTGTCTTCCTCATAAGACCGGCCCTTGTCGAGTGACGTCGACTGTGGTCCCTTGGAACTCCCCGGAGGGTGCCATGGGTTTGGTAACGTATGCGCCTTTGTTGTAGGGGTGTTTGTGCTTTGGGCATTGTCCAAGTTATTAGTCACATCAGAGTCTAACTGTTCCATACACATTCTTCTGAGCTGAACATCACTGGTGGGACTGTGCCCTGTCAATGAGCTGTGACTGATGCTGCCCCTTAGAGAACTCTGGGAGGTCAAGTTTGAGCACATCTGCACCGAGACAGAACGTCCGTAGTACCCTTCTGTGGAGAATGGGACTTTTTCTGTACCTGCTTTTGGGTCAGTGGAAGAAGAGTCCGATTTAAACATAGAAACATCCGATTTCTGTTTCTCCATCTGTGAACCACCTCCCACAACCATATAATATGATTGATTTAGTGAGTTCTTTTGAAATTTGACACTTTCCCCAAAACCATAGTCATTTAGAACCTGTGACTCCTTTTGTAATGTGGTACTTGGTATGGTATTGGTGCCATAGTCACCTAGACCTGGTGAATCCTTTGGTAATGTGATATTTTGTATAGTATTGGCGTTGTAATCGTGTAGGGCTGGTGAGTCTTTTTGTAATGTATTACTTTGTACAGTACTGGCACTGTCGTCACACAGACCGGAGGAGTCCTTTTGTAATGTGGTACTTTTTATGCTCTTGGCGCTGTAGTCACATAGACCAGGTGAGTCCTTTTGTAATGTAGTACTTTGTAAGGTATTGGCTCCATAGTCACACAGATCAAGTGAGTCTTTCTGTAATGTCATACTGTCTCTCACACAGACATCAACAATATCCTTCTGCACAACTTCCTTATTTACCAAACAATCTGTTCGATTAGTGTCCTGCAAGTCCCTCTTTGTAGTGTCTCCTGTACTTGTTTTCATTCCAGTATGTGCTGGTCCCTTTGCTGTATCAATATTTGAGTCTGTTGCAGAGGGGTCAGTCTGTTTAAGCAACTTATCAGAATCCTGGATGTATGAAGAGTGGATTGCTGTCTCCTGCAGGTCCTCACTCTTCTGTGGGCTTTCTGTACTATCCCCTGACATGGCATTCAGCACCTGCATCATACACATCAAGATATGGAACAGATATGTCCATTTAATTAAAAGAACTCTTGTTGAATTATGCAAAAACGTATCATTCCTGAAACACATTTTTTTTTCATAGCTACAAAGGTACTTGCATTAGTCAGTCTTACCTTCATGAGCTCAGGTCCAGGGTTGGGGCAAACAGGAACGAACGGTTCCTCCAAAAATCCACTACTGTCAGACTGACAGCTATTTGTCCTCACTCGTGTGAGGCATGCCCGCTCATTACCTACACAAACCACGGTAACAACTGTCTGAAGTTAATCACTTTTTCCATTGCATAATACAGCATAAACACACATCAATTAACACTGCATAAGTTCAGTAAACCTAAATAAATGCATGCCATTTGTGCTTCTGCATAGGCACAAAGTAGACCTTACATCACCTATGTTCAAAGGAGCAATAGGATTTTTGAGCAAGCTTAATCTAGTGTCCACATGAAGCTATTGGAATGCATCGTATGTCAGTTTTGCATGTCATCAACACTGTTTACTCACAATTAAACAACTCCATTAAATTACAGTGACATACTGCATTAACCTTCACTTTTCAAGAAGCTAAAATAGTCCTAAAAAAGTTTTCATATTTATATATGAACCATCACACCCACACACATAAAATTCTGACAACTTGAGAACATCTAAAGCCTTGTTTTATAGTTAATGGACGGACCTAATGAAAACTATTACCAAAAAAAAAATCAGCACACAAACCTTGTTGATCAGGAGTACCAGTGCAGGTTCCTCCTATGCTTCCCTCATCAAAACTCTGGATCTGAGAACAGAAAACAAATAGAACTAATTAGGCCAGTTCAAGTATTCTGTCTGATAGATATCTCATGACCCTCACATACTTTTCTTAATGATGTGCTATAATCTGTCACTTTACCACAACAATCCTGTTAATGGGCTAATTTCAGTGCTTTTCGTGGTTGAATGCAACATTTAATTTTATCAAGGGCTTGTTAATCAGCTCAAAAGCTGAGTCAGGTGCCTTGATAAAATGTACTTCAGGATTAGGAAACACTTCACGAGAGGAAAAAAAATACCGCATGGCTTAATTATTGATGATTTCATAAACAAGAACTACAATTTCTCATGGGAGCCCAAATAAATGCAAAATTCAAGAAGAGCCTCAGACTTCATCTGTGCCGTTACTTTGGATATATTTGTATTCATAGACTATAGCTTTTTGTTCATATATTTAACAGTTATTCCACAAAATCAATTTGTACATGAGCTGATAGCCGAGTTGGCTATAGGCCATGTACAACGAGATTGAGTGGAATAACTGTTTTATTCTATCCACATTCACTGGATTTTGAGAAACAGAGATTTTTTTTTTTTTACAAATTTGATAAATAAACACTTTATACAAAACGTCCAACAAAATAATTTCCGCTTAGAATGTAAATAAACCAACAAAATGACAGTAGCAATTTGTGAAAAATGCAATAATAATAATAATTCTTGAAAAAAAAAGACATGCTCTTTCTATCAAATACCTTTATTCCATATTTTGTTGCTTTTTTTGTAGAGTTTTTATTCCGTCCTTGGTTGGTTCAGCAACACACTCCACCATTTTATTTTTCTCTACTCATGGGATATGAGCTGATAGCCTAGTAGTAGTGTAGCCAATTGGAGCATACAATTGCTCACATCCAGTGAATGTGGATAGAATATATTCACATATTTATATCCCTTTTTTTGGGGTGTTTGTATATGTTATTTAGTTATATTACAGGCCTCCATTTAAACCAGCCTTAGCTGAATTGGACCACCTGTTTAAATATTGTTGATAAATATATCAATAAACAAAATGCAATCATACAATAGTAAGAAATGAAAATACAGACATAGCATTACCTCTTCCAGCTCAAAAGACTCCGCTGGCACTCCTGTACCCCCTCTTGCAGAGTTAATAGCTGATGTAACATTCTTCAGTTCTCTACCTTCCTTTGGACTGCTGCTCTTAACCTGAGGGAGGGTTGTGGTCTCAGTGGATTCAGCTTCTTCTGAGACAAAGGTCTGCTCCTCTACCAGAGGGCTAAGGTTGGCGCGTTTCAGTGGGATTCGTTTCTCAAGAACATCTCCAGGCAGCTCTGGACTGGAGGACTGGCCTGCCAATGAAGGGGAGAGCGGATGCTGGGCTCGGGAACTGGCCAGTTGGCTAAGCGACTTCTTGGATGCATTCCGGAAGAGCATGCCAACACGTTTCCTCCTCACCCTGGCTTCTTCTGAAATTTGAGATTCCACAGGTCTTTCTGCACCTGGAACAACACCTCCAACCAAGGAAGTGAAGGCTGTAGTGACCTGCTGTAGCACCTCTATCTGCCTAAATCGATCTGCATATAGGAAGAAGGAGGGTGATTGAAATAAGTAACATATAGTGATTGAGGTCATTACACTTCATCACACTAGAAAAAATTTAAGTAGCACTCAAACAGGCACCAGTTATCAAGCCTTCACTACACTACAGTCATCCAGAAAATGAACAGGCAACATTTCCCTCTGCTGTAGGACAACAAAGTGTTGTTTTTTCAACAAGTTTTTGTCAATGTTTGTAAAATGTCTGTTTTCGAATGACATTAAGTAGTCCTCACTTCTGACATCTGGATTCTCTATATCTATGCGGTTCTGTTGAGCCTCCAAGAAGACCTGGAGGTTGATGCCACGGGCCTGGGACTGGTGGTTGATAAAACGTGCTGGGATCTTCACTGTGATGTCAGGTTCCTCAGCACCGAAGCCCAGATCCAGCAGCAACTCCTCTGGATCATCCTGCCAGAGGGTCAGGGCATCCATGGCACTGGAAGTCACATTACTGAGAGTCTCAAATCCAATATAAACCACAGTCAAGAAACATAACTATGTGAATGAAAGAAAGGTACCTAAGTGGTCCAGAATGGCTTGAAATTCCAGATGTCAAGCTGTTCCAGGCAGAGGTCAGAAGTGGTCTTTCCGGATGTGTGCTGAATTGTGAACAGACCGTGTCAGTAAATTAGAACATTCAGCCACAGACCTGTCAGTGCTCAGTGTTCACCTGAAATCACCACACATTACAACCCTAAATCCTGTTTCCAATCCCAGCCTGTTTCCCAGGTCTCATAGCTTTCCCAGCAAACCTCATGCAAACCAACGCAGTCAGTACATTTGCATGGGAAATATGAGGCACTATCCCATTTCATCCCAACGTCACAAACATCACATGACCCTCATGCACTTCATTCTTATGTGTCACATCCTGGGACATCAGTACAGCAGTGATTCCTAATTCTGCTTAAAGAGCAACCCTGCAGTACTAATTTTAGTGCTTTCCCTAAATTGCCACACCCATTTAACCCCATTTAGACAAGTGTTATAGCAGGGAAAACACTGCAGTACAGTTTCTAATGTACTCACAGACTGAGAAACATTCAAATCAGACATAAATATTTGTAGCATGCTCAGGCTAAAGCTAAATTTGATGAATGTTGGTTTTATAAACAAGGATTTGCTATAAGAAGCTGAATTTTTTTTTTTATTTGATACCAATAAACACATTTTCATCTGAGCTTTCAAACAAAAGAAACTAGTTGAAAAAATATTAAAGCTGGCCAGGAGTAAAATACATATACATTGTGCCATAAATAAATAATACAGTCAACAGAAATGGAATTGTCAAACGCATGTTCCTGAGATTTCTGAAATGAACTATTATTTTTATGGATCACATTCCTATTTATATGTTGCTGGGGGGGAGAATTCTTACCTAAGAAATTCTTGCACAGTGTTCGGAGTTGTTTTATCATATAAAGATGCTGTTTTGGAAAAAGGAAAAAAAGAGAGAACGTCATCTTCAACTGCAATAGAACAAACTCAGTCTCTGTTTGGTGTCACTGACACTAAGGCAGAACAGAAGCTATATTAGGAAAGAGCTGCTCTCCTTGATGTTTTCAGTTGGCTGTCCTCTCACATTGCACCATCAAGATCTTTCCTTCAACTTGCTCCCTTTGGCATGATGTCAGGGACAAAGTGAGCCTCAGTTTCTTCTCATAAGAGCATCCCTAATGCAGGCCTATCCTATTATGTCGCCTCCTCTTCTGTCAAAGCATTAGCTGTGTTTGATTCTGTGAAGCACTGGCAATCTGTTCCATCCAGGGGTTTCTTTCCCTTTCTAAGACTTACAGCCTTCTTGGCTGCCATTTTAAAACCACTGCTCCACATCTATTAATAATGATGTGCTTGACAGCAAACAAAAAAAAAAAACAAACTAAGATTCACAAAGGTTCACAGTACACATTTCTGTCTGTGGAAAAGCAGCCCTAATAAAACCGAGACAAAGTATCTGAACAGATAAATAAACAGGAAAAGTCAAACGACTATCGGAGGTAGCATTTTAAATGGTTACTGAGAATACAAAAATACCTGATATTTATTCTGAACAAGAAGCAACACAGCTCCACAACCCAATATTTTAACCTGTTGAAACTCCCATTACTCAAAATTGTAAATTATCGCAAAACTGCATTCCTCTCCTATTCGTTTTATTGTAGTTAATGAATAAATCACATGAACTACTGCAGTAAATAGCACTTAAATAACACAAACGACACTTTAAGAGGGTAAGCAGCAAAGCCATCTCAGTGATGCCAATAGCTTTTTGGGTTAGCTGTAACAAGCTCTCTGCGGTGTTGGTATTTTTGTGGTTGCCGAGCTGGTAGGAGTTGTAGCTGTTCTGTCCCTGTGAGAGAGACTTGTCCACTCTGGAGGGACACAAAGTCAAATTTCCTCAATTTCTTTTGCCTCAGAATTTCACTTTGAGTCCTACTTACCTTCCTTTTGCTATTATTTGAGGAGCACCCAGAGCATGCATGCTGATTCTTTACTTGCATCGACACACAGAGGCAAATTTTTGACTCCGACAGAGGTGACAGAGAGCAGCGTACTGGTGTGTCTCACACCATGATGGTGTTTGGACAAGAGCAGCGTTATCGTTCTTGCCAAACCGAGCAGAGTTCCTCAGCATGGTTAAACATCCAGTCAAGGGAGAGAGGCTTAAAGCTGTATCCCTGAACCTTTCATCCTGCTAATGTCCTCTCACAGGCAGCTGACGCCACATGAACTTATTCCACATGCCCCAGTGTTGTGCCAATCCATTTCACTCTAATCTAAATAAGCCAGCATTGGAATGAGGTTTGCTCTGTGTATATGTCACAGCTTGAAAGCTAAAAGAATGAAACTGTGAGCACTTTACAGATAAATCGATGATATGTTTAAAACCAAAGATCCTGTTTTAGCCCAGTATTTTCATTTCAACTTGTCCCTAAAGCCTGAAAAATTCAAAACAGCAATGGGTTGACTTTTTAAAATAAGTACTAAGTCATCTTCAGACATGCCAGTCTTCCTCAAATGCTATATGATAAGCAAAATATCATTGTTTATTTTACAGCACATACAAAATCAACACAATGTAAACTAACAGTCAGGGAATCCCAACGCCATGAATTTAAGTACAACTCAAGCTTACTGTAGCTTCACTGCTCAGCTGCAACAGGTTTAAAATAAAATCAATGAACTTACCTCTTTAGCTGCATGGTTTTTTTTTAAATCTCTCATGTGACAGTGGGAACACTACATCATAAAACTACAGAGCTTAAACCTTGTGTTTAATGCCAATAACCTTCAATAGATTGAATTACAGGGTAAACTTTTCAGCCAAGAGTTGTTCCAGCCCAGGACTACTTTGCATGTTGTTTGACTGGATCAGGCATGCACAGCCACTGCCCATTAACTGGAGCCTCAAAATGGCGAGAATCAGTTGCCAAGGGAACTGATTTGAACAATCTGAACACATGTAAGGTATAATGTTCTATTAACCAAATATGACTAAATATTATATTATTTAAATATCACAAAGTTCAGTTTCAATTAAAGTGGCAGATGTTAAGAATTCCAGTGATATACTGTATCTTTATTCCCACTCCAATATGACACTTTAAACACTGCCAAGTGATGCTTGAGAAGTCAGTCGCTTTTGTCACATTTTCAAAAACTGTCTTACCTGCATATTCCCGAACATTCTCTTGATTAGCATGTTCACTAAAAGAGGAAGTCAAAATTATAAAAGATTTGAACATACTGGATGTCTATGGTGTATCTTACAAACTAATGCAGTATAGACTCATGCAGCCCTGATACACTATGAACAGATTAATGAAAATCATGCTACATTTGAAAACGTTCAAACAGCTAGAATCAATCAGAACAGCTAGGTGAATTAATACTTACTCAGTAACACGACTATGCCACTGATTAATGCTGTCTTGATTATACTTTTCTGTTGAAAACAAATAGCAAAAGAGCTAAATATTAATATTCAGTGCTCACTCGGTTTCTGTGATCACTTTATGTTTGGATTTGAAGAACTGGGTATGATTTATGGATTATCTCTGTGATAGATACAGTGGTGCTTGAAAGTTTTTGAACCCTTTAGA
>JAOBAM010000024.1:37782922-37793828 GCA_025212355.1 Notarius kessleri
GCTGGGATAGGCTCCAGCTTGCCTGCGACCCTGTAGAACAGGATAAAGCGGCTACAGATAATGAGATGAGATGAGTTATTCTACTCAATCTCGTCATACATGGCTTACAGCCAACTCAGCTATCAGTTCATGTATGACTCAATTTCATGGAATAACTGTTAATTATTGTACTTTTAGGGGTACAATGGCTTGCCACTGGGCCAGTACCCTCTAAGGTATTTATTCGTACCCTTTATATACTGCTTGGGAACATATATGTACCTTTTTGACCCTACAAAGGTACACATAGCTACCTTGAAATCCAATAATGATCCCTTGAGAGTACATTAGTGTAGACTGTACCCTGGAAGATAGAAATGGACTCCTCCTGTACCCCTATTTCTGACAATGTACTACTACTACTACTACTACTACTACTAATAATAATAATAATAAATACATTTTAATATTATCATAAAAATAGTTAAAAGGGTTTAAGTTTAAGTTGGCTTTTCTATTTTACTTTGAAACTAAAGACTTCTAACCTCACTGTTTTTAAAAATTATTTTTAGATGTACTTTACATATTTTACATCCAGTCAATTCTGTTTATTTTGTGCAAAGCTATACATAACTCATGTCTGAATTATTTTTTCCTGTGTAGACCTGCTGCCACATAAGGAAGCCAAACGTTCCTTGGCTATATCTGCTGCTCAGGTTGCTGTGTCCAAGACCAAGACCTGTCCCTTTGTATCCACTAAGACTGGACTAGTTAAAGCCAGCCCTCAAGTTCAGGAGGATGTCCACTCAGAGCTGCCTCCTATTTCAAAGGAGGAGGAGGTCACTTCAGGTAAAACTGCCGCTTTTACACTGCAATGATTTCAGTCTGCACTTTATTGAATATGATATATTGAAACACAAAGGAGGTGTAATGTAATAATAGCATACTTAAATTACAGTACATTCAACAGCTATATTGTAATTAATTTTAGCATACATATTTATCATCCTTGCTCTTCTCCTATCTCTGTAGGAACAGTGAGTTCTGTGTTTAGTGGCTTACAGGGCCTTCAGTCATCTCACCCATCCCACCTTCTCAAGGACAACATTGGTTTGTGTATATCATAGTTTGTTCAAACAATAAATATAATGCCATATGTTGAAATGTGCTGCTGTTAAATTGTGATGATATTCACTTCCTTTTCCTTCACACTCAGTTGGATCCAGTTTTGATTATGATGACTTCTTCACCCAGAAGATCATTGAGAAGAGGAATGACCACACCTACCGTGTCTTTAAGACAGTAAATCGGTTTGCAGAAGTTTTTCCCTTTGCTGAGGATTATTCTGTTCCAGGACGCCTTGGCTCACAGGTGTCTGTGTGGTGCAGCAATGACTACTTGGGCATGAGTCGCCATCCACGCGTCATTAAAGCAATATGGTCAGCTCCTAATGGTTCTTGATAAGAATCTAAACTATGCTTTTAGATTCACAGTAATGAACTCGAAGAGCATGTTTTTCATGTAGCTGATCAGTTTATCACAGGTATATAGCTAATTTATTGTGCAAATATACATGCAAACAATGTGCATATATAACCTGTATCCCAGGGACGTTTTGGAAAAACATGGTGCAGGAGCAGGTGGCACCAGGAATATTTCTGGGACAAGTTACTACCATGTGGCTCTTGAAAAAGAACTGGCTCTTCTTCACCAAAAAGATGCAGCCCTTGTTTTCTCGTCATGCTTTGTCGCTAATGATTCCACCCTCTTCACTCTGGCAAAACTGCTTCCAGGTAATCACTGATACACCACATACAGTTCCATTTTCACTGGCTTAAAGGAACACTTAAAATTTTTTGGGGGGTCTCTGCTGCAAATGCAATGAAAGCACAGAAGAGCCATCTCATCCCTTATTCCCAACCAACCTCACCTCTTGTTTTCAATCTATGTGTCTGTCATGATTTGCCAAGTAAATTACGCAAAGATGATCAACTCTGTTCTGTCCCAGGGAAATCATTTTTGGATCAGAAACTCTATTTTTCTAATGTATCTTTAACATGATACAATTATTACAGGCATAGAAATGAACTGTACCTTAAAGCGATTTCTTTTTTAACAGTGCTGACTACATATTAAAGATATCTGTTGGGTTTTATTTCGTCATCTTATAAATAACATATAATTGCCTCTAACACATCTGTTTAGGCTGTGAAATCTATTCAGACATGGGGAACCATGCCTCCATGATTCAGGGCATCAGGAACAGTGGAGCCAAACGTTTCATCTTCCGGCACAATGATGCAAGACATCTAGAAGAGCTGCTCAGTCGCTCTGATCCAAGGACACCTAAGATTGTGGCATTTGAGACAGTGCACTCCATGGATGGTGAGTGAACATTTTATACTGTAAAAAAAATAACAAGCTACTGTAGTAAGAAATATATCTGTTAGGGCTGTTAGTCAAGGGCACCACTGTCAAGTCCAAGACACATCCAGGACCAGGAGTGGCTAAAAACAAGTCAGGACCTAGACTTAATGGGACGAAGACAAATCAAGGTCGAGTGAGACTGAAAAATAAAAGTGAGAATTAAGAGTCAAAATGACTGAAAATGATCAAATCCTTTCTGAGGGCAAACTTTTACTTTAATATAATTCTGGACAAAGAGATTTGGGTAAATAATTTGATTACTACTAGAAGACAACACAAACTTTATTTTTTACAAACTGTTGGTCAAGACAAAGACCATATTTTCCAAGATAAAAGGTTAAGAACAAATGCCCATATGTTAATACGGAAAATTCCTCAAGACCAAGTTTGTAAATGAACACCTACTTCATTCATTCAGTTGAACACTCTTGTTTGTTTGTTTGTTTGTTTGTTAATCTTAGGAGCTATCTGCCCCCTGGAGGAGTTGTGTGATGTTGCACACAAATATGGTGCTCTCACCTTTGTGGATGAGGTTCATGCAGTAGGCCTGTATGGACCACATGGAGCAGGGGTTGGTGAGAGAGATGGCGTCATGCACAAGATTGATATAGTCTCTGGTACACTGGGTAAGAAAGGCTTAATATTTACATTCCAATTTTGTTTTTACTTTGAAAAATAAATTCCATTTCATTTTCCTTTTGAATTCTTGTATGTGTGCAGGTAAGGCGTTTGGCTGCATTGGGGGCTACATAGCCAGCACTGCTGCACTGGTGGACACAGTGCGATCCTATGCAGCAGGCTTCATCTTCACCACTTCACTGCCTCCCATGGTGCTGGCTGGAGCTCTGGAGTCTGTACGAGTTCTGATGAGCTCAGAGGGTCAGGCTCTGCGCCGAGCTCACCAGAGAAATGTCAAACACATGAGGCAGCTTTTGTTGGATGCAGGTCTGCCTGTCATCAATTGCCCAAGTCACATTATCCCCATACGGGTTAGTGCCAATGTATCTGAACTACAAAGACTATAATCATTACCACCACGTTTACAGTAAGTTAGGACAGAACTGTATCTGTCTATTGTTGTTTTTAGTATGGAGATTCTCAGATCCGCAATTCTGCCCACATTTTTCATTTTTTTAGAACACACCTACTGTAAGTTATAACAGGCTTGATGAATAGCAAATGAGATGAAATAGGTTTGTTGCGAGCAATGAAAACCTAAAATAAACCTCATGTAGAATAGGCCTATTGATTAAAAATGTATGGTTTGTCCCAGACCTGTGCATTATGCATAGCAGGCTTGCTCTGATGTAATACTGTATGTATACCATCATTCAGCCTTTCATTCATCTTCAGTTACTGGTCTTGGTCAGGGCTAGGTTGGCTCTATCCCAGGAACACTGGGTATTAAGGAAGGAAAACACCTTGGTCACATGGGGCAAATTATTGCAACCAGTCCACCTACCCTTTTTGGGAGTGGGCATATTGAGAATATGTGAAACTCTACATGGATGAGCTTAGGATTGAACCAGAGAGGCAGCAACACTAAATTGCACATACATGTGTGTGCATGGTGCCCTGCAAACGTAATACTTCTTCTATCTGCTGTTTCCTGGAAGTGGATGAGTTGCATTTTGAGTCTGTTTCCCCTCAAGGTTTCTTCTTCATGTTGTCTCAGAGAGTTTTTTCTTACCACTGCTTCCTCTAGCTTATTCATTCGGGATCTAAATCTCCATTCACATTTCTGTAAAGCTGCTTTGCGATAATAGGCGTTTTCATTGATTAAAGGTAGACTGCCTTTCAGATTTTTTAAGTTTAGGTCATAAAAAGAATTTTCCCTGACCCCCAATTATTTTTGTTTCGTGGACCGAAAGCTACTGAATTCGAATCACAGACTTCCAATTTTATTAGTTTTTTTTTTTAAATAAAACAATTAATGAATTTAGGGCCATGTGGCCCGAAATTCTCTGCTATGTTTTCCTGCTTCACCATGACCCAATTCAAGATACTACGTCATGCATTGCATGGTGGGCTTTCCTCATTCACGCAAGGCATTGTGGGATACAAATTTGAAACAGGAGAGAAAAATGGAGGATGTGAATGAAACGTGTAAGACTGACTACAGTAATGGAAAGCAAGAAGAAAAGATGTTATGTTGCGAAGGAAAAGAAACACAGGACCAAACCAATAAATATCGGTGGGTCAGCGAGCACCTCGGTGTGATCAGCTGTTCGTTTAGCAACAGAATGATGTAACTGTCAGTGCACGGTCAAGGTAAAACTGTAGATGGCAGTAATGCAACACTGGATGCCAGCTGCTGTAAAACCCAAAAGAAAAAGAAGGAAGAGAAGACGGTGGTAAACCTGCGCATGCGCACACGGACTTCCTCTGTCTGCTTGACTGTGTGAAGTGAGCGATTTCATGCACATGATTTGCTCGGGAATCCCCTCAAATTAAATAACTTTCCAGCCACAGAATGGTCTGGATTTTTTTTTTTTTTTGAGATATTGCAGAAACAAACATGCATCACATTGAGCAAACTTCAAAGGGAACTAAATTTCACCGATTTTATGAAATCGAAAGGCTGTCTAGCTTTAAGTAAAAATTATAGTGCTTCTAAATGGAATTATTATCCCAAAAGAAATAAACATAATTACTGGCACCCCAATTTCTAGCACAAGTTGGTGAATGAACATTGGTCATACCTCCATGCAAATTACTGGGGTTTGCACTTAAAATTTTCAATCAGCTTTTTCACCAGTAGATGGAGATTAAATGGCAAAACACTTCAGTCAACCATTTTACTGTTAATGTGGAAGTGTGTTATAAATCATGGGTATGATGAATGATCCAGTCTCCTGGCAGACCAGGGGTTTGGCCAACATATTTTTGAAAATTCATTATGCATGACTCATAAACTTTGCAATTGTCCTAGGACCACTGACAGCTAAGCCATCACAGTATTTTACAGTAGATATGGTGCCTTTTTTATTATATGAACCCATTTTTTCTTCACACAACACATATCTGTGATGACTGCCGGCTAAAAGTTCTATGTTGGCCTCATCTGACCACAGTACCAAATCCCAGTCAATGTGCCAACACCATTTGGCAAACCCCAGGCGCTTCAATTTATTCCTATGAAACAGTAGGGGCTTTCTTATGGCAATCCTTCCAAATAGCTTTTTGGCATGGAGGTTTTGACAAATAGTGTTTTTTGTGTTGGCAAGTTCTTCAGAATGCAACCAATACTTTAACTGTGTACTTTGTGTTCTTCCTACTAAATTAACCACTTAGTCTAATAAGTTTTCTAAATTATTGCTATAATAGCGGATAGCATTACTTGTAAGGTGTTGTGTGCATTTGTTTTCTGAAGATCAGCAATATTCATTAGTTATTAAATGTGTGTTTTCGAAAAATAATATACAATTACATAATGATGGGGGGACGACAACAACTGAGGGCTGTTGTAACTTGTTTCCAATGAAAGCTTGATTCAACCTTAATGAAATAAGTGATGGTTATCACATTCCCAAGAGATTTAATACTAAATATCACGCTCTAATATTGTTTTATTGTGACTATTAGTATTTTTTCTCCTTCATATACAGTATGTCAATAATTGATACATTTCATATACAGTAATGTATATAAGCTAGATAATCAGTAGAATATTATTTTTCATAGTTCACTGCACTCCGGTGAAGCCTCGGGTCAGTGAAATATGCTTCAGAAAAGGAGTTACAGGAAGGTTGACTGTGAGAGCTGTCTGCCATACAGTATTAATAAAGCTGGTTGTGGAGGCGTGACAGAAAATATTACTATCCAGCAAGCTGTGCTGATCAAAAGGTCACAACAGCACACACTCCAGATGTGTGAATCTCAATTAAGTCCACACCTGTGATGGAAAAGTGTAATAATTAATACATGCAATATTATTCTTTCAAAATGTGGGTGTAATCTTTGGGGCTGGGGGGATAAAAGCACCATCATTCTCTTCGCTATTAAAAGACGCAGTTTAATTAACCAATTTCAGAAATTCCACAAGCTAATGCAGACTTCCTCTACCCATTTATTTATATAATTTTATGAACAAGTTCGTGATACAAATCTGTAATAATCCTCTGCCAAACCCAAACACAGTTAGTACATATTGAGGTAGCGTCTGATCTTTATCACAGTCGTGATTTGACGGACACTGGGCTCAGAGTCCCCTGCTTGTAACAGAGGCTAGAAAAACACTTTTGTTTCCCCCCCTTCAGTAACACGGTGTGGATTAATATGGTGTGAAAACTCCTTTGAAGACATGCAGATTCCCGATGACGTTGTCTTAGCCAAAACAATACTTTATAAAAATTATTTCTTGGTTATAAAATATCTCACTCACTCACCTCCCTAACTGATATTGAGCTCTAGAATGATTGATACCCAAATATAAAGAAAATAGATGCAGGGGATATTGTTTATTAACTGTAAAGCATTTTAAATAAATGGAATTATCCATAATTTCAGGTTCAGTTTAATCAACCAATACAAAACATGCCACGTTTTCCACGAAAGAAATGAATGAAACAATAATTGGCCCCACTAATTCTAGAAAGGACACTGTTGGTCTTTCCCTGTAATACACAGGTGGCTATCTATATTTTTATTGCTAATATATCAGCTTTGGACGGAGTTTTCTGATTAAATCGTCCACAGCTTCTTGTACAACCATTTCAATAAACAGTTTGTCAACTGTTTGGTGTGGATTCACAGCTCTATCTGCTGGTCATATGCAGCATCACAGTTTACCCTTACAGAAAAACCACATGAACTTCACATGTGATTTTTCACGTGATCACATGTGACCTTTGCACTCAAATAGGTGGAAAATGTGTTTTGCACATGGGAAACGTGGTTTTGGCCCAATTTTATGTGAAATCACGTGATCCCATGGTAACACGTTACAAAATCTGATACCATGTATTCCACATGTGGTAACATGTGATCTCATGTGAAACACATGGGAAATTCATGTATTTTTTCTGTAAGGGTAGATTTCGGCAACAAAAAGCTTGCCATCGTTGACGACCTCTGTTGAGGAGTATAGTCATTAAAGTCCCATCTGAATCTAACATGTTGGCAGGAACGCAGAGAGGTAGGCCAAATGAAAACGGAGGGGTGTGACCGGGTAGACAGCAATCAAGACAAAAACAATAACAGCTGGCTGGCCTCTAGCAAAACCGCACAAAAACAACACAGTCTGCCGATTGCCGAAGCCAGGACTGAATAATCCTGAGCTATAGTGTGTCAAGCTCTCAAGTAGAACTCGTATGCCTGTCCATTTTCATAGATAATTAGAGACATCATAAACTTCTAACCAAAATACTCTATAAATGGTCTCCAAATGGTTTCTTAAAAAGCCACCAGGCACTTTCAGCAGCTTGAGAGTATCGATTCATTCAATGTGGCCTTTAAAGAGCTGAGAAAACAAACAAAGATATAAAAGATGAAAATGGCTGGTGACTGATATGAAGCATCCATCATTAACTTCGTGCATCTTTCCTGCATCGACTTGCAGAAATTAATTGAGTGGCACAGAGAGGCCGGTGGACAGCCCGAGGCTAGACTGCCTCCACCGTCTGTTCCTCGTGTCTCACACAGACATGAGCCCACTAAACTGCTGATGCCAAAAACTCACTATGCCACTCTGTGCAAGTCCACTTCTCACTAAACAAAAGACTGCTCCTCTTCGCATTATATACATCTCCATATCAAACTAAAAATCAATCAATCAATCAATGTGTACAACACCACCAGATCACCATTTGTATACTACGGTAAGTGGGGAAACTGGGAAAATCCACACATTAATGAGAAATATGTCAAAACTGATGATTTGTCTACTCATGCTTTTGTGCAGTGCCTGTGGCACAGTATAAAGAAATGAGCCAAGTGTCCCATTTTGCTCAGTTTAACCAAGTATTTTAATACGACTTGAGGATGGAGAGACTGCAGACAATCCCATACCTTATCCACGCCACGAAAATGTTATTACTGTATCTAGTATACAGCAGGACATGAGAGCAAATGCAGATTAAGGCATATCAATAAGGAGATCATTTTGTATACTTTTTCAGCAACAGGGTGCCTTAACCTACAGTCATGGGGAAAAGAAAGCACACCCTCCTTCAGTTCTACACATTTTATTTATCAGGGCCTAAATAACAATTGTGTGGTTCTCAACGACCTCTATCAGCAAATAACATCAACAAAACAGCAGATTTTAATTCACACTATTTTTTTAAACCAAAAAGTAAACCAACATTCAGAAACCAAGTGGGGAAAAAAATAAATAAGTACACCCTTCCTACTTCTACAATCATTAAGACTGTAATTAGCAGCCAGGTGTTGAAATAAATGAAATGCATAGAATTAGTTACCTCTATACAAGGGGAACTTTTGGCAGTTTGGTGTTCTAGAGCACTCAGGTGTGTTTTTACATCATGTCAAGAAGAAAAGACATCAGCTATGACCACAGAGAAGTAACTTCACTTTTTCACTTTATTATTATTATTATACCAAATTTAGTCTGCAGCAGACATCAAGACATGTCAAGATACATTAAAAAACAAAGGAGATATAAAACAGACATATTCCAAAACACACAAAAGGTACTCCTACCACACTGAACTAGAAACTAAAACATTAAAAACAGCACAGTAAACAAATAACAGATAAAATAATAATCCGGGTATGAAAAATAAAAAATCCAAAGCTATCTAGCAAGCTACACATAAAAGAAACAAGTTAGCCGACTAAATTAAGCTGCTTAATGGCCACAGGAATAAAAAGTTCTGGCACACCTTGTATTTACTCTCAGCATTCGAAAATGGCGGCCAGAAGGAAGGAGACTAAACACCTTAAAAAGTGGATGATCAGGGCAATTAAGTATTTGTTGAGCCTTACTGGTGACACACTTACTACAGATATCCTGCAGCCAGGCTTGCTGCACCCCAGTCACATTTCTCACCACTTTGACCAATTTTGCTAGCCTATTTTTACTGGACACTGGTAAGACTATTGTACACAATGCAAAACGTCAATAAAAACACTGATAAAACAAACTCATTAAAACGTTACTCATGTTAAACGACTTCATCTTTCTTAGAAAGAAAAGCCGCTGCTGGACCTTTTTACAAACAGCGTTGGGTTCAAAACAATGTATTGTTAATAACGTTTCCCAAATATTTATAACGAGAAGCAACCTCAACATCTTTCTCCTGAACGACTGTGTGTGTCACACCAGGCTGTGACCTGTGAAAATCATGTCTTTAGTCTTGAATACGTTTATTGATAGTTAAAAAATCTTTGCACCAAGCACTGAAGTCATCATCTACAGGACCATGCCCAATCACATGGTTATTTAAAAGACTCGCAATGACTGAAATTTACTGATGATACAGAGCGACTCCTACAATCATTAGTGTAGAAGATAAAAAGCAATGGTGAAAGGATGCAGCCCTGTGGGAAACCAGTGGAAGAAAATTGTTTCTAAAATGTTGCTGCTCATTAATTTAGTAAGGTTTATAAGGCCATCTCCAAACAATTTGAAATTCACCATTCTGCAGTGAAAAGGTCTGTTCACAAATGGAGAGACTTTAAGACAGTTGCCAACCCTTCCATTCTCTTCCATTGCTCCAGAGTCCAGTTCCGATGCTCACTTGGCCATTGTTCACAGCACTGGTCAGGGGTCAGCATGGACACTCTGACCGGTTTGCGTCTACGCAGCCCCATACGCAGCAAGCTGCGATGCACTGTGTGTTCAGACACCTTTCTATCACAGACAGCATTAACTTTTTCAGCAATTTGTGCTACAGTAGCTTTTTTGTGGGATTGGACCAAATGGGCTATTGTTCTCTCCCCACATGCATCAATGAGCCTTGGGCGCCCATGACCCTGTCGTCGGTTCACCAGTTGTCCTTCCTTGGACCACTTTTGATAGGTACTAACCACTGCAGACCGAGAACACCCCACAAGAGCTGCTGTTTTGGAGATGCTCTGACCCAGTCTTCTAGCCATCACAATTTGGCCCTTGTCAAAGTCACTCAGATCCTTACGCTTGCCCATTTTTCTTGCTTCCAACACATCAACTTCAAGAACTGACTGTTCTCTTGCTGCCTAATATATCCTACCCTTTGACAGATGTCATTGTAATGAGATAATCAAAGTTATTCACTTCGTGTGTCAGTGGTTTTCTAGCAGCTTCTTTGATAGAAGTTGTTTTTGGTACTCTGTCTTCATTTTTGTGTTACTAAAGTGAGAGGATAAATATATTTATTCTATCCATATTCACTGGATATGAGCAATCGCGTGCTTTGATAGTAGCCACTCTACTACTAGGATATCAGCTCATATACCCTGAATAGAGAAAAACAAAATGGCAGAGTGTATTGCTGAACTAACCAAGGAAGAAATAAAAACTCTCCTCAAAAACAAAACCCCAAACATTGTTATCAAG
>JAOBAM010000024.1:39503725-39514043 GCA_025212355.1 Notarius kessleri
GAAAGGCCCTCGCCGGCCACGGGGCTCGAACCCGGACCTTCTTGCTGTGAGGCGACAGTGCTAACCACTACACCACCATGCCACCATACACCATTGTGAGTAGTAGAATTGTGTACTACCATTGCAGTAGTGGTATTTCTATTGGGAAGTAAGGAGTCAACAAAAATGGTCATAGATCCATCAGCCTCACCTATAAATTTCTACATCAGTAACTAATTCCTTTCCTTCCACTGCAGGGAAGAAGATTTCAGCCCATTGAGAAGATACCAGCCCAGGAAGAAGAATGCAGTTCAGGAAGCAGAATCCAGTTCAGAAACTATTGTCAGTTTTAGACATGATATTGTTTAAAATTCTACAGTTTTTGGTGCACATGTCACTTCTGTATTTTTATGTTTCCACTTTTAAAACAACACCATGCAACAATTTGCTGCATTTTTAGGTATGTTTGTCATGCTCCCAGGCTCACCTAACACTCTGGACTCCACCTCCCACAATCCCATTCACACACCTGACACTACGACATGCACTCCATCAGCCAACCCCGAACCACTTCCTAGGAGTGGCTCCCCTGAGTTCTAATTGCCATCACTTGTACCTTTTTGTTTATGTCTGTATTTATACCCTTCTGTTTGTTTTATTCATTGCACAGTATTGCCACCACATTTCCATGAGTATTTATTTTTCTGATTGCGGTTCCGTGTATGACCCATTTTGCCTTCTGGTTTCTTCCTGTTTTGCCTAGCCCTTGTGTTTATCTGCTTGCTTCCCAGTTTCTCGATCTTCGCCTGTTTCTCGACTCCAATTTGCCGAGCCCCTGCATTTATCTTGCCTGTTTTTTCCTGATTTCTGGTTCTTGGACTATTGCTCATTTCATGACCTCGATTTGTCTAGCCCTCACTACTTTGTTGGATTTCCTGGTATTGACCTGGCCTGATTATTGTACATTGTCTTCTATCACTGTGTCTATTAAAACCTTGAGTTTATTCTTAATCTGCAAACATCTGGTTTGTCACAGTTTGTTTATTTGACAAATAAACACTTCTTGTGTGTTCAAATACAGTACTGTTCATTCTTATGCACGTGCAAAGAAATGTTGTATGGCAAATATGCCTTCAAAAATAATTAAATTAAATGTTTCTACATTAAAAAAAAAACCTTCAAGCACAGTAAACAGGAATATTTGGTGTGACAACCCTTTTTAAGGTGTTTTAAGAAAGTTCTGCTCCCAACACATCTGATTCACAGCAGATGAAATTCTCCTCAGTTCATTATCAAGATTTTGGGTGCAGAGGCAAACCAGAAGGTGTTCAAGGCATAAATGAATTTGAATATCCCTGCTGGCCTTCGATTTGTTTAAAATTACGGAATTAACGTACACCCCCAGATCAGAAAAAGTTGGAGTGATATGTTGTAATTGAAATTAAAAATGAAAACAATGATTTGTAAATTATCTTTGATAATACACCAGCATGTGACTTGACATTTCACCTCATGAATTTTAGTGTTTATTCAAAATAAAATCATTTCAATTTTGATTCTAACATTTAAAAAAGAAGTTGGGATGGTAAAGTATTTATCAGTTTGTAATGTTGCCATTCTTCCTCACACCACTTAAAAGATGTTTTGGGACTGAAGACACCAAGTGATGAAGTGTTTCAGGTGTTATTTTGTCCCATTCTTCCTGCAAACAGGTCTTAAGGTGTGCAACACTATGGAGTCGTCATGGTCATACTTTTCCTTTAAAAATTCTCCACACATTCTCTATTGGGGACAGAGTGGACAGGAACCCCCTTCTTCCACAGCCATGCCTTTGTAATGTGTGCCCAATGTGTTTTTGTTGAAATATCCCTGGAAAAGATGTTGTCTTTAAGGCAGCATATTTTGCTCAAAAATCACGGTGTAGTTTTCTGCATTAATTCTCCATCATAGAAGCGTAAGTTACCTTTGCCAAGGGCACTGACACAACCCCATACCATGATAGACCCTGGAATTTGGACTTGTTGTTGGTAACAGTCTGGATGTTCCTTTTTGTCTTTGGTTCAGAGCACAGGGTGTCCATTTCTTCCAAAAAAGACTGGAATACTGATTCATCAGCCCACAATACATGTTTCCACTGTGTGATGGTCCATCCCAGATGCCTCAGAGTCTAGAGAAGTCGAAGGCGCTTTTGGACACAGTTAACTTAAGGCCTCTTTTTTGCACAGTAAAGTTTTAACTGGTATTTATGAAGGTAACTCTGTATTGTAGAGCTTGACAAAGGTTTGCCAAAGTAATCCCGAGCCCACGTGGTTATATCAGCTATACAGTAGGTGAGTGACAGTTCTTGATGCAGTGCCAACTGAGGAATCAGAGATCACAGGGTGTTCAGCTTAGGCTTGTGCCCTTGACCTTTACACACTGAAATTCCTCCAGATTCCTTGAATTGTTTAATGATATTATGCACCACAGAGGGTGAAATATTTAAATCACTTCCCATTTTTCATTGAGGAACATTGTTTTTAAGCATTTCGATAATTTACTCATGCATTTGTTGACACACTGGAGATCCTCATCCCATCTTTTCTCCTCAAAGACTAGGACTTTCCTGGATTCTACTTTTGTACCAAATCATGATTACAATCAACTGTTGACATCACCTGTTTCAAATCACATCATTATTTAATTGTTTTACCTCATTACTTGCCCTAAATTGCCTCCATTCCAACTCTACTGTATTGTGTTACAGGCCTGAAACACAGGAATGGATGAAATGACAAATGAAATGAAGTTGATCAGGCAAAACATGAAATATCTTGGGTTCATACTGTCTGCAGTGAAATACAAGTCAAAGTAAATTTAGAAATCACTGCTTTCTTTATTTTTTATTTGCATTTTCATTATCGGCCCAATTTTTTTTTCTGATTTGAGGCTGTATAACAAGAGTTGAAAATTTAGCGAATTAGGCTCAAGCTCTGTCATTTAGCGAATTAGGCTCTGTCAGTTACAATTATGATAGCTATATGTTGCTGCACCCTTAATGAAAGACTTATGTGCTCAGTGCTTACACGACCAGCACTGTATCCATATTTCTACACACTGGGAGCAACTTTCAAGGCACACAATACAAAATGCCTCCTCTTTCTCAGACTCCTCTGACTCTTCTTATTGTTCAAGATGGCCATGCTTTTTATTTTTCTCTTTTTTCACTCTTTTTGTCAAAGTTAAGTAAAGTCAGAAGTCAAAGTCCAGTGTTGCAACTGACTCCACAATGTCAACCATCTTTGACAGAAATCTGATCTGCTAGCTACCCACCTTAGCAATGACAAATGTCAGTCATGCTAACCTTGGTTTTGAAATTTTATTTTCATTTGAATATGCATAATTCACAATGGTCTCCAGATGAGGAAAATTACATTCATACCTCAAAATCAAACTTTTGACAATACATTGTGCAGAGCTGTGTACAGCAGTTAATGTTTTATTGCTGTCAGACAGAGGATGCTCGTGAGCTTGTGCAGAGTTAGTAGCACCACTGTAGTGTTGCTGATTGGAGCAATTTATAGTGTTACAAGTCAGTATTGTTACAACTGACCCCACTCTCCCATACACTGCAGTTACTTAAGTGTACTTTCTTTGAGCTAGTTTTGGTTGAGCTTGTCACGTTTGGTGGTTTGTTCCCTTTGGCCACTGACATGTATTCTGGGATGGTTTAGGTGGCTATTGTTACACAAACTTTCCTACTAATACATACTATTCTATAATACTTATAATACTTTCTTAAATATATTTAAATAATGAAAATTTACTCTATATGTTTTTCCATTAGAGATTGATCAATAATTCTAATTAAAATATTTTAGCAGCAGATTTACTTACAGGCCTGCTATTACAATGAGAAACTTTGTTTTTTTTTAAATTAGAAGAACAACAACTTTATCACATGTACACTTAAACACAGTGAAATTCCTCTCTGCATTTAATCCATCTGAAGCAGTGAACGCACACATGCACAATGAGCACACACACATACCCAGAGCGGTGGGCAGCCATGCTACAGCGCCTGGGGAGCGGTTGGGGGTTAGGTGCCTTGCTCAAGGGCACTTCAGCCAAAGGCCGCCTCATGTTAACCTGTCATGTCTTTGGACTGTAGAGGAAACTGGAGCACCCGGAGGAAACCCATGCAGATATGGGGAGAACATGCAAACTCCACACAGAAAGGCCCCCGTCAGCCACTGGGCTCGAACCCAGAACCTTCTTTCTGCAAGGAGACAGTGCTAACCACTACACCACCGTGCCACCCATGGTGGCATTTTAAATGCCCCCATTTTAAATCGTTTAGATGAATAATATAAAATACCATTGATTTGTGTCTGTTTATAAGTAACAATAGATATTAGATCATGTTCAGTTGTAGTTTAATGTATGTGTAATTTAGATCAAATAGTGTTGCAGTAAACCTTCTTGCTGTGAGGCGACATTGCTAACCACTACACCACTGTGCTTCCCACTGCCTACTATTATTATTATTTCTTAGCATTTCCCCAGTTCCCCAATGTCATCTGTGTCTCATCATTTTTCTTTTCACACTTCACAAACATTAAAACAAAATTAATCATAATATCAAGATACAGTATTTCAATAGAGGCAGAACGAAGTATGGAGTCTTATAGCCTACAGGCCTCAAGGACAGTTTTCTTATGCAGGCTAACACACCAAATAACTGAGCTTACAAAATGATTTATTACCCTCATACTACAATATATTACACTATTTCTGATGGGTTTAGCCTGAACAACAGTAGGCAGTAGAAGTTACTGCCATTCTTAGTGAAACTGATAGCAGTAGTAAGCACGTCTCTGTATCAGCATCCCTCTTTCTCCAGGCTCAATGTGGAGTGAATTCACATACTAAAAGTGGTTAATTGCTGCCGTTTGCATGCCTGATTTGAGCTGCTTCACGCCTGTCGGACCCCATCGCATCAACCAGACCGTAGCAGAAGTCACTCTGTGTCATTAATAGGCAATACACACATACCAAAATACATGCACCCTAGAACCTCAGTGAGACACACTGATGCACAATAATCCCTATAAGCCCGGTTTTATTCAGTACTAAATTGATGAATATAAAATGCAAATGCATGTATCATAATGCCTGTTACAAAATAGGAATGGATGAAATGTACAATACTGATTGACAATAGAAATAATTTCTGTGTAGATTTCTGAGATCCCTCTTTTTGCAGCAGGGGTCACTCTTGCTTTCGTTTTACACAGTCAATCAGGCCGTTTTATGACCCT
This sequence comes from Notarius kessleri, assembly GCA_025212355.1. Lineage (NCBI taxonomy): Eukaryota > Metazoa > Chordata > Actinopteri > Siluriformes > Ariidae > Notarius > Notarius kessleri. The sequence continues at coordinate 39,509,005 of JAOBAM010000024.1, forward strand.
AAAAGGCCCATCATGAAAAGTAGAGGTCATCATCAGAAATTATTTATAAATGAACTGCAAAATGACCACTTAAAAACATGGCATGCAGATTAAAAATGGATTCACTTTGTCCAGAGGCTCTTCTGTGATAAATATGCTACATGTACACCAACTCAGCTGTGAAATATTCTGACATGGGCATGTTTAGCTGCAAATAAAACTGTCTCTCTTGTCTTTAGTGCGTATTGTGATACACTCATGCAGTGCAGTGAATTCTGAAATATTTGAACTCTTCTCATGCCATGGAATACCTTCCAGCTCAGTGACTATTGCTCTCAGAATATGCTGTAGAAGACAATGACCAGAAGCAACCTGCTAAATTTCATGGTAATTTGTCTAATTCCTTATAGTTGGTTACATGTTAATCATCATTTTATTTCAGGAGTGCAGGGCCAAGACAAACACACTTAGGCAGTGGGTACACTTATAGGACTCCTTCATTTTATTGAAACAGATCAAGGGTCTTTTTGAACCTTTTTTTTATGACTGCCATTCATACTCATTCACTAGAGGTCTATTAAGTCATCATGCTGAAGCTGTTAGCCTGATTTAACTGTTGTGACAGCACTTTGGATCTCAGTGTACTCTCACATGTGTTGTTCTCTTGGAAGCAATGCAGTGTGCAAGGCCCCACAGTCCTGCCATCATCAGATTCCTGTCACGGCCAAGAAAGCGTGCGTTTGTGTGTGTCTCCCATATTTTATCTGTAAAGGGGGAATTAAATTTTTTATGTATAGATTGTTATGGCATAGTGTAGAAAGACGTATGATTTGACCCATGTATTAATATTTTTAGGCAACTGGGATTTAAGTAGACGCTGGAGCTGCAGTTTTTTAATGAGTGAGGGGGCGGAGAAAGAACAGAGAGATGGAGGCTGAAGATGGGGCATGGTTTTGATCTGGGGTCCTTCTGGAGAGGCATACCACACACACACACACACACACACACACACACACACACACACACACACACACACAGCGTTACTTGTATAACCATATGAAGATGTTGACCTAAATGTTAGCATCAATGATCTAATCAGCTTGATGTGATCGCAAACATAAACAACAGTGCCATGAACTATAATAACCATAAGTGATATTAACCACAGTGCAGTGCTATGGTATACAGTACATTGTATCTGTGCATGTCCCCAAAGTTGCTAAATTAGACTGAGATCTGGTCACAAAGCCAGAACATATGAGTTTCATCATTTCACATCATTCATTAGGTGTACATTTGTGTCTTGCAGATGGGGGACTTGAGAGCCCTCTTTCAGGAGAGATTTTTCCTATGTTCAAGATGTTCAGCCAGAATAAGTTTGTATTAATTTGCAGTGACCCTTCCCACTAGGGGGACAAGTGGACACAAAGCATGCCATCAAAATGCCCACCACAGCATACCAGAGCCTCCAGACCTTTCACTCCAGAGGTCATGCCTGTAATACTATCATGGTGTATGCCACATATTGTTAATATGGTAAAGGATAACACATTTTACTATATCATTTCCCCCCCACATGTCTATAGTCCAGTCCCTGTGATTTTTGTAACAGTGAATTCTCAAAAATGCATCTCTTAGTCAATGCACTACAACCCTTATATAGCATCCTTCTCTATGTAGAACTCTGTAGGCAGTTCCTGCTGGCAGTCTGATTACATCCTCCATTGACATTCTCAGTTACCTGAAGAACAGTTGCTCGACATATTTCTTTACATATTGCACATGCACATTAAAGGGATCCTCCAGTGAATTTACTCTTAAACTTATATTAAGTAAAAGTATTAATAGATTTTAACAGTCAAACATTCATTTTCAGAGACCAAATAGTGTTCTAGAAAAATGAATTTTTATTAAAATACCAGACGGGCCTCCCGCGGAAATGACGTATGCAGTAACGTGGCGTAGTGGAAGCTTGGAGCAACTCGGCTGTTTATATTGTCTGCTTACATTGTGGTTTTGCTAGTACAGTAGAGTTCGAACAAATCATCTAATGAGACACTTTCATCTCCCAACAATGAACACTGGATAATCTTGTCTTCGAAGACAAGTGTCTCTGTCTGGATTTCAACAGTGACTGGTTCATCTGTTTGGACAACAATATCCCTCTTTCTGGTCAATTAATGTTCCCGGGACATAAATCAAACTGAAACTAGTACGAAATAAAACTTCAGGAAGTTCTAATGAGTGAGTTTCATGCAAAATGTTCTGAGGAATTCTCTTATCTGGAGTATAGTCGACGGTACCTGAAGCTTAATCAAATGCTCCGTCTCTTGATCCGTCGGTGATTGTTCTTTATTGTAAGTGTTTTCTTTGTTACCTGTATTTTCTTCCAATATACGCTGAAGAACCTACAATGCATTGAAATACCAATTACAATTCACCAGGTAAGACACCGATAATCCTTGACTTGCAAGGGACGTCAAAGCAAAATAGAAACCCAGATGTCGGCCATGTTGGTGGAGAGACAAATGCAGGGTCAAGCAACATTCCATACAAAACATAGTCATGCGTGCGCAACTCTCTTTGTTTTTCTACTGCTTTAAGCGTTCTTTTAGCTCTGTCATATCTTTGTGCTGTATATGGTTGTGGTCACAACAGTACTCGTGACCGTGGCATGTTCCAATGTTTTAGAATTCCGTCCATGATTCGGAAAGAGGGCGAGGAAACTCTGAGGCTTAGTACGGAGAGGAGACGAGTGCGGCTGAACAACATCGGCAGGGCTGATCTAACAGAGGCTAAAACCAAAACAGCTCGTGTTTGCAGTGATCATTTTATCTCAGGTGAGATTCAAAAGCTTTCTCAATAATATCATGGAAGAATTTTATTTCGTGTTGGGAGAATTTTGCTATAAAATGGGCGTTCTTTCTTGTCATGGTTCACTCGGTCGTTGTTATAATTTTAACACGTGTATTACCATTTCGCTTCTAGGAGCGCCAGCGAAATTATACGATAGAAACAATCCAGACTGGGCACCCAATCAGAACATGGGCTACGTTTCATCCAAGGTTGGACTTGATTCTTCGGCAGCCAAACCAGATAGAACGCGATATCTGGGTACTCGATGGTCGGTTATGGGTCAAAACCACATATCTATCTTCTCTTTATATCGAATCTTCGCTCAACCGTTCAAATCATGGTAATGCTGAGAAAATTCAGCATTATTTACAAATGCGCTTTCAGCGGCTGCCATCGAAGTTGCTTTGTATATCCACCTTCATGGCGGACGCTCATGACGTAGCACATTTTGATCACGTGGTTGCAAGTCATTTATAGTGTACAAAGCGTCATCAAGATAAACGCTGGATACACTGAGGAATCTAAAATATCAAACATATTTACACTTTTTTGTTTACCACATAATTCCATACATGTCCAGATGTTATTTCATAGTTTTGACGTCTTCAATATTGTTCTACATTGTAGAAAATAGTTAAAATACACCAAAACCTATAAATGAGTGGGCATGTCCAAGCATTTGACTGATACTATACATTACTTCAAGTACATTTAGACATAATGTTGTCGTAATATTAAACTACAGGTGTACGGTTGTTTCAATATACATTAATAATCTTGTTAAAACTTGTTATAAACTTCAATGGCTCTTTGTTTTCCCATCATCATTTGTTGCATGTTTTAAAGATACAATCAGTGTAGTTTCTTCAAGCAGTCTAATTAATTTATGAGCTAGCATGTTGGAAATAGTTGCTGTGCAACAAATCGGAGATTTGTGTTAAATGCAGCGTGACCGAACTCATAATCATTAACTTATCTAATCAAATTGCAGTAAATTGAACACATTAATTAACATCCTGTGTGTAAGTTGTTCAGTAACCTATGTCAACTTTATTAACCCATTTATAGTAACCTAAATAAGGGCTTTAACTAAAGGAAATTGCACTGTTTAATTATAATTTGCACAGACAGCCTTCCTCTTTGAACGTTTTGTGCCATGTCTAAATCTGTATTGCAGTTGGTGCATTTTTAGAGAATTCTCTCATAAATGCACACTGCACAGTCTTGTTCGACTGTGTTCGAGCGTACTCTTCCACACAAAATGCCTTTTCTTTTCCAGTCAATGGCATTTCTATACCTAAAAAGATAAAAACAAAAAACACTAAACATAAAATTTTGACCTGTTTCTACACATGCTGTTAAAATTTGAGGTCAATTGAATGAGAAATGGCAAAGTTATTAGATTGTGAAATGATATTAAATTTTTTGAAACACCCTGTATTTCTTAAAACTTTAATTAACACACGAGCACTAGTCTAAACTTTAAGTACAGTCATTTAACATTTTTTAAAAGTAGTAAAACGGCAGTAATGTGATTGGGTGCGAAGACAAAATAAGAAGGATACCCATGTTGTTGAACTTGATTCACCATGACTCACCTGATTGACTCCATCCATCAGTCCGCCAAGCTCAATCAGAGTGAGATCCTTAGGTGCTTATAACCCTATCGACGCCTCCTTATTTATATTGAGAAGGCTCGGCCAGCATCAAGGCCGTCATCCTAAGAGGATATTGACATCCCACTTGAGCCATTGACATCCCTGTCTTATTTACTGAAGACTTTCCTGTCGTTCTTCATCTGTACCACACCTGAATTTTCTTTCAATTCCTTGATGCATGGAGAAGACTTATCCCTCAAGGTGCTGCGTGGTGTTGAGAGAAAAGTCAACATGATCACTTTGTGAAGATCAGTTGTTTACAATCTCATAATCTCACACCACTCTAAAAAACGTTCATGGCCATAAAGTTTTCAGTCATTGTGATACTTAGGAAATTTGCTTAGTTGTAGGTCCAAGGGCTCTGGGTATATTGTCTCTGTGATTTTGAAATGAAAATGAGAAAACAAGGAAATAGGATTTTTTTCCCCACAAATTTTTTTTTTAAATAATATGGGGCGTCATCACAAAATGAGGGCGGCACGGTGGTGTAGTGGTTAGCGCTGTCGCCTCACAGCAAGAAGGTCCGGGTTCGAGCCCCGTAGCCGG